>PYAF01002247.1:394052-410339 GCA_007407185.1 Glycine tomentella
CAAAGTGTTTTTTTTTACATAAAATGTTTTAAAAATTAAATAAATTTAATTTTTTTTGAAGAGGAAAGAAATTTAATTGAGGTGATTAAATTTCTATACATTTAAGATCTGTTGAATTTTTGAAATCCTTTATCCAAACAGTACCTTAAGCTAAAAATTAACAAACTTAGTATATATGACTTTCAAATTAATATTAAAAAATAATATTTATTTTTAACTTTTAAAATTAAAAAATCAAAATATTCCTAAGTCTGTTAAGTTAATTTTTTTAACTCAAGACTCTTAGTATTGGTTCTTCATTGTTTAGATTATTATTAGATATCAGCACGATCTGTATATTTGTTCCTGACCTATAGTAGGTTCATTTTGATCATAATAGATATTTTATAAACATTATCCTCTTTTTAACCCTGCTGATGCAGCTTTTTATAGACAAACCGTGAAGGCTCATGAGAGTCAAAATGGCCGATATCTATCTCAAATGTGGTTAATCTTACAATCGAAACCTAACAATACAATCAATTGTAGTTTGCAAACACGAACCTCTCTTAAGTCTTAACCAACCGTGGCTATCGTTTTATTATTTATTTATGTTTGAAGTAAGCTGTAACGCATTTTATTCTTCTCATGATTTGTGAAATTGTGTTTGTGTGGTTGCCACTGTGCTAAATGATTTTATTTGGTTAAAACGATCGGGAAGTAGGCTGTGCCAAAATAGGTGTAACAATAGAAAATTAAGATCAAGAAAACTGTTCAACACATACATAGACATAGAAGAAAGCATCACGCATGTATCGTTTGTTGTTATTATCGAGTCGTAAATATGAGAATGTGGACCAGTGACAGTTCTACAACATTGAGAAGGTGTGCACATGCACCTTCTCATTTTAAAAAATGACATATAATTATCTAATATTTTTATATTTTACTCTCCCTAATTTTATATATTTGAACTCACTATTTTCATATTTTTATATTTTATATTCTTTAATTTTATATATTTGAACTCATTATTCTCAATTATCTCTACTGACCTAGGGTTCTAGATCCGCCCCTAATGTGGGATATGGACTATTGTTCCATGAGTAAAGTAGACAAATTAACCGTTCAATATTAAGAGATGGCTTTACAAAAAAAAACAAATATTAATCTTCATTCTACCTAATTCGAAACTTTTTTTCTTCTAATGTGAGCATATATCTATATACTATATACCAAAATAGCAATTTGGACTGTATGTTAGTATTATTAAATATTAATACACATACAGCAGTGGGAATAAACTCAGATTTTGATTTATGTTCTGAGTCCGTGCGTTTTCTCTTGTCTAATGTATTGTCTCACTTTCACATAAGTGGGTCCAAATTAAACAGGTTTGATATTGTACTATGGACCACATGGTTTTGTGGTCCTTAATTTATAACAAGTCAAATGAAGGAATGAGCTACAAAGCATGAATCTATACTGCGGTATATAATGATGCCCTTAGGAGACCGGATTTTTAAGGGTGTTTGTGTTTCACGCGAATCATAATAACAGGCCTTAATTGAATCGTAAACTGTGCAGCTTTTAGTTATATTTGCTCTGGAACTGTGTAAGGCTCTTTACATTTTGCCTTTGATTGTTTACATTTGGAACATGTTTTAAGGAACTACCTCAGACAGTTAACCATATATAGATGTAACAACATCTAGCATCACTCTCCGCAGGTATCACAATTAATTACTACTTAGTTATGTGCAGCTTTTGCTTATCATGCTTCATGGTTTGACTATCTTTTAGTTTCGGTTCTGGTGCATGCATACGTTTAGGACTTTAGGTGGCAATGTTGTTGAACTCTTGGCTATAAACTTAGAGACAATAGCATATCATCATTTGTATTCAGAGCAGAATGAAATCAAGGTGCTAAGCTTTCATAGACTTTGCCTCTACCAAAAGGGTCTGTGTTATTAGAAGAATTCTTAAAGAATGAGAGACTGTGAGAGTGAATATTGACCTAGGGCTAAAGTAAAGTAACCCAAAATGGTGAAAGGTTTGGTTTTGCTCTAGATGGTCTCTACTCTCTAGTTAAACTGGGGTTAGTTACGCATGAATAATGTGATTATAATCTTATGATATGCATGGAGAATTATATATTTTACCTTTTTTATGACAAAGTGCAGGTACCAATTTAAAACGAACTTTTGACATTTCAAAATGTGGTTTTAAACCATTCCAAATGTTTCAAAATAAAATTGTCCATGTTGACTGGTTCTAGGAAAAAAGAATGGGAAAGAAATATTACATCTATGCAGGATACACACTATATGCAGATTCGCAGAGGTGGCTATATATATATATATGTATATATATATATATATATACACACGTGTTAGTGTATATATATATATATATATATATACACACGTGTTAGTGTATGTCTCATAGTTTACAAAATTGATTTGGAAAAAAAATTGAAATGAAGTAATTTATATTTGAAAATTTTTATTTTAAAAATTTGCAGTAAAGTCTACTATATAATTAACAAGTCGGTGATTTAAATGGTTTTGGATTCGATTTTATTAAATAAGGTCTCACATTCGAGTCTTATGAATAAAAAAAATATGATTGAAATGGAAGATTTCACTAAAAATGGTAAGTCAGATTCTTGACGAAAATTAATCATTAATAAAATTTATAGATATTTTACACCAATATCATGGTATAAAAAAAAGAGTTTAGTATATATAAATTTTTGATAAATGTTAAGGAACTAAAAGAAGAAAAAAATTATTGGATGTAAATACTTTTATCAATTGCAATAACTACTTTCAAAATCAACTTTAGACCCATCAACCAGGCATAAGAATAGTTATAAATCACACTAATTGATATTTCAAGTGATTTTAAATTTAGTAACATGAATTCAAAGAATGTGAGATGGGTAAGTAGAAAATGGAGACTGGTTGACAAATGGGGCCAATCTGATCCAATTATATTTGTTGGTCAAGTTTATTTTGTTTGAAGCTCTCGCACCTATGCTGGCAAGACAATAATATGAGCTAACTAATTGACAGGGGGAAGACTGAAGAGTGCAAAGTATTGGAACTGTATAATATATCTACAATGCCCCCTAATCGTAATATTAATTTATTTTTTCTTTTTGTCTTGTCGAGTTTGCAAAAAAGTTCTGATGTCAAGTTCAAAATTAGAGGATGAGTTGGTAATTAATAAAAAGTAAAATGACATAACGAATTTTATAGTATTCAAGATAATGCTACTTATCAAATGCATCCATTCATGCAGAGAGTTTGTATTTAAATGTTTTGAGATTAGCCTATGAGATTATCTGCATGGCACTGATTGTAAAGATAGTGATGATTTACGACATCCTTTGAATGTGAGGACTGCTTCTACTAACTACGAAGGGATACTATCTATTGTGCAATCGAGGGGGTTGTACTCCAACACTATCATATATGAACTTGAGAGGGAGATGATATCATATCATTATATGAACAATATTTAGTAGATATGAAAATGTTCATGGACTATAGAAGGAAAGACCACACTTGCATTTCCAGCTCTCGGGCTCATAATTTGCATACTGGATTCCCAAATGGCTGCGCCTGGTGCTCGTGCTTGGAACTTGGATGGCTTCACATGGAACACAACCATAGCACTTGTGCTCACAACTTGGTGGGCTTGACCCTATTTTGCTCACTCCTCCATCATATGCTTCCTTCATTGTCTCTGATGTACCTTCTATACCCTTTAACATAGATACAAAACAGACACAGTGCAACAATATATTAGTCATTAGTACACCAACTAGACCCACCCAGTTCCAAACTTAGTGAGAGATAAACACACCTTTTTTGATTCTATAGTATGTGGTGGTGGAGACTGTAGAGTCTCTTCTTGGGCTGAAAAGAAAGGTGAGAAGAGTTAACATAAGAGAGAGAGAGAGAATGAATCATATAAGCTAAGGCATAATGAAATGATCAAGAGTCTAAAAAATTGTTCACTGAGCTAGAAAGTTCTGAGGGCAAGTCCTTTGAATGTTATTTTGTTATTACAAATGTTTGAAAAGTTTTAGAGAAATGACACTGATGATTTCTAAGTTGAAGTTGAGCCATGATAAACCCTCAATTGCAAGTAATAGATAGAACATAGAAGTCAATCTTCAAAAAGGTTTGTGCAAGTGTAACTAACCTGGAAGAAACGGCTTCCTTACTGCAGAAACCAAACTCACTATTTGCATAGCTAGCAGAAAACAGAATAATCTTCCTCCTATCATTTTTCCTTCTTCAAAAATGCAAATGATGGATGTGATGAGATGATGTTTGTTGATGATGGTAATGTAGATGATTATGTTTCTTGTTGATGGTAGTGTTTGTGAGAGAAGTGTAGATTTTGAATGAATCACTCACAACACAAGTCACAACAAGTGGCTAGGCATGATTGCTGGAATATATGAAGAGGCTACCAAAGGAGCTATTGCAAGCTTCAAATCCCAAAAAGCAGGCCAGGACCCCCAAACAAAATAGGGCTACACTTTAAACCCTATGCATTGGCCAAGAGATTTTGCTTCACAAGCAAGAGATTCAGTTTTCTTGTCACACAGTTAAAAACCTCAGCAAACTTTCACCTTCATTTGACAACTCATCTAGGAACTCCAAAAGACTAGTCTTTTTTCCACTGTCTTTCTGCCTCATCTAACCTTGGATAACTTACCTTTCAAAACAAGCCAAGGCTTTCTCTCTCAAATCAATCCGAATTAGTAGTACTATTTATGGTGGTCCACAAAATTCAGAATAACAGCATCCTTTTTGGGCCTGAATTGTCTGAAGCACCTGCAAGAGCAAGACCCTTATAAATACTATATCTTATACTATTTCAGATTAAAAAAAGAACAACAAAAAAAAAACTTTGACGTATAGACAACACACTTACACAGCCTTTCCCTTTTCTTGATCCTTTCATTGCCATATTGGAAAGAAAGAAATCAACAACAGAAAGCCAGTTATTAAAAGTGGTAAAAAGCACCAGCCTCTTAGCACTCAGTTCTGCAGCAAAAGCAAAATTTAATGAGTTAGTTAACGAATTAAATAAGGCAACATTCTCAACTCTCTACGGATTGGTTGTTGGAGAACATACAAGCTTCCTTAGTACGACATCCAATATGGGCTATTCCTTTACTACTTGGCATTGAATTTGGGGTCCCACCTCGGCTGCTGGATATTTTCCCACATTCAATGAAGAGCATATATATTCTGGTTACATCATTTATTATGGTTCAAAAGGCACCACGGATGAAAGACCACAAACAAGGCATGCGCAATAAAAAAAAAGAGAGGGTTCAGCACTTCAGTGAATATTTATATAGGTGAAGTAGCCATTAAGTATTAGTAGTATCTCATTGTCTATGCTAAGCCCTTATGTATGTATCATAATAAGGGTCTGACTAATTATTGTCCTAAGAAAATTGATTAAAGATTTTATAAAGAAAATATTTATTGCAAAAACATAAAAAAAGTCATAAATAACACAATTTTATGTTTCAATAAAAATTCTTCTCATTTTAATTTTTTAATCAATATTCTAAATTCATTCGTTAGCAATTTTTCTTATTAATAAAGTATTAGTAGGCTTATTTTGTTGTTGTAATTGCAGTTTGTGAAGTGATTCATGGAAATAGGCAATAAATAAGCTCGATCGGTGATGTTATATACTAAAGGTTAGTAAAACCAAAAATGACATGAATAATTCATCAATCAGTCATGTTAAAGGACAATCAAGGGAAGCACGGATAAATGACAAATGCACCTATGTAAACATTTTTGTGTAATGTGGGTGAACACTATTGTCTGAGAATTATTATTACTTATAGTTATGGGGCCGCTGAGTGATTTGAGTAAAAGGATATTTCATATGTTTGATGTGCTATATAGTCAAGGAAGCTGATGTTATCTACCTACTAACCTGCAGACAGTTGCCAAGAAAGTGACAGAAAAGACCCCTAGTAATAATATAGAGTTTAGGGCTGCTGAAAAGGAGTTAAGAAAAGACAATGAGGGAGAAAAAAGTTAAGTGTTACGTGTTAGATGGTTTGCATGAATGTTTGGCTATTCCAGTAACGTTAATTGGGAAATGCAAGAGTAAGTAATGGTAGATTCTCCTATTATACTATCCTTTTAGTAATCTTCTTAGTACTTTATAAAGATAAAAAAAAAAAATACTATTACTATTAAATAAATAAATAAAAATTTATTTAATATCTTAAAAACATAAAATGTATTCAATTTTTTTACTTAATTAGTAAATAGGAAGCTTTTTAATAAAAATTATAGGAAAATTTAAAATTACGTACTCCAAATGAATCGTCAAAACAATATTTTAAATAGGTTTTCAAGTGCTTTAAGACATAAACTCTGCTTAGAATTCTAGTTTCCTGGTGGCACTACTCTATAAAGTATGAACTAAGGCTTCTTCATTTTCTCTTGTGCTCTATTTCTTAAAAAAAAAAAAAAAAATCAAAACAAAAACTTGGGATTGTATAGAGCAGGTGCTAAACAAATCAAGACTGCAGATTATGCAGATATTCACTTTTATATCATTCAACGTGGAAATTAGTTCATGTAAAGATGCTTTGATTTTTCATTAAAATTATTATTAATCACATACTTTATGTTGCTTATAGGATGTACAAAATCTTATCAGATAATGAAGGAACATCATATATAGCAGTCACTGCACTATCAAGGTCGCCGGTTAGAAGCTTAAGATATACGATTGTTTTATAAATAAAATAAAAAGCTCATCTTATACCACATCTCAAGGCGAAGCTTAACAGCTTTAGACTGGAAAGGCTTTCAGGCCAATATATTCTCCAATCATAAGAAACCATACCAAGCTTTCTAGCACCAACCAATAACTTGAGCCACCATATCCCCTAACCCTAACTAATAGCATCATAGACAGTGTGCTCCTCCACTATTGACACTACTAAAAAAAATCTTTCAAAGTCTATTTTGATGCATTTTTCACAACGATTTTCAACCGTATTTAAATTCACCATCGTGAAAAATGTACTTTCTAAGATAATTTGAAAATTATCTTAGAATGTTGATTTTTACATCGGTTATTTTAGAAATTGTCTTAGAAAGTACACTTTCTAAGACAATTTTTCTAAAAATCATTTTAGAATATATGTTTTTTAAGACGATTTTTAGAAAAACTGTCTTACAAAGCATATTTTTTAAAACGGTTTCTTAAACAATTGATTTAAAAATCGATGTTTATTCTTTTTAATGTTTATTTTTAAAGTTCACTTATCACTGATAAAAAGAAGTGAATGGAAATCAAATATCAAATCAATTTTATAATATAAAATTCAAATGGAATAATTAATAGACATGAATATAAAATTTGAATTATTTGATTGTGTTATTCATGCATTGGTACAAATTTGTGGTTTCCTTACATTTGATTTCACACCACCATCAATTATGCAAACTTCAAATCCTAAAGCTAATGAACGAATAGACAACACATGTCATATAATAAACAATGACAAATTTTCATCTGAACTAACAAGAAGCTCATCAATCTAAAGATCCCAACAATTTTTTCCTTCGACAACAATAAGCAACGAGAGATCAATTCCAGCACCTAATGGGGAAAATAAAAGATCTAAGAGTTAAAAATTTAGTGATCAAAAAGACGCAACAACATAGAAGGGAAAGCATAATCTTCACTATAGGGGAAAAATAGACCTGCTCCACTTTTACCATCCAAGAGACAACATTGAAGAGCATTTGACAGTTGTGCAGCCAACTATATATAAGCCAAAGATTTAGAGCACAAAATAAAATATTAATTTTGAAGCATTAAAAGGTATTTACGAAACAAAAATGATAAATAACACAACAATAATAGTAAACACAACAAAAATAGTCCTTCATAGAAAGTTAATACCACACTAATTAATATATATATATATATATATATATATATATATATTACAATAGCATTAACGTAGAGTATAATTCCGAAAGCAGTTCTTGCTTCTATGCAGCATTTGCTAACTCATAAGCATGCTCAAATTATTGTAGGAAGTTGGAAACTTTGGCTAAAAGCTTAGCATTCAAATTTTTAACATTGAACAATTTCATATCAGAGCATGAAAATCAGCATAAATTCAATCAGAAGAAAACTACTATTGGAAACCCCCCCCCCCAACTTCCTTGTTATAGTTCATCTCAAACCCTAAACAATCTAGATCCAAAATAAGCTTAATGTCAATAAGCAACTAGATACATAAAAAGAAAAAGTGGCAAGCTCATTAAAATCTTTGAACCATATATGAAGTAAACCATGAACAACCACAAGCAACATACTACCCAAACCTAATGCAAATACCAACTGACCCAACCATATGGTGAAGAAGAGGAGCAACATGACCGTGGAGAGTGGAGATAAAGCCTACTAGTTGTTTCTTGGAAGCTAAAAATGGAGAATGACCAATTAGAAGAAAAGGTGACACTGACAAATAACAATGTATATTTCAAGTAGACGTTTACCATTGTCGAGCATCTTCTTCACTAAGTGAACAACGTATGCATTGTATGCTAGAGTTAGAAAATACGACCGAAGCTCTTCAAATACTTCATCTCTTTCAGCTTGTGAACAATGCTTGACACAAGTCTATCAGCTAAAACAAAAAGGAAAGAAAGAGATTTAAAATGCAAGTTCCTTTAAAAGTATGTGAAACTGAAATTGAATAAAAAAAAGGGATACCAATAAAATACCTGGAGAACCCAAGATGAGATGTGAGAGCCCGCAATCTTTGGAATCTTCCCCTTCATCTTTTGCAAAGCTTCAGTCACTAGCTTTCAATTATATAAAAAGTACCAAATAAGACATAGTAAAAAGAATAAATGAAAAAGAAAAAGGGTTAAACACAGAAATATGATTAGTCCTAAATGTCTTGTTGTAGGAACATACTTTAAGTGGCTCGTGGCTCATCTTGACTGTTGAGAGAAAGGGCTCCGAGAGAGAAGGTTTCAAAGAGGCAGCGGTGATGGAGGGACCTGGCCATGGTTTATGCGGTGGCAAGGTTGTTAAAGGAGAGGGTCATGGCAGACTGGTGGAGCTAGAGAGGGGTTGGGTTTGGAGCGAGCTTTAGCGGCCAAATCCGCAACTTTGGAGGCCAGATCTGTGACATTGCACTACTACAAATGCACGTTTTTATGGCAGGAGTTCCACGACGGTTTTTCCAAAACCGTCTTAGTCGACCAGGCGGTGGCAATTTTGTAATTAATGTGAAAATTTTGCATTTTGGCAGACTAAACAAAGACGGTTCAAAGAAGACCGTCGTTGTTTTATAAGCTTCATAGACGGTTATCCAAAACCGCCTTCGTTTTGGATAAATTCAACTACGGTTTTTGGAGAAAACCGTCGTCGTTTCAGCTTCTTTCAAAACTTTTCCAGAGCACTGGCGCTAAGTATTGAAATTTTCAGCTTCAGCAATCAAATTTCAATTTGAAATTCAAATGCCACGCTCAGTGTCTCTCACACAAAAACATCAAATCCTAGGCTAGCTTTCTTCTCCCTTTCTCCGTCTATTCCACTCCGCCATTGCGCCGCCACCTTCGCGTCGCCGTCGCCACCACGTCACCTCCTCTACCAAAGCCTCTCCTTTGCCTTTCTCTTTTTCTTTCTCTATCTTCTCCTATGTTTTTATTTTTCTCTTATCTTTCTCTTTCCTCCGCACCGCACCACCACCATCGGCTTCCTTAACCTCTTGGTTTTTCTTTTTTAAGCGATATCTTTCAATCCGGGAAATGGTGGAGCTTTGCGGCGAGGAGCAGCTCTCGCTTCTGGCAGATTCGAGCAATGGCGAGCGGTCGTGGCGGTTGAACTTCGACGGGTTTCAGCTATCTTCAGAGCACGCGGAGAAGCAAGTGAAACCCCCTCGTGAACTCCGTCACTGTTATGGGGTTTTAGGTAACACTACAATCGCATCTTCATTCCATTTTTTTAAATATTATTGTCATTGTTAATTTTTTGAATTTATTGACAAAGATTTTCACTAATTTTTTCTTCATCATGGAATAGGAATCTGTAATTTGCTTTTACATTAGTGGTTGTGGTTAACTGTGGTTTCTGGTTTGCTGTGATATTTTTGTTCCATTTTTTTAATATTCTTTGTTCTTGTTTGTCTAATTGACACTCAAATGAAATTTGATTTAGTAGCGCATTTGTAAAAGATAAATTTGGCTGTGTTTGCCACTGAATGGGTTTATAATAATATCTTCCCAAGCATTAGATATATTTCCTTTCCATGTTCAACTTAACTTGAAAATGATGCTTCTGTGAAAGCAGGGATATGTCGAATTTAACACAGTGATTATGTATTGCTATAGCTCACGGCCTCATCTAGAGCAATTTTTTATGAGATGGGCAATCCCTCAACTCCATGACATAGATGCATTATTAAAAATGGTTGATCCCTCCTTGAATGGAGAATATCCTAAGAAATCCTTGTCGTGTTTTGCAGACATTATTTCTTCATGTATTCAGGTAATTTTCTGCCTACTTTTATGCCAAATCCAAAAAGACATGTTGGGGGTTATAAGCTATATCATGGTACATTGCACAAATGTAATCTTTAATGATTAAATATTGAGACATGCTTTTCACCAAAAACAAAAAACCAAAGATTTCACCAAAAAAATACTGAGGTGTGCTTTACATTTTAACCCTATTTTGTAGTCTCCAAAAAGTCCAAATTCTTGTCTAGTTTAATTTGAAATGTGCAAACCATAACATGAATTGTCAATATTGAATATACTAATACCTTTCAAGGAATATGGTCAGGTCTGGAATTAGAACTATACCTCAATATAATCATCATTTCATATGTGCTTCACATTTAATTTAACCCTGTTTTGATGTCATTTGTTGTTTTGTTTTACAGTTGTGTGAGTATTTGCTTAATATTATCAATATGAATTAACTGTGGTTAAGCCAATTGGGCATATTAGTTGTGTTGTTTCTCCTTCCGTGAGCTATGGGTTTTGCCTTATATATTTCTTTTTCACTGCAGAACAAGACTCAGTCTCATGAGGTGGAATGCAAATTGGAAAAGTGCTACTATTCTCTATGAGCAGGCAAGTAAAATATTCAAGATCCCTTATTTGATTGTTTGTGCAAATGATTCTGTGCCAAAATGATATTTTGGAGAAAAAGATAAGTTATTGGTGAATCTGCTAAAATATCATGGTGCTTTATATTATAATGTTATATATATATATATATATACTATCGAAAATACATGTATTCTTGAAGTTTGATTGTATCATAAATTAGTGATCTTATTTTATGGATATGAGCTGAAAAAATTAAAGGCGAAAAAAAAAGCAAAATTTCAGGTTAAAAAAAAAACAAATCAAAGACGGTTCCTATTAAGGACCGTCTTTGTTTAGTGTGAAAAAAAATTAAAACAAAGCCGGTTCCAATCAAGGACCGTAGTAGAAATGGGCTATACAAACACGGTCTTCCAACTGTTGTTGAAATCGACGCTTAACAACGACACCCAATATGACTATGGTCTAAGAACCGTTTTAAATTATTGTTTTTAACCGTCTTAAATATCAGCATTTGTAGTAGTGTTGGTGACCAGATCTGCTGCTTCTCGAGGGCTGTGAGGGTTGTGATGAAGTTGGTTTGGGGGGAGGTTGGGTGTGCGTTGTTGGTTAGTAGTAAGCAACACTGGTTTTGTTTGTGGTTATGATGGGAATGAGAATGTGAAGGTTAGTGTGAGAGAGAGTGCCAGAGATTGAAAGAGTGTGAGAAATGAAAAGGGAGCACTTTACAAAGACGGTTCTAAAGTCTAAACCACCGTTGAACACTTGCAATGATTTACAAAAATGCCACCATGTTTTGGATGACAATGGTTTTGGAAGAACCATCTTTGAATCAACGTCGTTGAAAATCATTTTTGTGGTAGTGTGATACCAAACTTGAATACAATACCAATACCAAAATCAGCCAATAACTTGAGCCACCATATCCCCTAACCCTAAAGGTGAATTTACCAGCAAGATGAGGTTTATCATCCTTGGTAAGATTTAAATTTGGATCAGCAAAGACATGGATAGGCAAGAGAAAAATACAACCAAAGTGATAGACAATGTGAAATGAATGTAATAAAATTTAAATCACCAATATCAGTATAATTGAATCCCACATTTTATTTCATTTATAGGTAACATGTGCAGATAAATGTGTTGTTGGCATAAATTTAGTAGCCAAAAAAATAGAGTAAATACACTTAATGAATTATAAATGTTGGTGAATTATAAGTTCACATTGATAATGTACCAGTTCAGGGATAATCTTTCTTTTTCTGAAAACAAAAGGACTAAGCATTCACATAATCAATTGAAAAAAGAAGAGAAATTTACTACTTAAAGGAAACAACAACAACAACAACAACAACAAAATAAATAAAAAAAAGAAAGAAAGATCAGTGGACCAAGCCAATATAGTTTTGATGGTTAACACCATTGAAACAAGTCTTCACACTCTTTGTTACAAAACAAAGGCACATCCTAACCATCACTTTGGTGACACATCACGAGTGTCAGATTCAGATTCTTTCTTGGGATGAATGGCCTCAACAACAGCTTCAATCTCCTCCTTCACCCGTTCAAACACACCAGGCACTTTTATTTCATCAGGTGAAGTTCCCTCGTCAATGTCATCACTTGTCCCATGAGTTTCTTTGTGATGGTGAGACAATTTGTCATGATGAAACACCGCCTCAATCTCCTCCTTAGCTCGCTCGAAAATGTTTGGACTTTTCACATCTTTTTCTTTCATGAAATAAAACACAAAGACCTAAATCTTTAATTTCTTTTAAGCAAGAAAAAACCTATCATATCATGGAATTAGTCCACACACACACACACACACACACACAAAACCTTGAGGTTTTTTTCCAGGTTACATGTAATCCCCAGCTTTTTTAATGTTTACAACAACCTCCCTTGTATGGATACACATGTAATGTGTAATGTATAAAAGGTTGTCACTATAATGTTTTTTAAAAGAGTTAGTGTAAGAATAGAAAAAGGAAAATTATATATACAATCTGAAAAAAAAAAAAAAACTAAAAGAGGTGTCATTAATCATTATAATTTACTCTGGAACCCATAATTCCAACATTGGAAATCAAATAACCTCCACATCTTCCCCACAAGTCCACAACCAAAAGTCAAAAAACTTTCAGCAATAGGCATGCAGAAGAAACTCATAAGAATTAAAAAAACAAGAGTCATAAATAGATTCTTCTGTTATGGGTAAGTTAAGTAGTTACACAGCTTTTGATATAAAACAAGGGTAATATATCTAATTTTCTCTATTCTCAGAGTTCCTTCCAGATAGGTTCTAATTTGAGAACTCAAAGGGTATTACCAAATTGAAATTGTAATCAATTTCAACAAGAACGTTTAATAGATCAAGAAATGTTTTGAAACTAAGGTCACAAAATCAGAAATGGTAACAGATAAAAGATCAAAACCCCATGATAGCACAATGCCAAGTATAAGAACTTTGTAAACGAGAAATATGAAAAGATGAGAGTTTTGAACGACGATACCTGAAGGCGAGTCTTTAGGCTTTGGTTCCCTATCCGTCATTGAAGTGACTTCAGACACGGTTGAGTTGAGGCTGTAATCAAATATGGAAAAATGATACTTGGGATGTTTGTTCTTTATTTTTTAACAAAAAAATTGTTTCTTTAAGTGAAAATTATTTTGCTGTGAGTTTCACTAATTTTTTTTATCTAATAAACATTGAGTTTTTTTGGTACATAATAAAAAATGAGTTTGAAACATACATGTGTAAAAATTTATATAAGTTAAAAAAATCCTTTTTAATAAGCTAAAGAGAATTATTAAAAGGTGTATAGAAGGATGGGTTCTCGAATTTTAAGTTGTTTGAATAATATACATGTATATATATTTACTAGTATAATAACTTGTGTTCTACATGGGTTTTTAAGTTTACAATTTACAATATTTTATATTATTATAATTTTTAATATGTTTTTTTATTGTATATATGTTGTATATTTTATATTTTATAGGGTTAATTCTGCTTTGATTTTCAATCAGGGTTAATTTTGGTTCGCACTTTGACTCATTTGGCACCATTGAGCATCTCCACTAACATTTTTCAATCTCACATCTAAAAGTATCATGTTGGTCCATGATGTTTTTGTTAGTGGTTTTCTACTACATAGGTGCGACTGTGTGCTTTCGATGGAAAGTGAGGCGAAGGAGAAGGAGAAGTTTGGTAGGTTTTTAGGTTTGGGGATGTAATGCCTTGAATTTTAAGCATGTAATTAAGCTTAGATTAAGCTCATGATTAAGGATAATCAATATGCTTAAGAATGTTCAGAGAAAAGCTTGAGAAAGAGTTGAGAAAACTGTTTTGAACATGTGGCGCGGATAGCGCCAGGTTCACGCGATCAGCGCCATGCTTGCTGGAAGTTGGCGCTGATGGCGCCAGGTTCGCGCTAGGAGCGCCATCAGTTTTCCATGCAGCGCGGATGGCGCCATGCACCGCGCTGACAGCGCGGGAAGTGGCCTGGAAATCCCAAAGTTGCTGGAATGTCACGCGGCCAGCGCGGGTGGTGGCGCGGGTGGCGCCACATGCCTCTGGAGGTTGGCGCTGGTAGCGCCGGGATGGCGCCAAGAGCGCCATAGTTTCTGGAGTCCCACGCGGACGGCGCGGGAGCGGCGCGGTCAGCGCGGGAGTTCGGGCAGGCCTATATACAAAGGGCATTTGGACGAAAATGGAGGAGAGAAAAGAGAGAAACCTCCATTGATGAGCTACAGAGCTTTTTAGTTCCTTCATTGTTCATCTAAACACCTCTGACCCAACTGAGAAAGTGATTAGAACCTCGAGATAAGTGAGATACCCCGATTGATTCGTGAGAATCGTCGATAAACAGTGAGATTTGATTTCTCTGAGAGAACCTTGAGAGCTCGGAGTTTAAAGGCGAAGGAAGCCTTGGTTGAGCAAGCTACCTGAGGGAAAGTGATTCCCTGGTGTTTCTGAACATCACAGAGGTAAGAAACTTGAGCTCTAACCGTTGGTTCTGTGTTTTGATTTTATTGGTTATGAGGGTATATAGAGGGGTGTTTTTGGAGGTGTTAGAGCCGTTATCAGGCTTAGACTCTGTATAGTTTTGTACTCAGAGAGGTATTCTGAGGAGTTTAGAGCCTTGAATCATCATTATTGATGAAGTTTGATTTTGGCTCTGAGTCAGTATGAGCAGAGATAAAAGGTTGACTATATGACTAGTCTGGACCTTAGAGCAGTTGACAAAGTTGCTCATGAGAATGTATAGATGAGGTTTATGAGTTTAAACTGCTGATACTGAGAAATGAGATATTGAGAAGGCTAAAGCCGGAAAATGCTTTATATTAGCCTGATCAGAGTCTTTGCAGAGACTCTGTAGCCTTGTATAGGCTGAGAGGGATCCTGTTGAGGATCAGATGATCACTTATACAGTGATTAGCTTATGTGTATAGAAAGGATGAGAGTTTCCTTTCATTTGAACGGCTTAGAACCGTGTCTGATACACTATATGTTTGTTCTTGTGTAGGACGTGAGCGTGAGAGCTCTGGTGGTGTTGACCACGAAGCCGGAAGAGCCGGTGATCTGTCTAGAGCAGGTAAGCTCTTGGTTCTTGTTTGTGTGTCCTCTGCTGTGTTCCACCATATATCCACTAGGATTATGGTTATGATATGTGTATCTGTGAGTAGAGAAATACATATAATACTATGAATGAATGGTAAATGTTATCTGAAACCTATGAAAGGGTAGCTTATGGATTATGATATGTGAGTATACATGTGTATAAATGCTGTGTACTGCTATTCTGATCCCTATGAAAGGGAGATTGAGATGTATGGATCTGCTATGCTTGAAATGTGAAGTGAACCCTGTGATAGGGAATTGATATGCATAGCTATGATGTGATTGAATTGTGGCATGGCTGGGTGAATGAGAAACCTGTATATGCATCCTGTGCTTGACTAGTATCCTATTGTGGTAGGATAGATGATTGAGATTGAGAAAGACCTGGTGCGAGATGAGCCTGTGATATGGAGGTAGCCTCCTACGTGGAGATGTTTCCCATATACACAGAGGCAGCCTTTCCCAGGCAATTGTATTGAGATAGA
This sequence comes from Glycine tomentella, assembly GCA_007407185.1. Lineage (NCBI taxonomy): Eukaryota > Viridiplantae > Streptophyta > Magnoliopsida > Fabales > Fabaceae > Glycine > Glycine tomentella. The sequence goes on from PYAF01002247.1 coordinate 410,297, forward strand.
GGATGAGATGGCCCTGTGATACATAGAGGAGCCTCGTGATAAG
>PYAF01002247.1:413796-438768 GCA_007407185.1 Glycine tomentella
TAAGTAAAAATAGCTAACAAATTAAATGATAATTATATTATAATATTAAATATATCTCGTGCAAGGCACAGGTTACTACAGTAGTTCTTAATAATTTACAAAACATTATGGCTGACAAAATAATATTTAAATAAACAATTCATCAAAATATTTTTTTTTTATAAAACATTGAACCCAAAATATGTCAACACCATCCAACCTACTGAGTTAGCAGAATTATGCTGAGTTAAATTATACGAGTTGCATTTACATAAAACCTATGGACTAAAATAACATTTACATAAAACTTATTAACTCAAATTCTAAAGAGACGAATGAAAGTTCAAATTTTTTACTAGTAAAATGCAAAACGTTGTCTTAAAACACTCTCTAGCTATTTAAGGATTATAAAGATTTTATTCAATCATTTTAAAAAATTTAATAAATGAAAATAATCCAATCAACAATTAGTCAATTTTATCTTTTTTACTCTCATATCTCAAATAATGAAAAAAAATTACAATAAAATAAATCATTTTATAATATTCTATTTATTTTAAATAATATAAAAAAAAACTTATATGTACCTTAGAAATTCAAAAAATTGAGAAATATTTATAAATATTTCGGGCGTTTTTCATTGTGTTTTTGTTTTTTAAAACTTCTTAAACTAATTTCAAAACTGATGTTTAGAGAATAAAAGTAAGGGGAAGAAGATGTGAAAAAAGAGAATCATAAGTAATAAAATACTAAAAATAGAACAAAGAAATCTTATAACTTAGTTGATTGAAAAAAAATGTCTGACTAATATAAATTTCTTAGTATCATGGTGAATTTAAAAGGAAAAAAAAAAAAAAACAGAAACGAAATATGCCTTATTTATCGGGCGCTTGATAGATTAGAGGGACACATTATAAGAATAGCATGCTTTTGACTGATTCTGTTTCTTTCACATCTCCGCGTGTAAACTTTTCACATGCTCATGTAATGTAACACTTTCTGCAAGTCACATACTAGTATCATTTTCCAAATTCTGAATTCAAAATAACCCATTTATGGGGCTCGTTGGCCACACAAAATTTCCTTTTTTTCTATTCAAACTAAACTTGTTCATAAGGCAATAAAAATTCTAAAGGGTCAGTCACAGTTTTCTGCAATCTCTGTCTCTTACGTATTTTGAAAGTACCTATATATATATATATATATATATATATATATATGAGATAAACTTCCACCCGTTTTTCATGTCTTCAAAACTCGTGCCTTATAAAAAGAGAGGGGAAGTGGCCATTTCAAACACTAAAACTCACAAGTGCTATTATATCTTTGCATCATAAAGGGAAGAAGCTGACTTCGTATACTTTAAGGTGACCCTCTCTTTCCGGCACTTCTGATAGTTTCTGTTGGAAAATGCCTTTAATGACTTTTATGAATCACATTGAAAAATAAATATATCATGTGTTTACAAGGTTATGTTATGTTATGTAATTAGTACATAATTACTCCTTTGAGTTATTTTGTTACTTTTTTAATTTAAGGATGGAGTAATTTATCGATGATTCATTTCAGAGGTAGGGATTGGTTACAAATTGGGGAGTTGGTGGCATGTTGTTAAAAGCATTTTTAATGATTGCCTTGGTCTACTTTGATTTTCTTTTGGTAGTGCTACAATTAACTCTCTTTGGGGTAGTGAATGTTTACAATCTTATGAAGACTTTTTGAGAATCTCATGTTGATGAATTTGATGCATTAAATGGGTGGTCACACTGGTGACAAGAATAGGTCTCGTCTTCTTAAATTGACACAATTGCTTGTGAAATTCTAACCTACCTATAGTGTTACTTATTTTGTTTAAAGCAGAGAGGTGTGCAAATGGCAACAGTGGACTATGAATCAAAGGAGGGAGATATCACATTCAGAACAATGAGCTTCAAGAAGTGCAGAAATTTGTATAAGCCTGATCATGAGTTTGATAAAGTTATTGTTACTGAAAAAACCACAAGCTCAAAGAGGAGGAAGGTGGGGAATCTGAAGCTGCAAACCACATTCTCCTTCAAATATCTACTTTCTGATAACTCTGATTCAAAGGAGGGAGAAGTTGGTGGTGGCATGTTCAATGAACATAATAGCCCCAAAATTGTGTTGCAAAAACCAGAAATCTTGTTTTCACCAAAGTCCATTGAGGAGCTTGATGTGGCTGCAATAAAGCTGCAGAAGGTTTACAAGAGCTACAGGACCAGAAGAAATCTGGCAGATTGTGCTGTTGTTTGTGAGGAGCTATGGTTTGTTCAATATCCATGTTTATGATCTTTTTTAAGTGCCTAAGGGATTTGTGTTGAATTTACTAATTTTTATACACCGTCACTAAAAGATAGTAATGATCTTATCATATCTAACTATTTCTGATTAGATTACACTTTTACCATATAGAATATTTTCTCCAATTTGAATTCATTGATTAGTGCCGGGACCCAGTCTATTTAAATATTAGCTATTTTTTTCTTTCACAAAATCTTTTGTTTTCTTTTATAGTATTTATTGTGAAAATAATTATATTTTTCTTTTGAACAAAATCTACATGAACTGTAATTTTTATTATAAAATCATCAAGGTTTACAATTAACTGGTCTGCCCCTGATCAGTGCTTAATTATTTTTTCCTGAATGAGTGTTTTCTTTGAAACCTTAATTACAGGTGGAAGAAGGCCTTAGACATTGCTGATGTTAGTCGTTGTTCCACGTCAAATTTTGACTCTGGTAAATCAGAAACAGCTCTTTCAAAATGGGCAAGAGCTAGGACCATGGCTGCTAAGGTACCTCTTTTGTGTGGGAAGCTAGAATCTTTGAATAAACTGTAGTGTTTGCTTTAATAATATTTTAGCCCTTAGTTTCCAATTAGATGCAGTAGTTGCTTGAAATATAATTGACGGGACATAAGTTGGCTTTTCCAATTATATATCTTTGACCGGGACCATAGAGACAAATTCAAAGTTTTCATTCTCTTTCCGACATTTTTTTCTTTCTTTTAGGATTTTGTTATCAATATACTTTTTTTTTTTCCTTTTGGGCTTATTGGTAGGTGGGAAAAGGTTTGTCCAAAGATGATAAGGCGCAGAAATTAGCTCTAAGGCACTGGCTTGAAGCTGTAAGCTTATATGTCCACATCTTGATTAATTTCAGAATTTTAAATTCAATTAAGAGTACAATTAAGTAGATTAAACCAAACTAATTAGATTCCTTGTGTTTTTATAGATTGATCCACGTCATCGTTATGGGCACAATCTGCACTTATACTATGCTGTTTGGTTTAATAGCCAGAGTTCACAACCTTTTTTCTATTGGTAAAATTATTTACAATGCAATTAATAGAATAATTTTTTATAGCACACTTTTGATTTTAATTTTCTGATTTCATAATTGCATGGTGGTGATATGAAGGTTGGATGTTGGAGACGGAAAAGAAGTAAATCTTGACGAGTGCCCAAGAAGTGAATTGTATAGGCAGTGCATAAAGTATCTTGGACCCGTAAGTTGTTTTCACCTCATCACTTTGATAATGCCACATAATATAATGGGCAGTGTCACTGTATAAATTCTAAACTCTAAAAAAAGAAAAGTTTTAAGGTTTAGAGTTTAAAATTGTATAGGCAATGTATAAAGTATTTTGGACAGGTTGACATTTTTATTTTGACAATACTAAGGACGCGTGTGTACGTGTGTGTGGGTATATTATATTGTTCCCACAACATCAAATTTTTAGAGCCGTCACTACTTTTATACATTTTTATTTTGATGGTAATAAGGACTTGTACAGTTGTACTATACAATGCTTGGTCAATTTCTAGAGTGGCAGTGGTGTATGGAATTGCCTAGCTATGTTGACTATAAAATCAAATTTTAGGCACAAAATCCATTGATTAGTATTTAGTAAAGTAGACTGCCAACGTGTCATTTGTACATGTGCATTCAATGCATTAAAAGGCTTCACCTATAATTACGAATTCTATGCTTGGGAAAATTATTCTTTATGCTTTTCGATAGTTTTGACTTCAGAAAATATTAGCAGCCACCACAATTTTCTTTAAGAGTGTTCATGTTTTTGCTTGCAAATGCAGAAAGAGAGGGAAGCGTATGAAGTGATTATTGAGGGAGGAAGGCTTATTTATAAAAAAGGCCAGAACCTTGTACACACTGTTGATGGATCTAAGTGGATTTTCGTTCTTAGCTCATCTAGAATTTTGTACGTTGGGGAGAAAAAGAAAGGTCATTTTCAGCACTCAAGTTTTTTAGCTGGGGGTGCTACTATTGCATCTGGAAGATTGGTGGCCCAAAATGGAGTGCTTGATGTATGTGACACGTGTTTTAATTATATATTATATATACATGCATACCATTGATTATTTTTAGGACAATATAAAATGGAATTATTCTTTATTACTATTACAATTTTGTAATTTTGTGATAATGGGAAACATTAGCTAGGTAGAGGAATATAGAATTTCACAGCACCGAAAGATTAATTAAGGAAAAAGTTTAAAAGCATTTTACTTCCCTTATATGAAAATTGATGTTCATTTGTTCTTATTCAGGCGATATGGCCCTACAGCGGTCATTACTGTCCTACAAAGAAACACTTTATGGAATTCATTGGCTTCTTGGTGGAACATAATGTAAACTTGACAAATGTAAAGGTTAGTGAACCTATTCAAGGCATTTTTCTGTATAGATTGTTTTATTTAGACTTTATTTGGGATGACTGAGATATTATTTTGGATAAATTTATCTTTTTTTACAAATATTTATAAAGAAGTTGATCTAAACAAACATAAACATCAACCTGTTGAAATAATGCGTGACATTACGTAATTTCACGGTTTCATTATGCAGAAGTATGCAATTGATGATGATATCCCACCTACAAAACCTGTTGATGAGGAGCTACAATTTGAGTCCCAAATGGCTAAAAATGCTAGCTCAAGTGACTTTGCCATTGCCAAAAATTGCAGTCAAGACAACATGGCTCACTCTGGCACCAATATGGAAAGATCACAACTTAAAGAGAGCAAGCCATTGTCACGAAAATGGACAACTGGAGTTGGTCCAAGGATTGGTTGTGTTAGAGAGTACCCTGCAAAACTCCAAGTTAAGGCACTTGAACAACTCAATCTATCACCTAGAGTCAACCTTGCCAAAATTGCTTTCAAAGCACCAATTCCCTCACCAAGGCCTAGTCCAAAAATCCACCTATCCCCAAGGCTTGTGCACATGGGAATTCCTAGCCCATGATTAATTAATTAGTTTGCCCAAAATCACACACCAACTTAATTAAGGTGTGTGCGTTCAATATTTTAATTGCAAGGCAATAAGGTGCATTAGGCACTGCTTCAGCCTTTTTAATTTGAACCTTTAGTTTAGAATCTAAGATAAAGGTCACACCACACAACATCTAACCCATGATTTATTTTTTCATTTAGTTTTTTTCTTGGCCAATTGTTTTGGTCATTCAACTTCCGATGAATCATTTTTTTTACTCCTTATTTGTTTTACTCAATTCTATTTTAGGAGTTGGGTCAATCTTCCATTCTTGTAAGTCAAATAATATTAAAAAAAAAGAAGAGAATTGAAAACTTTTATAGTTTTTAACATTGTGTAATTGTATTCTCCCTCCCTCTTTCTTCCGCATCAAGTATTCTCAACCATTGACCAGACATCATCATGCATGGTTTGGAGATGTGGCATTGCGTCAGTGATGAGTGAAATTGGGTATAATATTCCACATACAGATAACATGGACATGCTCAAGCCAAGCCATGCTGTGTTAGCATAATAGAGTGACATGTAATACTAATGCCACAATTGGTGATAGTATTGTACGTTTGCAATTTGATTGGCTAGAGCATTTTTTCAGTAAAAAAAAAGGTCCAGCTTATGCAAAAGGTTAGAGATAAATATCTCAATTACCTTGGCATCTTTAATATTAAACCGCAAAGATAACCAACTACAAAATATCATTAAACCAGAAGATGTCATACGGGGCAAGAGCTTGACCCCATGCAAAATAGACCAATCCAAATCTGTAATTTGTAAGATCATATCTATTCGTATTGGCCAGAGCATTTCAAAGTCAAGATTTGGCTTGTGTTACCAAAAGAAAAAACACAGAGACGGAAAAAGGTCAAGACTTGGTTTGGTTCAAGGACATAAATGTTTCCTAGTCACGAGCCAAATTGACCAAATTCCACTAAGTAGGCAATGGTTTATACTTATAGAGTATATTTTCTATCATAAAGATTGAAAGTTTCTTCTATATCATATTTAACTGGTGAGAATTTTACTTGAGCCTACCCTATTCCAAGCTTAGGGAAATGAAGCCTAATGATTAATGAACCAAACAAAATTAATTATTTTCAAGCTCAACTTGTCCACGGAGAAACCAACTAAAATTCATTGTGACTTTCATGAGTCCATTCTGTAATAGCGTAACATGCCAAATCAAACTTGGCCTACCATTATAGTACCTTTACACATCTGTAATCAACTTTTGAAAAAAAATCCTTTTCTTTTATAATCAACTCTTAAATATTTTCCACTAAAAGAACATGTGAATTGTTTCCATTAATTTAACAAATGGACTGAAATTTCGGGAAGTTGTATTTTCTCTCTCTCTCTCTACAATGAACCCAGGATGAAACAGAAAATATGTGGAGAAATCATCATGAACAAATCAAACATTAAAAGTTACTACTGTAATTACAAACTTAGAAATGATAAAGTGTAATGACTTAAACAATAGCAATAATTTATATATATATATATATATAAACAATACCAGTAATAAAGTATGAAATTGTCCAACGTAAAATCAACCAGTTTTTGCTGCAAAAAAATAAAAATCAACAAGTTAGGCATTACAACGTGTTGCTCAGACGAAATAACTTTAAAAAAATATGTATTTCTCATATAGGGAACAGATCACCTACAACTAAAAAAGAACTACAAGCATTCAGCCAAAAAAAAAAGAAAAAAGAACTACAGGATCATGCAATTTCAAACCAAACAGTGTAAATTTTCTAACTTATGTTTCATTTTATAATTTAATATATATATATATATATTTAATGTTTGGGATTTGTTCAGTAAAAAATATCATCTAGAACACAATTGAGAACGGAGAAAAATTGCAAGATTTGACAGCAAAATAAAATTACACGTAAAAGAGGGATTTAGAATGAAGATTGAAGTAACAGTTAGAGAACCAAGAGAATGAATAGTAAGGTTAGGGCACAACATGATTTTCATTGACTTGCCCAAAGTAAATAGCTCATAAATTTGAAAATACTCATAGTAAGGTTGGGTTATTAACATGTCTTTTCTTTTGTTCGAATAAAATTAGATTACATTTCAATCTTAAGTTGTATTGTTTATTTTAATGTTGGTACGAGACTCACCATTTTATCCTTAAATCACATCTTAAAGGATTAAAGGAAAAAAGTATTTTAAACTATTCTTAATCCCAATTACTAATCCTAAGTGATGTGAGACTATTTTAGTCTACCAGACTCAAAAATATTAGGAATGTTTATGGGTTAGGTTTGTGTAATTTTTTTATATATCCTACAAACTCAACTCAACACAATCTAATCATAAACTGATTGGGTTAACCGGGTCCTAATATTTTAAAAAAATATAAAAAAATTAAATTTTTAACGAAAAACAATTTGTTTATGTCTAAAGTTTTTTAAGTATATAATAACTAAATATACTCAAAAGAGATTAAATTATGATAATATTTGACTAATAGAATTAATGATTTCAATGTTAATACGATATTTTTATTTTAGATAAAAATAAAGTATTGTATTAGCATGAGAAAACGTAAATAAAGTATTGTTTTAGTTTTTTTTACTAGTTGAAAAGCTTGTTTGAATGTTTAGTAAATAAGCATTTGAAGTAGCTTTTTTTTAACATTTATTTGAAGTAGCTTCTAACTTCTAACTTTTTATATTTTCTTCCATTTTTATCCTTAGTATATTTATCAAATTTTCTTATTATCTTTTCTAAATAAATCATGATTTTATTATTTTCATGCCATTTTATATTTTTGAACTACTTCAACTAGTTTTATCGAACACTTATAATTTATTAAACTAGTTTTTCAACTTTCAGTTATCAGCTAACTTTTCAGCTAGTTTTGTCAAATATAACCAAAAACAATAACTTAAAAAAGAAAAAAAATCATGAGTGATTTAATTTAATAATTTAATAAATTATGTGAGCTAAAAATTAATGTGTTTTATATTTAATAATTAATTTATATTTAATAATAATTTAATTATATGATATGAGTTGGATCGGATTAAAAAAAAATAAAACTCATTACTCAATCTATATACGATTGAGTTTTAATTAAGTCAGGTTAGATTCAACCCAAATATTTACCAAATTCAACCTAATATAATTAGGTCAGATTGAATTATTACTTGAACCCATAAACACCTTATAGAACATATTCAAATTCTTTTAACATAGTTTCAAGTTTAAAATTTATAAATAGAAAATATATGATTAAAAAGGTGTACTTTATTAAAAATGACTAATCATATTTGTTTTGACAAATATCATTCATTGATAAAATCAATAAGCATTTTATATAATGATGACAAAAAAAAAAAAAAAATCCACGGCAACAAGCATATTCCAAAAGAACAACTCCTCCATTAGTGCCCAATGTCTTGCAACTTGAGTATTCACTACACAATAAATACACTTGCCGTTTGAAATACTTAGAACTGAAATTAACATGATAAGGTAGTATAATCATCGAGTATATGTAAATTAATCAACATGAAATTATCTCAGTTTAATTAATAATTTTGAATTAAAGTTTTATGACTACTTATAAGAACAAGATTATTTCCTATAAAAATAAAAAAAATTCTATGAAAAGTGACTCTTAAAGGAAACAAAATAAGACAATCCCAATAATTAGAACCCAATAAGACAATAACACGTTAAAGTATCATAACTCAAAAGGTACTTAATATGAGCTGGAAAGAATGGCTCGCCGTTCCTTTTAATGATATTAATGTCTTAGCTTATATTTTCAAATTTAGAGCCTCATTTTTCTACTTTTCACTTTTTTGAAACTCCATTTACATCCAACTGAGTTCCCAACCAATCACATTTAAAAAATTGTGAAACTAGACGCTTAAGTAAGCCACAGGGCACAGACATGCCCCAAAACAAAATCGAAATTTGGGCTTTATTCCAATGGGCCTGAGATACTCATACTCCCACATTGAAACGACAGTGTTTCTGTGATAGTGAGTGTTCTGTTCCGTGTTCGCATTCATGACAAGTCAACTGTAAGTGTGAACATCAGAAAAAGCAGAAAAAGTCTTCGTATCCGTTTTTGTTCTTTCTCTGTTCATCCACCTTTTTCTTTTCACGCACATTTCAAATTTCAAAAACACCTTCTTCTTCTTCTTCTTCTTCTCGTTCTACCTTAATTAAGCCAAGCCAAGCAACAACACCAACAGCTTCAAACTCACCTCAGCTTCCATCTTATCCTTTCCAAAAACGTGTTCTTTTCTCAAATGGGTGGTTCAGGAAGATGGCTTAAGTCGCTCATTTCTCTCAGAAGGCCCTCCCCAACTGATCAAGTTTGCAAATTTTTCTTGGGATTTTTCTTTTTTTCTTGCTAATGTTTGGCTGTGGTGATGTTTACTTAGTATATTTCTGCATTTTTTTTTCAGGAGAAGGGTGGTGACAAGAGTAAGAGACCGTGGAAGTTATGGAAGAGCACTTCCGAAGGGTTTGGGATTGGATCATCAATGCATAAGGGGCAAGGTGGTGGTGGTTCCTTTGTGGTGGATGATGGAGCATTTGCTGCTGCTGTGGCTGCTGTGGTCAGAACTCCACTCAAAGACTTCATGGTCATCAAGCAGGAATGGGCTGCCATTCGTATCCAGGCAGTGTTTCGAGGTTTCTTGGTAAGTGGAAAACTCTTTTCTAGTTAGCTAATTTCATTCAATCTTTTGCATTATCATGATGCAGTTTGTTCTCTCTTCAAGGATTTATGTTTTTCTTTTTTAGCTTTTTAGTTATTATGAGTCTCTGGTATTGAATTGTTTAAGAAACAAAAGCAGATGATAAATCATTAGTCCATTCTATGCTTGAATTGTTTAGGAGATGGAATTTTAGATTGAAGAATGAGTGCTACGCAAGATTCCAAGTTCAATTTAGGATCAGGGCCTCCTAATCATACTATCATAGTATGGACTTTTATAGAAGAATTACAAATAGGTTGCATGGTGCATTTGTTTTGTTAATTTCACTATTTTGAAACGAGCCAAATCGTGATGAAACTTCAACTCTTCAAGCAGTTAGTATTACTAAAGATAAGCTTTTGTTGTGAGTTACGAAGTTCACCAATTCACTTTGACTTGATATGATTTGTATTTTATTTAGTGTTAAATCAATAATAGTTCACTATGGTAATGCAATTTAATAAACCTGCAATGTTTATAGTTTTCTAATATTCTCTAGCCCTGTGTAGATGGGGATGGGGGTTGATTACAGAAGGATCTGCCACTCTTTCGGTGGTTCATTCTGTTGTGTTGGGGGTTTCATTATTAGTATCCTTAAAAGTATGTTCCGTGTGTTATTGTGCTTACACATTTTTTGTCAAGTTTTTTCTCCATTTCTTTGTTTGTTTTAAACTTTTGTTATTGATTTACAGGCAAGACGAGCTTTGAGGGCCCTGAAGGCAGTGGTGAGGTTGCAAGCTATATTTCGTGGTTGGCAAGTGAGAAAGCAAGCAGCTGTTACTCTAAGGTGCATGCAGGCTCTTGTGCGAGTTCAAGCACGTGTCAAGGCAAGGAATGTGGGGAACTCTCAAGAAGGGAAATCTGCGAGTGAGCGGTGCAATGAAGCTGATCCTCTTAAGCAAGCTGAGGTATCATAAGTTCTTCACAATTTGCCTCAAGATTGTGACATAACATTCTGTAATGTTGATGCCATGTTAAGTTGGTAAGGAGATGTTAACATTTAGCATAACTTGCCATGTTATTGTCAGCAAGGGTGGTGTGACATTCCAGGAACTGCGGAAGAAGTTAAGGCAAAATTACAAATGAGGCAGGAAGGAGCAATTAAGAGGGATAGAACAAAGGCATATTCTCAGTCTAAGAAGGTAATGGAGTAGAGAAAATCTACTATTTGTGGTGAGAATCAGTAGTGAAATGATTACCAAAAATATGTGCTTCAATAAACTTTGCTTGCTTTCAGAAATCGACAGCGAGTCCAAACTCAAGAGCTTCTAAATCAGTGATTCCTCTCAAGAACCGCAAGCTAGACAGCAAGATCTCGGGATGGAACATGCTAGATCGCTGGATGGCTGCAAAGCCATGGGAGAGCAGGTCAATGGTAGAGATGTATTTGGACTCACCTGACATGACTCCAGTGACCAGTAAAAGTGATCATCTTGTTCTTTCCTTTAATTCTGATCAACAAAATGGCACGGTCAAAGCAAGAAGGAATGGTGTGACAACCAGGATTTCAACTAAATCTCTTACAACTAGTCAATCAACTCCATCATCTTCAGCCATAAGCTCTGAATGCATGTATGATGATAGCCCTATGTCCACTTCATGTACATCTGGATCACCAGCTCTACCATCTAACAACAATGTTACAGTGGAACCAACAGAGGAAACAAATGTTTGTAAACCAAGCTACATGAATCTGACAGAATCAACCAAAGCTAAACTGAAACCCTATAGGTGTTTTTCTCAGAATTCAAAGAGAATCTTTATGGATGATTGTGTGTCACTAAGTGGAGTTACTAGAAGCAGTTCTGGTTCCTACCCTTCTGCTAATACATGGAAGAATCTCTATGCAACACCTCTAAGAACAAGTTATCAAAGACAATATACAATGAAACATAAGTAGTTGCTTCATGACAATAAAGTTCTATTTCAATAAGCCCAACAGCTTGTTGTTCGTTGGTACCTTAATGTCATCAGATGAATGTGTATACGAAGTCACAGATAATTGCTAATTGATACTGTAGATTACACAAGTGGTTTGGTGTGAAGATGGAAAGCAAGCCGTTTCAATTGTAATGTGTTTCTACGGCAATTTATAAACAGTATCTCTTTGTTTGGGGGTATATTCATGTTAATTTTTGGAGGAACATTTATAATTAGTAGCTCTAAGTTGTACTTACTATCTGAAAAACTGAAGTATAATTGAGCTTTAAGAAGAGACATGGTTCTGAATGCATGGATGCATGTTGAATACATAGGCAATTGGTTTGTATGAGGAATGACATACGTTGTTTATGTAAAATCTATAGAACAGCAAGGGTGAGCCTTTTTTTTTTTTTTTTTTTTTTTTAAAGAATTGATTTTCTTGTGATATTAATGGTAGGAAATTGCATTTTTATATTAATAATATATATAAACCGAAGTTGACTCTTAATGGCAGAAAATTGCATTGGAATGTAGTTACTTGTGTTAAACAGAACCTATACCTTGAACTGTTCAGTATCCTTCTTTAAAAAAAATAATAAAGAAATGATTATTTTCCACACACTAATCACATGTTTATGTACATCATGTATAAACAAAGTGGAACTTGTAACTAGGATTGATCCTACAATTTATGATAAATAGAAAAACTTAAATCAAATCATTGTGTCAATTATGCTACTTAGAAAAGCTTAAATCGGCCTTGTCCTTATTACAGTAACTAAATGTCTAAACAATTATCCCATTTGCAACCTAAATCATTGTCCTAATTTCAATAATTAGAAAAGCTAATAGTTATAAACAAATCAATCTTCCTTATTAATAATGAACTACTATAAGTTTATTGTACTATTCAACATCAGAAAAATACTCGTAAACCCCTTCATGATTGAATAATTTTATCAAGTGAATATGCATTTGAGTATCAATTCGTGGTATCGGTTTTAAGAATCACCAAGTCACATTCAAGGAAAATTAAGACTCAAGTAGCTTTCTGGCATGCTTTTACCTGTTAACCTTCTTTTCTCGTCTGGATCAGCAATATTAAATCTGCTGTCACGTTTGTTGTCTACTATGCATAAATATTAAACAATCAAGAACTACAGTCCAACAAACTACCCCCCACTCATAAACATACATACAATACAAGTGTACAACATGACTCTTTTAATAACAAGTTTTCCAACATTAATTGAGAAATTATTACATGATCTTGCATCAATATTTGTTGATGGTTCTAGTTAATCTTTGCGTAACATGTAATCAAACTTTTCAATTTATATGAAAGGGTTAATAAAACTTATTATATGTCACGTAAAGATTATTCAAAATATAGATAATTCCAGACCATATATTAATTTCTCTTGATAATGTCTTAAATCTATAACAATAACAAATTATGGAGAGAAATTATTACTTGGTCTTCAATCTATAATGTCCAAAACTTGTTATATGTCTTTTACCTGTTATATTGCTGCTTCCACTCATCTACCCAAAATTTTGTTGTGCATTATCAAATTTCAACCCTAAACAAACCTCTAGTAGTAACTGTCAGTATAAAAAGAAAGATGCAAAAACCACCAATTCAAGATTAGAATGACTAAGATTTATTAGACACGTCTTATCTCCTCTAAAGCAACAAAAGTAATCAATTGGAAAAATCTTGTGGTCCACGATGAAATGATAATATGCAATGATGCAACAGCTAGTATGGTCCATTTGGTCCAGTCTTTCATGCTCTAGAAGGACCACAGTTATCAGCTTCACCAACACTTAAAAGCATATATATATGTGTGCGTCACACATGCACTTAACAGTTGAACATCAAAAAAAGAAGATTGATGGACACAAATAATATACTGATAAAATAATATTTTTGGGGTCCAAATAGACCAATCGATGAAATGGTTCATAGGTCAATTTCAGAGCTATGGACAAAAACTGGTGATAAGACTTTAAGGGCAGTATCTCCAATGCGTTAAAGTTTGACTTGTGTCCATTGCATGGCCTACGTGAGGGTTGCTATTCGGTTCACAGGATTCCCACGTGAGAATATGCGTTAACAATGGCAAGAAATCAGGATGCCACCAAAAGTTGTAAATTTTTTTTAATGGTTTCTTTAAGTGTGAGAAGCTTTCTTTAATTTGGAGTAAGTATGCAAACTTCCTTTCTTGAGGGGTTGCTATGAATAGAAGGAAGATGAATTGTGGGGTTTCAATTTCATAGGACTATAAGGAGGGGATACTTTCATGGATATAGTTGGAGACTAATTTCATTTGATACGTTTAGATCACTAAATTGAGTTTGTCTTGTCCAACAAAGTTTTTTGCATACACATGATCAAGAATCAAACTCCTAATTACATGTTAAGTTACACGAATCAGAACCAATTTTTCATTGGACTCGTAAAAGTTGAAACCTATGTTTGTTCATTTTCTCCTTTTATATTTATCGAAGTATGAATGACGATGTCAAAACTTGTGCACAATTTGATTGTTCCCATCTTCGTGTGCAAGTGTGTACGCAAAGCAAGCATTCGTTTCTAGAATAGCTCAGATATTATTGTGAATCAAATCAACTTTTGGTTCCATCACTATTATAAACATCAATCCTATATCCTATTAAAAAATCATGTATGCAGTGATTCATGAATTCAACATTGTTTAGTTTCACTATAGTTCTGCCTGCTATGTAGAATATTCAAATCGATATCATGTGGTTATGTAGCAAGGTATCATATGTGGCTTAAAGATAAGTTTAGGTAAGCAAGAAGCAACCCTACTTTCCTGTTTTGGGATTGTTGTATCTCAAGGGAAAATGTATCTTGATATATCTTTCCTTATTACTAGGAAAAATTCAATTCCCCACTCTCTCGAGGGAGGAATAAGAAGAGGAAATAATAAGTATTTTTGACTGAAAATGACACATACCAAAACCAATCTGGACTCAGGACAGGACAAAGAATTGCATAGCATAGCATTCTTGCATATATGTACTTGTTATGATTTCTCCATAAGCTGGGAATAAACAAAACTCTGACAACTACAATGTCCACTGATGGCTCAACAAATAAAGAAAAAGAGCCTGGTTGTATTAAATAGGGCATGTGCAACAATTAATATCGAATCTTGTTTTGGACTACCCGTTTCTTCTAACACAAGCATTCAAAGCCTCCACTTTTTCTCACAAAAGCAACACATTAGCAGGAACTCCCAGATGCTTACCACCTTTTTTTATTTTTGTATAATATGGGTTTAAATTTAAGATCTAATCAAGGTTTTAAAAAATGGTCGTGTGATATTGATTTGGACAGTAATATAAAGTTCTTTTTTTTAACTATTTGTGACTGTAATTGGAATCGTGTTTGTCGTATTTATTCACAATTTGTCTCGATAACAATAAATACGACGAAATCACAACATAAACATGATCAATATTTAAAACCTTGGATCTAATATAAATTATTGGTAGTATGTTTAGACTTTAGATTAGCAATGAGGGACCTAAAATCTGATAATATGATGAAAAACTGGAAATAACTATTATTTTGTGTGTATTTGGATTAACTTTCAATTATATTAAAATTAATTTCAAAACTCGTTGAAGGCTAAAACAATAAATAGTTGTTTCAATTTTTCAATTTTACTAAAATCAATTTTCCAAACACACTATTTGTCTTCAATGTAGAAAATTTGAATTGATTTAAACAAAAACGAAGCCAAATCAAACATGCAAAAACATGCACTTATGCCTTTTAAGTTTTAATTATCTCATATTATTAGACACATGCTTTAATTGAGAATGATTCTAAAGGGAATAGGGAATAAATTGACTCTTTCCAGTGGTCTGAACGTTCAAAAAGATTAGTTTCTTTTGTATACTTTGGCATTAATGAATTCCATCAACTTTAGCAATAGAAGAATAATTTTAATATATTACTTCTCTAAAGTACACATTCAAAATGATGAAAACAGCGCAGGAGCATGACACTGAATGGTGAAAGAACAGTGAGCGAATAATTAACAATAGTATCCAAAGAAACATATATAGAAAGACAAGGTGATCAATAGAATAAATCCGGTACCTGTCTAGTGAAAATGTCTGAGGCCTGTCTCTTATTAGACCTCAAGATTTTGTTAAAAGTCTGTTTAACTAAGAAAACTTTGGCTTTAAAGTAAGAGCATAACAGTGTAATAGTTTTTATTCTATCAATCAATAAAAAATTTGTTAAATTTCAGTTTAAAACTAATTAATATTAAGTAAAATTGTTCAAACTTGTCTAACAAAATCATCTATTATAAAATATTTATTTTAAAAAAATTATGATGAAATGATAATATTAAAAAAAATTTTACACTACAAATACATATAGTATTTTTTTAAAAGTAATCCAAACTTTTTTTATACCAAAAAGTAATTCAATCATATTTTGGGAATAACAAGTAAGTTTATTTAAGCAAATAATAATAATACATTAAATTCTTATTATAATATTTTGAAATTGTATATTTATTGACCTATTCAAAAGTTTAAAACCGTTAGCATATATACTTAAATGTAAGTTTTTTTTAACCTATTTAATATACTTATTTATTATATAAAGTAAGGTTAGGTGTTTATGGATCAGTTAGGATTCACTTTAGTGGAGAAAAAAAATCTGAACTCATCAAAGTAGATTAGCTCAGGCTGGTGATTTAATTTTTCAAGTTCATCAAATTTGTTTTAATCAATGAATCATTTTTTATGATGATATTGATATGAAGTTGTTCCTGAAAAAATAATAATAAATTTTAGTAGAAAATTATGAATACATATAAAGTAAACATTCTTCTACCATTAAAATCTATTTCATATCAAATAATTTGATATATATAGTACTAAAATACTTATACTAAAAGTGTATTAAAATTAAACTTTTAAAAAGAGATAACATAAAAGATAATTTCTTTAATTTTAAGATGTGTGTGTGTATAAATAAAAAATATGCGAAAAATAAAAAAATTATATATAATATCAAATATTAACTTTCTCATGTAGTGTCATCCCGAAGAGAGAAGAAAAACACTGATTTTTTTAGTGTTTCTCAACTGAAAATAATTAACATCTTGAATCATAGCTTTCTGAAAAGTAAACATTGAATTTTCTAGTGTTACTTAACTGAAAATAATTGCATATACGTATAGTGATTTGAAGATGGTTTCGTTAGGTTCACATAACCCTTAACTTTAAAAGGCATTAAACATATTTTCTTAAATAATTTTAATTATTTAAAAGTATTAAAATTATTTACATTTTTTATTCGATAAACGTTATTTCTAATAAAAATTATTTTAGATTAATACGATTGCAAAAAATAATTATTACTTCAGAGATTTTCTTCTGTTTTAATTTTTTTAACTAAAAAATATTGAACTTATTAATCTTTTAAAAGATATCTCCACCAAGTAAAATGAGAGAGCCTTTTAACAAAATAAGACAATAAAATTAAGTAAATTTATATTTCCGAACATTTGTATGTGAACCTTTTTCTTTAGAAATTTATACGAGATGACATGATCACCGTTACATTGGAAAATGCAAATGGAGACTCTTACAAATAGTAATTGTCAAATCAAATTTAAGGTTAACTTACAGTTTTGAGTTTTTTATTTATTTAAATTATTTAATATTTATTCTCTCTATTTTTAAAATATTGAATGTTGTTCTTTAATTTTGAAAATATATTCAGTGTTACCCTTTAGTCTAAACTAAATTGACATCTACACACACTCCTTAGTCTTTATTATGTATATGTGTGTGTACGTATGATTGTTATGTATGTTTTTGTGTGATCCACTCATCTGCACGTACTCTTGCATGTCATACTTGTGTGTTTATATATAGTGATGGAGTGAGTTTGTAATTTTAGATAATACTAAATTTTATTTTTTTTAGATAATGTAAAATTTTACTTTTAATCCTATTTAATTATATAAGTATATATAATTATTAAAAAAATTCTCCATTTAATAACTCCTTCCTGGTCTTAAAGTAGTTCCGCCATGTTTATACATGCTCATTCAGTGTTTTCTCGTCACATTTTTTTTTTTGGAATGCAAAATTATTTTTTATTAATAGAATTAGGAAAAGGAAGCTGAAACATGAATCACAAGGAGTGATCGATAAATGGCAACCCATAACAGACAACAGATAGTATGACAGCAGCCATAAGCCTCAAAGGAGGCAACCTTACCTAGATCGAAATAACGAGGCAAGGAGATCCTAACCCCACGTACTTCACGAATGTAACAGAAAAAAAAAACAATAAATTAAAACAAGAAAAAGTTGTTTTCAAATTTAATGTACAATACAGGAAATAGATTAAAAACAATGTGTCAATTTTGTAATTAAAAAGTGACAGCAGAAAATGAAAATAAAAAACAAAAGTGTAAGTAAAAGCTCCCTAATTTTTTAAATTCTAATTATTTAAAAAAAAACTTAAATAACACATAAAAACTAAAAGCTTAAAAAAAAAGGAATTTAAAAAAAAAAAAGAATTGATTCTTTTATTAGAAAAATCTTGCAAGAAAAACGGACCAATTTTCCCATTTTTTTATGTTTATTTCGTATAACCAAAATTATTAGAGCTATGAAAATCAAAGAACCAGTTACCTAGGGTGTCATGTAAACCTACAAACACATTTTCAATATTAATGGTAACAAGCACGTTTCTTTATTACTTTATTCTCTTTAATTTGAGGTTGGAAACTAGCTAACATTTATAATTTCCATTTGCAATGGAAATAGTGTAATTATCAATTATGATAATTAGTTTAAATTATTTTGTCTAAATAGTATGATACTCAAACTTTAGATAAGAACTAACAAAAAAAAATAAATTAAAAATGCATGAACAATAATGAAGAGAATTCAAATTAGATTTCACTACAAATACTCATAAGTCATATCAATAGGGTAATTAAGGGGAACAAGAAGAAGAATCTGATAGCCAGCAACTTTGTTTAGCAGCAGTACAGCATCTCATTATGATATAGATGGAAAGCAAAGGGAGAAAAAGTATGCTTTGACGTTCTGTTTAGGGATTCCATCAATCATACTGCTAAAAATAACTGGGTCGGCTAATCATTGTGCTCCAATAATCTTCTGATAAAAAAAAATATTGTGCTTTAATAATCTGAGTTCTGTCAAAAAATAATCTGAATTCTGAATTTATGCATCCCATATTTTTTTTCGTGTCTTCCACGGCCCAATTTTTTTATTTTTAATTGTGTTCTGTAACATATATACCAAATCCGAGTGTAAGACTGTAAGCCACGTACTTTTTTACGTGTCCTTATTCAGTTATTGGATATCTTTGCTATAACCAGGGTGATAATATTACAATGGGTACGGGTGAGATAGAAACGAGTTAGTCCAACTTGGTCAAATATCACTTATTAAAAATTTATTCTATTTGCAACTCAATTTATTTAAATTTAATATTATATGATTTTTTTAAAACTTGATTTGATTCAAGTATATGAATGATTATTCAAACTAACTTTATAACAAAACTAACCATTAATATTTATCGATGTAAAATATATATTAATTTTATGAATTACAATTTCAAGAAATTTTTATTTTATTAATTCTATGAAGTAAAATAACAACAAATTACAATTTTAAGAACTAAATTTGTTATTTACTTCTTTCTTATTTTAAAAGTTTGATCTGACTTAAATATATATATATATATATATATTTATAATCAATTACAAATTAATCGACTTACATATAATTTTAAAAGTACGTAAGTACTACGAAAATTAATTTTTTTACTATACTTGATAATTCTTAATTGAGTGAAAATGAAAAAAGAGAGAATATGTTATGAATATATTCAAATTAAATTCTTCATTTTATTGTCCTTCTAATAATATTTTTTGAGCGCGTTGGTGCATTATAATGACACTTGTCATTTGTAAAAGAAACATCATTGCAAAAGCATGCAATATGCATTCACATATACGAAGCCAGCCACATGTAATATATGGTTTGAAGTTGTTCACAAAGCCATTATGTTAGGAAAGAAAACCTTTGAAGAGCCATTTCTCAAAGTTCTCAAATGCTAATATTGACCTAAACTAAACAAAAGGTGAAAACCATGGTTAAGTTTATCTTTTTTAGTCATCCCAACAATACTACAACTAATTTTATTTTACAGCCATATAAAGTTCTCTACAATACATTAATTACATTATATTAGCTCCATTGTGGGACTGTTGTATGCAATTTCATAAAGTGATCAAATGTGTAAAATGCTGAGAAAGGAAGGATGAATCTAATGTTGTAGTTAAGATAATGAAACTCTTTGATTCGAATAATGGTATAGATACACTTGTTATTTTCTCACTTTAGAGAGTTAAGGATAAATATTACACTGAGTTTGCACCGATGTACAAATCCTTGGTGTACGTTCCTCTTTTAGCAAAGGAAAACAGACTTTATACATGAAGTTACACTGTAAAAGGTACGGAAGAGCACACTTTTGCGGTAGTAAAGATAAAATAATTAGCAAATTGTGTTAGGCCCTTGACCACTCTATGTCTTCCACTTAACTCCACCTTTAATTAGGTGAGATTGATCTTTTGAAAATACGTACATGCATGCAAGCTAGACTTTCAATGAAAGAGACATTTTTTTGTAGTTAGCACCTCATCATATATATTTATTTTCTTAAAGCTATATGTCTTTATGATATACCTTTAATTTGCTTACTACAGTCAAACATTAAACCTGAAAATAAATTATTTGACGAATTCCAGTAGTTGGTAAAGTGATTCATATCAAATCATTACCCTTCCAAATCTATTAACATATCCTCTCTGGCCAATTATGTATGAAGCCAACAAAATATACTCAAATCTCAACCATTCATTAGTTATTAAATATGAGAAACAAGATTATGCCATAATTTTATATCATAACTTAATTATAAATTATTATGTATAATAAATTTATTAATTTTTATAATTAATAATCATCTTAAAAATATTACATTAATCATGATTTATAATTAGATGAATGTATATAAAAATTATTTTATACTGTTATTAAAGTTTATTATTGTACTGTAACTAAAGAGAAAGAATATATATGACAAATGGTCTAACTGCAAAGAAAATCCTGCTACAAACGCAGGAGATTATCATGATCCCTTTCAAATACAATCTCATCCGTCAAAACCACACACCTTTTTCTAATTGTTACCATTTTCAAAGGGACAGAATTGGCTAGTATACCCATCAGGCATCAGCAAAATATATTAAGTTTCACCAATATCTTTTTTTGTTTATAAAGCTTTGTTCGTCTGCACATAACATATGTTCATATATGATTTTAAATTGAGATTGTGATCATGGTTGTGATCGTGTTGAAGTGAGCTACAAAATCCTTACATTACATTGTGGGCAATTATGAAAAAATATAACTGATGGTTGCAAGTTACAATTGCAAATTATGATGCATGTGACTGTGAAAAGTCAAAATATATATTACAATCGTAGTATTGTGATTGCAGAGAGTAATTTAAAAATCATGTATATGTCCAACGTGGGACCTGCCAACACAAATTAAAGTGTCCTACCACCTGCATGTATGACACATGTGCACCCCATTTGCCCAGTGAGCAATGAAGAATCCTCTATAAGACATACAACTCTTACAGGGTGACACAGCAGCTTTTAACTCTATTCCACAAAACCTTAACTGGGCCTCCATATGTTACACCTTCCACATTAAATTCACCACCTCAGTGTACACTCACTTCTGCTTCTGCATCATATCATCCATTTCTGTGTTAAGTCTGCATTCTTTTCATATTATTATTCAATGCAACCTCTTTGTTAATTTGGGTTAAAAGCTAGAAACTAGAGCTAGTTTTCCTTTATATATCCTCAATATCTCACCTTTTCTCTTCACAAATAACACAAAAACTTATATTATTGTTATGTCCATTAATTGGATGTATTTATTAGTACTTTGAGACTAAAAATTCAGATATATAGGGAGGGAAAGAAAGAAAGAAAAGAAAAGAAAGACATGGGGCATCACTCTTGCTGCAACAAGCAGAAGGTCAAAAGAGGGCTATGGTCACCTGAAGAAGATGAAAAACTCATCAACTACATCACAACTTATGGACATGGTTGCTGGAGCTCTGTCCCAAAACTTGCAGGTATATATATATATATATATATATATATAATTAACAAGTCTACACTACTATTAATGTTATTTTCAGCACCCTCTATATATGTTATGAATTTCTTAGTTTCTTCATTAAGTAGGTCTTAAAACATTTTGAGTTTTTTTTATTAATTATATGTTCATAATTTCATGATGTGTGCTTAGGCCTTCAGAGGTGTGGAAAGAGTTGCAGGTTAAGATGGATAAACTATCTAAGACCTGATTTGAAACGTGGAAGTTTCTCTCCTCAAGAAGCAGCCCTCCTTATTGAACTCCATAGCATTTTAGGGAACAGGTATAACCATTGCTATAGCCACACATGCTCCTTTTTTTTCTACTTTTCTTTTTTGTTCTATTCATGTGCATCATCAACATTATTATCAAAAGGTTCCTTTATCTACTTTTTTTCTCAACAAGAGTAAATTTTTTGGGTACAGGTGGGCTCAGATAGCCAAGCACCTACCTGGAAGAACAGATAATGAGGTGAAAAACTTTTGGAATTCAAGCATAAAGAAGAAACTCCTTTCTCATGATGTTAATATTCCTCCTTTAGCCACATTTTCTGATTTTCACAGCCCCGGCTTTAATGTTGGCTCCATGGAAAGTTTATTCCCTTTTACTGCAAACCCTAATGTGATCCTAAATTTTCATAATCACACAGACCAGCTCTACCTTCCCACCACACCAATATCCTCAATCCTACAAGGTTTTGATCATATTAATAATGATGTTAAGTTAGGCATTAATAACAATTACAATGCCAACAATTTTCTTCATATTCAGAATCCAACACCAGAAACAGTACTACCATTATCTTCCAATAATCCATCCTCTTATGAAGACACATGGTCATTGGGTTGTGTAGCCCTACATTTCAATCCAAATCAAGAAAATGATCAAATTACCAAAAGTGATGATACCACTTCACATTATGTTGTTAACAAATTCATCAACCCAATGACATTATTGCAGCATTATGAAGGTCAATTAGTAGAACCAATTGTGCCAAAAGTTAGTGAGAGCATTGAGGATTATGTTTGTAGTATCCAAGAACATGAGGCTACTTCAGCAAAATTTCAGTGTTATCCACAAGATCTAACAGTGGCAGCAAATCAATTAGAGTACATTGATGCCTTCATGTCATCGTTGCCTTCTTCAACAACTTCATCAGCAGCATCAAGCAGCCAAATAGTCCCAAACCCTATTATTCCTTCAGGATGGGTGCCTTGAACGTTGGTACTATTTATAGATATAAATTTAATTTTTATCTATTTATAGTACATTTGATATAATAATGTGGGGGGATCTCTTTAATAATCAATGAGCTCAATTATTTCCATGCATTAATTGTTTCTTGAACTTTTGCACAAAAGTGTAGATTCTCTCTTGTTGGTAAACCTGAACCTTGCTAGTTCAGGCGCATTTCTATTAAACAATGCTTGCTGAAGTTCCATAAATGTGTCTAGGTTTTTTCACATATATTTGTCATCTAATACTATACATATGAATTATTGATGCAGAGCTATATATATATATATATATATATATATTTGTTAACTCATTAATTGTTCTATTGCTTCCTCTCTCACTCTCTTTTCTCTGTGTGTGTGTGACATTAATAATGGATGACAATGTCGAACAAGAACAAAAGACGTAAACATCATGGTCAACTCGATCGAGGACAAAGTGTCCTTAAGTGTGACCTAGGTAGGAGTCCATGTATCTTGCATCTACTTTATACTTTATGGGTCATCAGAGAACTTTTTAAAGCATGCACCAATGTTATAAGTTATAACTATCTTGCACTCAAAGATAAACGTTTGTTAATTAAGATTCATCGACGTTGATTGGTATAAAACTATGCACTTATTAAGAGTTATATACACTTGCAGTAAAGTGAAACTATGTTTTGGCATCTTCCTCTATTTTTCTTTTTTCCTATACCCAAAAATATCGCGGATAATAAAATCAATTATTGTACATCGTACGGAATGTTGTAATTAAGGGTCCATTCTATATTGGCCGAATGGATTCCGTGTCTTACAAACATTTAGACAGTCATGAATAGGCACTTGTTTATGAAAATGAGGTGGTTCATATCTCAAATACAGTAGTAGTACTTATTTTAAGTTGGATTTATCGAAATTAATTAAACATGGGGTTTGTAATCTTTATTTAATGGTTTGGATTGGGTAATTACTAATTAAGTGGAAAATCCATAATTACAAGAAATTCAAATCTTATCTTGACTTTGGCTTTCTCTCGCAGGAAAGACCTTCCTTCAAAATTGGCTAAACTTTGACAAATCTATTGATGAAGAACAAATGATCGCTTAATCACAATGGATAAACAGAAGAAAACAAATGGATCAAATTTGCGTCACAATAGCTTTTAGGTTTTATCCTTTGTTTAAATACACCAAAGTCTCGATATCTTAAATTTGAATTTGAACTTAGTTTAACTTAATTAATTCTAAAAACTAATTCATGATTCAATTATTTATATACTCTATTTTAGTTCTATCATTAATCAATGTGAAGCTTTTAATATTACTTATAATAAATACACACATATATATATATATATATAAGGCTTAGCTTAGCTTAATGATTTTTAAAAGCAGCTTAACTTAATGTGAAAATATAAAATCCTTTTGTAATCTAAAAGAGGTCAAAAGCATAGATTAATTCTAAGCGTTATAATAGCTATATAATTGAAGAAAAAAAAACATTTTTTAT
>PYAF01002247.1:438868-461426 GCA_007407185.1 Glycine tomentella
TATATTACATTTTAATTATATAAATGTTGTAAGATTTATTTATACATCTATACAATAAATAAGTAAACTATGGCCTTAGCCTTCCTTTTTATTTGTCAATAAGCTTGGCTTCCTTAATTAATATTTTTTAAAATGTTTAATTAGTCTTTTTTAAAGATATATATATATATATATATATATATATATATAGCACAACAGGTGTTTGAAGATATAACATTAAATAAAATTATTATGAATTTTAAATATTTAATATAATTGCTTGGACTTAAAGTTCAATGTTCCATTTTCTAAAAAAATAATTAAATAATATAAAAATTACCTTAAAAGTCTTATCAAACACTAAATAGCTGGTAATTTTTAGCTGATGGAGAACACAGTGAATAAGCCGCCTTGATCTCTTATATTTTGCATTGAAGTTAAAACTCATACTAACACACTTTCTATCATATTATTTTTAAGAAATATTAAGAATACACTATTTTTAACACTTTTTTATTATTGGTTGAATTTTTTATAAATTATAAAATTGTGTAGATTTCATTTCTTATTTAATGAACTCTACTTTGATTTTATAATTGTTAATCAATAAAAAGAATTATATAATAAGTATGTTAGAAAATATAGCCTTTTAGAAGATGTGTTAAAAGTGTGTTACTATCAATTTTTTTTTTCAAACGAGTTTCTTCCTAGCTACTTGGTTTCTTCTAGTGAAATATTAAGCCATTACCATGGACAACTTATAGTACACGTCCGTGTATACACGTTAGAAAGATAATGTATACAAATGTAGAGTTCAAATGTTCCGTTTTCTAAATATAACAATTTGATGCTTCTACACTTTATTACCCTTTGAGGCGATCTAAAAAGAAAAATAAATATAGCTTTGATAGACAATTTGCATGAAAGTGATTTAATTTATAATTTGCATTGTGATTTACAAGTTATATTTTTGTTGCCTAACTTGACGACATGACCATATTACATTATTGAAAATGCCTCGAGAAAGACCAATTAAACCATTAGTTTCTTGGGTTTTGTCATAAAGGTTAGATTGAGTGAGATAATGTCGGAGATATTTCAAAATTCGGAAGGTTTGAAGTGTTCGAGATTCCTATGATCTTAATGTTTAAAAGTAGCCACCTTTTGTGTTTTGTCTTCTTGTTGGTTCTATATCGTTCCTACTTATTATGATACTTTTTTCTTAGAGTGTATTTTATTGAAGAAACAATATTATATACACAAGAAAGAGTGTGACAACATTTGAAGGAGGGTGATTATGCTTGCCTTCTCGTGGTTCTCTCTCTTTAATTAAACTTTATTCTTAATTAATAAAATAGTCTAACTTAGTTGATGGAATAATATGAGTGAATTAATGTAAATCTTCTAATATTTATCTTTTGATTTCCACTTCCACCGATAAAAAAAAGAATTTTAATTAGACGTTAAAAAGTAACTGAAATGAAATTAACTAATTAAACATAGAGCACATGCCAAAACATTTTTGTTGTGAATTGGTGACAATTGATAATTACATTGATTGGTCATTGTTCCCGGGAGAATCTGATTATAATTTCTCCCTACACCCAAAAAGAAATATCCCCCCTATATTGCTTAATTACTGTCAAAATCAGAGTTGAAAATGATTTAGAGATTCCATGTGTTAACCAAGCAGAGAAGGCAATTTTAACCGCATTATTTTCTATACTTTTTCCCTGAGGTCTTCTGATGAGAGCATGCATGTTTCATGAACATTTCCAAATTATGATTATACCTGAATTTTGTCACTAATACATAAATTTTTTGGTGGTGCTTTTGAAAAGAATCTTAGAATGACATAGGCACACATATAGCCCTGGCCCTTCCAATAATAAGCTTATTTTATGCATATCCCCCTTTGCTTTCTGTTATTTGCGTTGATTATTATCTTTCAATCATTCATTCATCTTTGCAAATTGCAATGAAACAAAGAAGATGGAAATCCCACCAAAGTCCTCGTACTGACAGCTACCGCGTATGCTCCATAATTTTCCTTAAAGTGGGTTTTCCTTTGTTTTTGGGCCGGGTAGGGGGGGCACTCCAATAAGTTTCTATAACAAAGAGTTGCAGAAAGTTTATCTTTCTTATGGGCCATATTCAGATTCATTTCATATTCGTGTGCCTTTTCTTCACATGGAAGTCAATTACAAGAGGAGAGGACAAATTGCTACAAAGATATTTGTATTTTTTTTTTTTTTGTTAAATGAAATTAGTATTATTCTCATCTTTATTTATTGAGTCTCATTTTATATTTAATAAATTATGATTTCAACCTCATGAGCATTCAAGCTATTTTCGTTTTGTCTCTCATGTATATCTTAATAGTTTTTTTTTTTTCTTAAAAGGTATCTTGGTAGATTAAGAGAGGAAAGTATATATAAACTAATATTCTCAATTCAAATGCTTTGTAAGACTTTTTTATGTACTAAAATAATATACACACAAATACCAAGTCATGAAACAAAAGAATAATACATTGACGATTATAAGATTGATGACACATTAGGGTAAGGGAGGAAATAATGGGTGATCATAAACCGATCCAACATTGCAAGACTCTTTTTATGTACTAAAATAATGCACATACAGAAACCAAGTCATGAAACCCAAGAATGATACCTTAAAGATAATAAGGTTGATAACAATTAGGTTCAGGGATAAAATTAGGGGTGCTTATAAACATATTCAATCCAATAAAAAAAACTTATATATTTATTTATTTTAGTTGGTCTATTTAAGGTTAGCCTATTAATTTACTTAACTAAAATCCACATTATAAAAAAATTATTTAGATAAGTTTGAAAATCAAATTAAACTTTTTAAAAGATCAAGTTAAATCATTAAAAAAAAAGAGCCCATATAAATAAAATAAGATAAGTTATGTGCAAATAATGAGTAAAGGTTGGTCACCATTCAAATCAGCATAAAAATTAAATTGAACTAAACAAGATCTATGTAAACCAAGCCTGTTGTATATTAATTAATTCTAAAATATATAATTTTATAGAAGTCTAAAGTATTTTTAAGATAAGCCTTTTCTGAACTAATTAATATCACTTATTAAAAAATTATACTTTTTTATTTAAATTACTTTTAAATATATTTTTATACTTCGTGGAAAATAATTTACTTCCTTCAATTCCAAAATTTCAAATTAAAAGTGTGATATAATATTTTTATAAGATTCAATCTAAAATATTTTTTTATAAATTATTTTTTCATAAAAAAATTATATTAATTAATGTTAATCTTAAAATAACATGGCAATGAGAGAAACCATAACACATTAATATTTGTTAATTTTTTTTATGGGAGTAATTTAAAAAAATAGTTTAAAATAAATTTAATATTCTCAATTAAATTAATCAATTTTAATCCTAAAGAATTAATTAATTTAACCTTATAATAACAACTGGGAATATTAAATTATTGTAACCGGTAATTAACGTTTACAATGATTAATAGAAGTATTTGACTTCAGTTTATTTCAGAGTTAAATATAATAAATATGATAGATAAAATTGATAGTATTAACATTAGAATATGCCATGTAGTCAGCCTCGTCTAAGAATTGCAGTATTGATTTATTTGAGAAATGTGAAAATATAATTTTCATCTTTATATATATCAAAATGTTCGAAATTTATTCCTATAAAAAATTGATATATTTTTCATCCTCACAAAATTAAAATGTTTATTTTTTTTTTACTTGGACTTAAGTTTGGGTAACCTTACTCAAACTTAATCCAAGCTTAGTGTATGTTGATGGAAGAGGGACAATTTTTTTCAACTTTTTGTCAACGATTATTTTTATAATCGATGTAGAAAACACCACCAATAACTGATGTAGAGAATTCCTTAGTTCCCCGTGGCCCTGTCGTGGACATCAACAACCACCAACAGCAGTCCGAGTTCACTAAGCCAAACCACCGCGCAACCAAATCCAACCACCACTATCAAACCAAATTCATTGATCTCATATATGTTCTCTCACGATGAGGCTGGGGGCACAAAGGTACACGTGTGTGCGGATCTGAATTGCACCAGGGTAAGGATCACGCGTGACACGGATTGGATCGAGAGCGGTTGCGCGTAGCTCTTTTATGGTCATGAGTGTTGCAACAATGGTGGTGGTCACAGAGGTGGGGTGTCGTGCCTAAAGCACAGATTTGGTACGAGAATGTCGCACATGGAGTACCAAGGTGGGTGTGGGTGCAAATGTCTTCATGGTCGATGGCATGCGCAGTAGAGAGTACGGAGGTAGGTGGTGACACAAATCTAGGTCTTCAAAGGGACATACGTACTTTAGATTTCAACATGTTGAGCATTGATGAACACTAGTCATGACATACATAGGTTTAGATTTCTCAAACCTAGGTCTGGGCCAAAAAATCACATATTTAGATTTTGCGATGACGAAAAATATACTCAATTTTGTAGAGACAAATTCTAAACATTTCGATATTTATGAGTATGAAAAACATATTTTAGTCTTTAAAATATAACTTTCAAAATAGGTAGGTGATAATTACTATGCATACGTAAATTATACATTTAAATCACATAGCAATTATCTTCTTTTTCCTCTTTTAACGCTTCTTTTGTGATTAAAACATAGGAATTTAGCTTATTCTGAACTTTTATCTAGTAAATGTTAAAATTAGTTAGTTTATAGTGTGTTGATTGTAATTTTTTGTAGAATAGCACAACAGAGACTTGGAAGATGGATTGAAGATCTGGAGTAACGTGCTCAGTGCGACAAGCCCACTCAACACGATAGGCCCGCTTAGCACGTGATCACTTATCTGGCTGGACTCTACATGTGCGCTTAGCGCGCACTTGCAGGCTTAATGCACGACCAATGTCAAAAAACACGAGTGGGCTACGTTTTGAAGATAAAAATGAGGGGGAAACAATGTTTTATTAGTCAATGGATGAAGAGAGAAACCTAGGACACGAATGAGAGAAGAATCCACTCCATAGAAACTTGTTCTACACCATTGTTCTTCCATTTCCTTCCACTGTCTCTTGTATTTTTCTGTATTTGTAAGTCTCTCACGACAATGAGAGGTTAAACCATCCATTGTTGGGAGCTCAACAATCAAACACTCTTGATGTAATGATTCTCACTATCTATTGAATGTTATTTTCGTATTATTGACTCTTTTGAGTTTATTGTCATGTTTCCAGTTTGATCATCCATGCACATGTAATGCTATAGGATTTATGCATTGAAAAATGTTTATATCCTAAGAAATGGAAAAGAATATCTGGATAATCCATATCTAAGGATAGAATGATATTATTTAACCTAAAATATGCATCTTTACTCTTAATGCAAATTATTTGATGCAACTCTTAAGGGATTAAGAGTGAAATTAGGTGATTTAAGCTCTTTCATATGAGAAATCATGATTAGAGTAGGTTAGGAGATGAAGGTAATATGTGAAATCATATTAAATGGCGAAAAGTCTTTAATATTGCATCAAAAGTAGTTCGGTAGGTTGTGCCCCAAAATGTTTCGTATTCTGCATCAATTGTCAACTCACATTTCCAAGTGTTTGTGTTTTCCCTCTTACACATGATCTGTTTCATAATTTATTTTACATTGAATTTATATATATGCATTATCACTTCACAAATATCAAAATTTAGTCTGTTAATTGCTTAAAATTAGATGTATACAATCTTTACTATTTTAATACTACTTAGATGAATTGGTGCCCTTGCCAAGGAGTTAACATAGGCAATACACAAATAAAAACAATTATTTTGCTGCATCAATCTTCGTTTTATCTTTAAACCCTCGTAGACCAATGAATTGATATAAAAGTTAAAGCTCATAACAAGCACAAATCAACAAGCTTCTTTACACCCAGTAAGCTACATTATTCTGCGATGCTTGGCATAAAACTAATACTAGAGTTACAAATTATTGCAACTACTAACGAGTATTTAAAATAGTCAATAAACAGAATGTTAACATATCCATGGACAATGCTCTCAAAAAAACCATATCCATACACAATAGTTGTCTAAAAAATTGTTAATTGCAGACTGTACTCAGAAAAAACTCAAACCCCACCTCCCAACCAAACCTTGTATCACTGGGCCTTACCATGAAGTGCACTAACTTTCTAGATTGAATCTTTAACTCCAAGGTCAATGCAATGATACTAACCTGTGATCTTGAACCGGCCCTTGGCTAATCTTCGAGCAATTACTCTTCTGCCACCCTTGGTTGCTTTCTTGCTCATGTAAAGAAAAATTATG
Organism: Glycine tomentella; assembly: GCA_007407185.1. NCBI lineage: Eukaryota > Viridiplantae > Streptophyta > Magnoliopsida > Fabales > Fabaceae > Glycine > Glycine tomentella. The sequence continues at coordinate 445,178 of PYAF01002247.1, forward strand.
TCATCTACACAGCATAGTTCTGTTTTAGAGATTACAAATGCAAATTTGCATACCAGCCATATATAAATTTCACCATTTCTATCCAATTAATCACAAGCGAGTATGCCAGACAACTTCGTAGTGGAGTAACTTGATTCCCACGCATATTGTATATACAAGAAAAAGAAGTAATGGTCCTTGAGCCAACAAGGACGCATTTCATATGCCACTTTTCCTGGTCATAGTATAAAATAAGCCACCCATTTATCTATGCCAAAAACAAAGCAACCACAGTCTAGAGGCTTAGGCAACAAAAGGAAAGATAACACTCAAACGTATTGTCACATTCAATGAAATAATCTATTCATAATTCAAGCATAGGTTTTGCTTTTTATTAATTGAAAAGGTTTTTGAATATTCTTGGACATTTCCATGTTATGAATTCACCTATGCCAACAAGCTGAGTGGAAGCAATAGAAGGTATAACGAAATTGTGATAAAGAATAATTAATCATCTAATTCCTTCAAATCCTCTACATAAATTAGGCTTTTGCATAGTCAGAGAGTATGCTGCAGGATGATAACGTTCTCCGCAAGAGTTTTAAAATTTACCAAGTTTGACACTCATGTAGAAGAAAAGGAAGGGTTAGCTTAACTACAAACTAGTCATTTTTTCTATTTTCTTTTCTCATGATAAATGAACATATAACCAAAAAAGATAAGGGATTTACCGAGCAAAAAATCCATGGTTCCTCTTCCGTCGAATAACGGTTGGTTGATACATTCTTTTGGGGAATAAAAGCATAAGATCATCTGATGAAGGAGCGTCCCCTACAAAACAATGATAAATTCTAATTAAGAAATTTTTATTTTTTTTCTTCAATATCAAATCTTTTATATGTAGAATTATCTATATTTACATTTATATTACACAGAGATTAATTGCAAGAAAATTGCTGGAAAAGTAAGTTCCCTTCAAAATCAACTACTACATTTAAATTAAGGGCTGACATAACATGAAACAGATTTCAATAAGCATGGTGAATCCATAAAAAACTGAAAATAGTGAACACACATCACAACATGCATAATCCTGCATTGGACCAATGCATGAAACATAAACGAAAATTGCATTTGAAATGAAAGGAAGTGTACCTTGAGGTAAGAAGAAGCGGAGAGAGGGGAGGCCACAGGGGTAGAGAAAGCCTTGTTTGTGGGGGAATTCGGCGTCGTTTTGAGGAGAAATCGCACCCGGGAGCCTTGAGAGAGAAGGGAGTAATAACTGAGATTGAGGATTAGGGTTTTTAGAATGAAGAAGAAGCGATTTTGATGGCCGATTCAACAACGAAGAAGCTCCACTTCTCAGAGACGCCATTCCTCCTTCGTGTTTCACTCAAAGCAACGCTCCCTAAACCCTAATCAATGCAATGCAGTATCACTCCAAGCTCCAACCTCAACGTGGATCGGAGTTTTGCCTCTTTCAAGTTCGGGTTTCTATGGCCCGACCCGGAAGGTTTTCTTTTTCTTTTTCTTTTTGACAAATTTTTTTTTTTCCATATTACGATCTCACAATACTAATTCACTAATACTTTTCCATCGTCAACAAAAACAAGTAGTTCGTCCGATCTAGTCGTACTCAACCTAACTTAAGTCTATGTCCGGTGGATAATTTGTATTAGGAGTTTATAAATCGATCAAATTTAATATAAATTCAAAAAAATAATTCAAAAAATTGAAAATCTAATGAACTGATAAAAAAATAATCCAAAAAATTTTAAAATCAATTTTTTTTATCATATCAGAGCGAACTTAATTTTAGAAACCGATTTAAATCAAACTTTTATATATATATATATATATATATATATTATTCATAAATTTATAATATTATTCATTTTTATTTTTATTTTTTATATATTGATAAAAATTATCATATAGAACTTATATCTATTTATGAAAAATATATTTAATTGAAGATATTTTTACTAATTGTTTGAGTTAAGATGCTTAAATATTATATTATAAGTTATATAATGATGCATAAATAAAAAATATTTGATATTTTAAATTATTTTTATTATATCTTATTTTTTATTTAATATTTTCTAAAAAAATTTAAAATATATTTAAAATCAAAAATTATTTCAATCTAAATTGTTTTAAATTGGATCAGATCAAATAAAAAATTTGAATTAAAATGATTGGATGATAAATTAACAAAATCAAAATAATTGGATTGAATGATTTTTCTCTTCAAAATCAATCAAACTCAATCCCAGAACATCTAATTCGTATCAGTAATTTGGTAACAAAATAATTAATATTTTATAAAAAAATAACTAAAACCAAATAAATAAATAATTAAATCAAAAGTTTCAGCATTAAAAGATTTAACACATGTAAGTTTTAATGCAACAAGTTGAAGAAGAAAGAGGTCGACTTACAAATCCTCTCCGAGGATACTGCTAGCATGACAGATACACAATTTCAACTTCATCAAATCTTATAGATATAATATATATATATATATATATATATATATATATATATATAGACTTAAAAATTATGCTAGTTATTGCAAAGTAATTTTTATTTAATTCTAATGACAAAAAAATATGTTGCCATAATTGTTTGACTTTAGTTATTTTCACTATTTCAAATAAAATATAATTTTAGTTATGATTTCTATCTTTATTTTCATAAAGATAAAAATTATAATTTAAAACTAGTGGTTATTTTGTTTACCAAAAACATAATCGTTGGTCAAATTAGCCTTTATGTTGTAACTCTTTATATATTGTTTACTTGTAGAAAGATTTTCACACATCTCAATTGTGCAAATAAGTATCAAATTTTCACAAAACTTGAGTGTGAAATCATTGAAGATTTCATAAATGATGAGTCCGAAGAACAATGCAAGAGGTTAATGATGGAAAAAAAATTGCAACAACAAATCGTTACACAAATTAAGCGTAGACAAAATCACATTAAAAGAATTATGAAAAAAGGAAAAAGAATCTTCAATTTTTGTTGATCTCATAGATATGGAAGAGATAATCAAGACAGAGGTTTCAGCATTAGAAAATTTGACATGTGCCAAGCATGAAAGCAATGGGTTGAAGGAGAAAGAGAACAAGTTGGAGGAGAAAGAGATTTACTTACAAATCCTCTTCAAAGATTTCGCTAAAATGACATAACAACTTCATGAAAGCATATTTAACACAATTAGAGAAAAATATGAACTTGAGTAATTATGCTAGTTATTATAATGTATGTTTTTTATTATGTATTTTTATTAATTATTTAGGTTTTAATTATGTAATTTTCATCAATTCTAATGACAAAAAAATATGTTGCGATAATTATGTGACTTTAGTTATTTTCACCGTTTTTTATAAATAAATAAAAAAATAGTTATGATTTTTTTTATCTCTATTTATGATATATCAAACTAGCCATTATTTCATTAAAAAAAAAAAACAAAACTAATCATTATTCAAACTAGTTCGTACTAATTGGGTTTTAACTTTTAAAGGCTGAATGAGTGATGTGTGAACTTGTCACTGCCCAATTTCTAATTCAACCTCTCAGGTCATAAAATAGAGCTACCACTTGTAAAGAAAACCTAACTATATCGCCATATGCTTACAGAAAATAGTCTTACTGTTACACTCAAAATATGTATATTATCTTAGGAACTTTAAAATATATATTAAGTGAAATTAACTAACATACGTTTGACCGCAAGTGGTGCAATTACTAAGATAATATTCAGGAATCTTTTAACCAATTTCATTAAACATTTTAACATTGAAAAAGAAAATTGAAAGGTCGAAATCCATACAGGGCTGCTAGATATCTGACCAGAGGCTACAAACCATCAAACCAAGCTTAAAACTATCTTTCAAACAACAATTTAGCGAAAAATTACAATGACACGTGCACCAGCGTCTTGCTAGTAGTTTTTTAAGTTACAAACAGACGAAATGGCATTTTTAAAATATGCCTAGGAGATTACAGGAAGCAGACATCAGAAATAACTAGCGACCAAAAGAAATGAAACAATGAAGAGAGGAATACAAAATATCTTACATGCATACAATAAAAAAGAGTACAGATTGATGATATCAACTATAGAATAGGTGTGACTGCCGCTTCTGCTCCACCTTTGCTTTCAAGAAGAACATAGAAAAGAAAGAATCATCAGAAATCTCAAATGTACATAATCACGCTGAAGTTGAACTCTGCTTGAGGCTATTGTTCACCAGAAAGCACAGATGAAATCCAATCAGAAGCTGCCATTTGAATATCGGTCTCAGTATGAAGAGAAAGAGAGAGTGGAGTAACTGCAACCTGTTCATTCAGAGGAAATAAATAAACTTGACTGCATATATAGTAGCAGCCCAATGAAAAACATGCTTAAAGATAAATTTAATTCTCCAACTTACAAATCCACTTTCAAGTGCCCTGTAATCTAGATCATCATCTGTATCTTCCTGCAGCTTATCCGAAAACTGCAGATACAAGTATAGTATAGCTAAGTTCACTTGTAGAAAAAGTTTAAAATCATTTCTGTCAAACAAATCTAACGTAGAAAAGAACTGAAGCCATATATTTAAAATCATTTCTGTCATACAAATCTAACGTGGAAAAGAACTGAAGCCATATATTTGACCCATATTGCCATCTCCCTTCCATTTACCTCTAGCCTGAAGTACTTCTTCACCCTGTTGGAATCAGCTTTTCCGGCAGCTCCAATTGATTCAACAATCTCCAAATTCTTTTTCTGTGTAGTTAATCTCCGACCTGCACCCTGAAGTACACCACAAATGTGAAAGGTTCTACTATCAGCATCAATAGATGCACAAAAATGATCAGATTACACAGAAACAGATAGCGCAAAAGATGACATTACTTGGGACACTTACAGCAGCAGAGGCATCTCGGCCAATCTGTGCAAACTGAAGACCAAAGCCTTGTTTACTGGCCAAGAAATGACCAGGAGGATACCGGCTAGTTGAAACTGCCAGCCAGTTTGGAGTGGATCTCCACATACTTTGCTTGGTCAATTTGAAGCCCTGTCAACAAAACAATACCACAGCAGCCACATTTTATCTAGGACCAAAAAGAGTTCACTAACCAGTAATTCAGTAAACAAAGTGAAGCAAAATATGTGAATGGTAAAACTAAAACATATTGCCTAACTAAGAAAGGGGACAGGTAGGGAAATAGAGGTTAATCACAATGTTAAATTGTAAAGTTTCAATATCCATTTTAAGAGGAAATTTCCCAGAAAAAGGGGTTCATAAATCCATATAGTTAATGTTTCTCTGAGTATTGTTGTCTCATATACAATTCAATTTTTAAAACGTGAGAATAAACCTTCTCATCCTACACACCATGTTTTCTTGTGCAACTTATGACCAAACTTCCAGAAGAGAAAAGAATAAGAATCGCACTTAATCGTGTAACTAAAAGCTGCAAACATTTCGAACTGAGCTGAAAAACAAACAAGTTAATTGAAATCAAAGCCTCTTTGGGTTCCTTTCTCTGAGACGTTCTCATTACTCTGAGTACATACAAGTCCCAACAAATGTATGTCAACTTTCATTATAAGAAAAGACAAATCCCCATAAAAAGGGCAATTGTAAGAAGTAAAACTTTGAAAGCAGAACCTAATTACCTAAATACAAAACACTTATACCTAAAGACCTGAATGCAACACGATAATTGTGAAGAAAAATATATTTGATTATCGGCCAAGAATCTCACGACTCATCCATATTAGATTTTGTACAATATATAGCCCAAACCTAGAAGATTCTCATATTGAAGTAAAATGCTTGATATTATTATCCAAATTACAATTAAATTTGTATACCTTGCTGGTTAAAGGTGATTTAGGAATTTCTATATTCAGAAAGCAGTTTTTGAGGAAAGTTCCATTTACAACATCCCTGATAGCAGCATTTATTAAAGGTAAACAGAGTACTACTGCATCCTTGAAATCAGTCTCTTGACTTTCATCCTTCTTCCTGCAGCAGGATGCGGTAGTAACATTACTAAATCATAATCTCCAGCTGGATAATACAATTCAAACTGGATATAATTAATAATAATCAATGTACCAATTTAATGATATTGACAATGAAGGTACACCACATAATAACGCCTCTCTAGCTCCAGCAACAGCACCTGAGTAGAACCTGGTAAATTTTAAAGCACGAAATGAATTTATGTTCATGCTTAAGGGCACACGGAGATTTAATATGAAACCACGATAAAATTTAATTCAATGCATAAGGGAGCAACTTACGTGTGATGACCACTGCTTGATCCCCGGTTAATTCCGCTAATAACCTGAAAAATTCATCATGTTCAACCGTAAACCATTAACATTTTGTTAATGAGAAGCACACAAATAGTTATCAATTGTATTATATAAATGCTAACCAGCACAGGCTTTGACCATGAAAACAAGGCCCCAGATAACGCTAGTGAAACGCAATCCACAGGAGTTCCTGAGTTATAAATTAGAAAAAGAATTAGAAATCTATGTAAGTACCGCACAACTATGACAACAAAACCAAAAACTAAGCATTTTCCAACTCTGGATGCATTTTATCAGTAATTAATTACAACAACAACAAAACAAAAGCTTTATTCTAATAGGTGAAATCGGCAACAAAAATCACTTGACAGCATTCGGTTTTGTTAAATATCACAACTTTTTTTATCCATACAAGACAAGAAACAAAGCAGCAAACCCACATCACCCATGAATGAAGTTTACATGAACTTCATACACTGAAAAACACCTTTTTTTATATACGCAACCGAAAGCAAAGCACTAAATCCACATCATCTGCTCACCAAGTCTACACGAACTTCATACACATCGGATCTAAAAAAATAAAGAAAAATATTGATGAACACTGAACAGTAAGTAAACCCCTAAGCTAAGTTCCTTAAAAGAAAGTAAAGATTCCAACAATTAAGAGCCCTATTATCCTAATCAGTGACTTGAAGAAAGAGTAAAAATAACATAAAAGTTTTAAAAAAAAAAAGTGATATAATTGAATCAAAACCTGAAACTTCAAAGGCGGTGGCGCCATTAATTTGCACCGAACAAGCTTCGACGGTTTCTCCGCGAGTGACAGAGTGGCCCGAAGCCGATTTGTCCCTGAAGCAACCATTTTTTACGAACTAGATAATATCAAAGAAAGCCAAAGCAAGCAAATGTGCAGTGAAATAACATTTGGGAGAGGAATGGTGGGACCCACGATTGAGGAACGCAGACATGGACGTCGTAGAGGCACTGGCGCACGAGGGCTTCGACGAGGAATGTGAGGCTCGGTGACTCAATGCTGTCACTGTTGGTGACCAACACGATGGGCTTGGAGTTGGAGCTGGAGCAATCGTCGGCGGAAGCAGCGTCCTCGGTGGAGGAAAAGGGTTGCGAGTGTGAATTCGAGGGTTCGGCATTGTTGTTGGGTTCTTTTTCGGGCCTTTTTCTGTTGAGAAGCACTTCTTGGAGGCCTGGGAGCATCGTGTTCTTCAGGGAACCGGACGACGTCGTCATGGGCAGAGAGGAAGGAGCAGGATTGGTAGTAGGGGACAACTGCCAGATTGAAAACCAGGGATAGTGTTTGTTTCTTTGGGTGGGACTATGGAATATGGAGTATGGACTCGTTTTTAGATCAATTAAATATTTTAATGTGTTTTATTAATGAGATAATTGGTTATTTTTATATTAAAAATTATTATAAAATACTATAAAATAATTTTAATTTAAACTGTAATATCTTGATTTAATTAAAATTTATTTTTAAATAAAAACATAATTATTAATGTGAAACATGTGTTAATAAGTGCATAAAGAAAAGAAAAAAAAAAGGAAATTAGTCTTATTTAGCTATTTATATAAAGTGGGCACATAGCATTCTAAGCCAAGAAATGTTGGAGCACATAGTGAAATTTGGAGAAAGATAATCATATATCAATTTTGATAATAAAAAAAAAAAAAAAAACTTTGTGCATGTTTGATTCTCTTTATAAAATTGCGTTTGAGAAAAATAAAAAGTTATTTTGTCAACACATCAAAACCTTATTTTTGTGTTTGTTTCTGTTTTTATCAATTGAATTTGTATTAAAACACATGTTTTAACATTTTCAATGCACTAAATACATTGATAGGAAATGCACATTTTTCTAACACGTTTTTTAGTAGGACTTAGTATTCAAAAGTCAGGTGATTTTTTCCATGAACATGTAAGACACCTTGATATAGGTGGGTAGTTCGTTCAACTTAGGCTTCAATGGTCATAAGCATTTTATACTAAGGACCCTTAAGTTGACCTAAGAGAAGTTGTCAATGTTTGAGGGTAGTGAAAGTTCTCTCTTAGCAATAGATGAATCATCCATTTGCTCATTTTCGACTTGTTCACGATATTTAAGTTGTAGTTAGAACTTGAATTAGAAGAGGTTGAAAATTGAGGAAACATCTTGCAACTTTCATAAAACCTATAACACCTATTATTGAGAACTTGTTACATTTGACACTCAAGTCAAGAGTTAATCAATCTACAACTAAAAAAAAGACCATGACAAGGGGCACACTCTTCAAAGATATGGTATGGATAGACATTTATTGCACGTTTGGTTCCACATCTAATAACTCATACGTGCATAAAAATTGTGGAAAAACAGGAATTATACGAAGTTGTTTATGTTTGAATGTGAAAAATGAACGCGTGTTACCTTTAATGTGATATTAAATCAAACACCCACTAAGACTACAATCATAGATAAGTTAGTGTTTACTTTCTTTACACCTCCTTAGTTATAGATCCTCTATTATCATTTTACCTTAAAGGGACTTCAGCCTGACAGTATCAATGTTCTAATACGGATTCTGCCCTCATCAAAAGGCTGTTTGCTATTCGGGATGATTTGATTGGCAAAGAGGGGAATCGGGATCAGGCGGGAAGGATGTTGGATTCGTGGATGCAGGCTGGTCGTTTTAATGCTCGTTCAGCTTATGACTATTTCCGGGTCACATATCCCAGGCTGTTTGGAATTCCGGTACCCCTCCTAAAGAAGCTTTTTGCCTTTGGCTGGCTGCACACAAGAAGTGCCTCACCCTTGACCGTGCACCTTTCTTAGACAAAGGGATCACCTGCAGATTTTGCAATTCTGAACCAGAGTCCAATGACCACATCTTCTTCAAGTGTCGGGTCATTCTCCGTGCATGGGCTGAGATTAGGGACTGGATGGGATTTCCGAAGAGGAACATTTCTTTGCAGGGTACTTTGAACAGTCTAGTGCATTGCAGGGCTACTTCAGGCAAAGTGGGAAAGCTTCGATGTCTCACTCTAGCTACCATGGTGTTTTGTGTTTGGTCTAATAGAAATTGTATTCTGTTTGAAAATCACAGATTTAAGCATGCTGACCTAGTTGATAAAATTAAGTTTAGAATTCTTAGATTTGTTCATCTAACACATTTGTATTAGCAAATGTATGTTTTTTTGTTTTCCGGAATTGTATTGTCCGGTATAGGCATTTGCTTATGCTAGCAAGTGTTGTAGTTCCATTTCGTTGATTTTCCCGAGGTATGCCCTGCGTATTTTGTAATTATCTTTTTGGAAATATACATATTTTACATATTTTCAAAAAAAAAAAAAAAAAAGAAGAAGAAGATGATCACTCTAGAAAAACCGTGAAGGGAGGGAACAAAATTGAAACATAACAAGATGATATAATGAAGTTTATTCTCTTGCATACAAGAAAGACATGATGGCTCTCTCACGGAAAATGGGAGGTGCATAGTGATGGAAAAGGAATACAACGGAATCTTTTTTACACATGTCGTAGCGTTTCACTTTGTTTCCTCGTCCTCTTCGAAACTGTTGGATATGGCTCATCTTTCGCAGTCAGATGACAACCCTTCTTGTTGGCAGGGTCAGCAGAAAGCCAACTGGGGTCCGTAGAGGCTAGGTACTGTTGTGGGCCTCTGATTATTTGTAATATTTTACTTTTATTAGTAGTTTGGGCTAGGGCCCATGAATAGCTGCTGTTAGGGTTTCTTTTTAATCCTATTTATATTCCCCTTGTAAACCGTGTGACTTGTAACGAGTGGCGGTGAGGTGATTATAGTACAGACAAGCTGGACGTAGCCTATATTGGGTGAACCAGGATAAATTACTGTGTCATATCTCTCTTCCCTATTCTCTTTTCTGTTTTTTCAGATTTGTGTGTGATTGTCGATTTCCAACAGAAACACGGTGACTCACTCGCTTTCTCATCGACTTGGACGGTATTTCGCGGACTATTGTTCCACCTTCTCTCTCTTTCTTTATTGTATCAATGTGTTGAATAAATTGACATTTTTTTTTTTGGTGTGTTTTTCATTTTGCCTAGAATTTGTAATTGTCTGCTAGGATTCCACTTTAGGGTCTAGAAAAATCTGTCTTGTGTTAATGGGTGTTCTTCATTTAAGGTCTGAAAGATAAGACATGTTTTGGAAACTTGGAAACTTGTCAGACTCTAATGGGAAATTGGAACTTTCTACTTAGACAACTGGTGAGGATTATTTGATCACCAGCAACTTGTAGCAATTTTCATCCTTTTGTGAGAGTAGGGAAATGAATGGGGAAGGTAGGGTAAGTGTGTGAGAGAGCATTGAACACTTACCGGGGATCAAGAGTTTATCAAAGGAAGTTGGGTGGGTGCCATTAAACTATAAGCTGGTTTCTCTGAAATTCTGCTATATGCAACCCTTTTTACTATTGTCATGATATAAAGAAGACCTTTTGTGGGGGGAAAATTGTGGTCTCCATTTAGGTTTGGATACTCTTTCTTGTCTTAACCAAGATAGAACATATAAGTTACCGTACTAAGTTCGGCAAGGGTTTTATCTCAAGCTGAAAATAGTGATAAATTATCACTAATGTGGATGATTGAGCTAATGGTTGTTGTCAAGGATGGGAATTATAAAATTGAATTGTGGGAGATAAGCTTTGAAATGAAAGGGTTTACGGTTATGTAAGAGTAAGACTCTGTAGAATGCATTATGCATGTTTGGCAAGGCACAGGTTAGCAATGTTACTGGAGATGGAGATTGGGGATCACATCATATAACACATTGCACTGTTTAGGTTTCTCAGGTCTATATTTTAAAGTGATAGGAACCCCAAGTGGATAAAGTGGAGTTTGGAGAAATGCTTCAAGTGTAATTTATGATTGTAAACTGCGTATCAATCTCATTGGAAAATTCTATTGGACAATAAGAGTAGAATGTTCCATGTTAGTGACATTTGCAGTGACAATGGAAAAATGGATCATGGATCTGTGTGGTTTATAATGCCAAAAGAATTTGAATTCCTTTGCCTTGTTTTACTAGACCATAAAGTTTAAAATCAAAAGAGAAAGCTACAAAAATAAAATAAACCCCTAATATGACTGCTTTAATATAAATGCAGCGAAAATTTTGTGGTGCTTATTTCTAGTGGATTTGTAAATATATGTTTTGCAAGCAGAATTGTGTTTTTTGTTACTTAAACTTTTAGGGACAGTAGTCCAAGATTTGTATCCTAAATATGAAAATTTTCTTTTTCATCTAGGTGGTGGTGCAAAATAGTGGGATAAGTTGGAAGAAAGGTCTTTGGCCCATTAGTTTTGTAGAAGCAAGTCAAGCAACTTTAACCATGCTTTGACCCTCACTTAAACATGGCTCAACCGTATATGAGGGCTGCAATTTCCAATTGGCAAAACAGATATCAAACTGACACTTAATCTGAAGGTCAGCTCTGAAATAATTAGTTGCAATTTTGATATGCTCTTGTCCCATGTTATTTTATATCTTTGGTTAATGAAGAATGGTAATGAATTTAATAATATGCTATTGCATCAATTGCGCTGTTTCATAGTTATTTCTTTTTTGTGATTCTTGTATTTTGGACAGTTCTCATTTCTTTCCAAAATGGAGCTCAATGAAGATCCTGGACCAATTGATAATTATGTTCTTTATGATCAAGATAATCATGTATCTTCAGCAGTATGGGATGGACTTGTAGGTGGATATTATTTTATTTATAATTTGTATTAAATCATATGAAAATTTCTCAATATTCATGTAATTGGATATGATGATATTATTCATACCAAATCCACAGGAGCGTGGTGTACTTAGATGCCATGAACACACTTCAATGCTTGATCAGTGGAAGCTCACACCTAAACAGATTAAGTTGGTTGAGAAGGCTGGTTTTGGTTACCTACGATTACTTCCTTCTATGAGTCCTGACAATGCACTGATAGCAGCTTTGGTTGAGCGGTGGAGGAGAGAAACAAATTCCTTCCACTTAGCTGTTGGAGAATTGACAATAACCCTTGAAGATGTATCACTATTACTTGGATTGGCTATTGATGGAGAACCTGTGATAGGTCCAATAAGTGCACCAAGTTCAGTTTGTGAAAATTTATTAGGGAGGGTACCAGAGGACCTGAATGGTGGAATGGTGAAGCTTACTTGGATGAAGGAGTTCTTCTCTGAGTGTCCTGAAGATGCATCACAGGAGGAAATTGAGCGATGTACTCGTGCTTACCTTTTATACCTAGTAGGCAGTACAATATTTTCTACAACAACAGGGAACAAAGTCCCTGTTATGTACCTTTCTTTGTTTGAAGACTTTGACAAGCCTGGGAAGTTTGCTTGGGGTCCAGGAGCATTAGCATTTTTATATAGAGCACTTGGCAATGCTTCTCTTAAATCTCAAAGCACTATTAGTGGCTGTTTAACTCTAGTACAGGTTATAACATTACTTCCCTTTACTCTCTTCTTTTGCTGATACTTTCAGTTTCAATACTGACTGAATAATATTTTTTTATTATTATTTTTAGTGCTGGTGTTATTCTCTCCTCAATGTTGGACCGCCAAAATTTAATCAAGAACCTGATAATAATTGCTTTCCCTTTGTGCTTAAATGGAAACGGAAAATTGGTGCTCGGACGAAATGTAATGTAGTGTCCTACAGAAAGGCTTTGGACTCTCTTAATTCATGTGATTAAGTGTTAATAATGTGGATTATTTTGATGAATTAATAGAACAAAATAGTAAATCTGCGGTGTTGGTACATAGGTCCAGTGGCTACCTTACAATGACATGGACTGTTCAGCCATACCAGAAGATATGAAAGCTAGTCTGATTTTACAGGCATCTAGGACTATGCTATTGTGTTTTGACAAAGCGGAAAGGCATCTTCCCGATCGTTGCTTAAGGCAATTTGGCGTGCATCAAACTATCCCAAAACACGTGGAATGATGGGAGAGGAAGAGTCGTATTGTGGATCACGGGGTAGACTTGACGGGAAAAACGGAGTTGGCTCTCAAAGAGTGGTCAGAACGTTGGGTTCATGTTGTTGAAGGTGGTGACATTGCAGATGAGAGTGAGTACATGCAGTGGTATCAGAAGATGACCCGGAAATATATCGGGAGAGTCACATCATCCCTGTAATCAGAGTATCACAGAAAAGTATGTCTTTGCTTACTTATCATTGTTTGTCTTTTACTGGAATGTATGTTAATATCAATACTTACTTGACTGCTACATGCTTTTACAGGTTACTGCTATGAGGGAAATTGCAAATATTGCAGATATAGTCTCAGCAGAAGGGTTGGATTCTTATAATAGAGAGTTGCTTGATGAAGTGAAAAACATTGTGCACAACTGTTTAACATGGCAGTTTGAAGAAATTCCAAATGAGAAAGTGAAAAAGAAGGGTAATCGGAAACGTAGGCAGAAGGACCATCCGAGTATGGAATATGAATAGCAGCAGAATAGAGCACAGTCCAAAGCTAATTCTGACCTTATCCTACTGATATTTATAACTTCAGGTTGGTAAAGGACGAAGGTATGTAATCTCAAATGGTCAACACCACTACAAGAGCATATTGGCATATTTATTAACATTAAAAAAAATTGAGACATTTGAATGCAGGTAGTTTGTAAGTATCTACTGTAAAGCTCCATTTGATATTTGATCCTTTTTAGGCATTTATTGGATCCACCCCCATGTTGCTGATGTATGGCCTGGTTTTTAAATGTTTATTATATTATATATATTATATTTTTTTTAACCATGTTATTAGTATGGAGTATCTACCGTTTTGTCGATAACTAATCTCCTTCAAAGAACCTGACTGACTACCTTTAATGAGATTTTCTTCTCTCCTCGCAATCATGTTTTTTCCGTTCACAATGTTTGAACTCAAGACCTTGTTTAAGATAATTAAATTTAATACCATTTGGACCAATGATTTGTTGGTATATTATATATATTATATTAGCATTGACCGTGCATCTTTTTATTTGTCTTGCAATTAAGAACAAAATGCCTTTATGTTATTCTAGTAGTTGCTTCATGATCTCCCCACCCCCAATAATGCATAATGTGATTACCAGTGAATTTATATGATGATATTAATTTAAAGACTAATAAAATTACAGAATATTTCTCTTTATCCTATAAGGTAAAGTATGTTTAAACTTTAATATAAACTAGGCAAAGTTTACGCAAAATGCACTGGAAGGAGACAAAAACATCCAAAACACATTGACGTTCACACTTTTGCAAAATAATAGGAAAAAACAACTGCAAGATAGTAATAACGTGAAAAAATTTATTATAACGATAGATGAGTCTCTTAGGGACAACGTCTTTCTTTTTGCAATTTTCAACATCATCAATAACTAGTTTCATAATTTATCTGTGCTTAGTTTCAATTTATTTGTGGTTTCTTCTATGCATTCCACTTAGTTTCGATTTATTTGTGCTTTCTTCATGCTCCAAGCATTCAGTTTTGTGATCTTGACATCAACAGTTCCATTATTGAAAGCATATATTTGTGCTTTATCATTGATTGCCAATGTGGGATAAACTCGGGCTGTGATGCAAGCCCTTCCTTCTCCTCCAAAACTCTCCACCACAGAATGATCAATCTGTGGAAGGGACAAACTAGTGCATTAGTAGGAGCATTGAAGATCCTTTGAAGGAAAAAAGAAAACACTACAGGATGAAATTTTTTATATATAGCCATGACTTTAACATGCACACATATATTGCTTTTTGATTTTATCCCCATCAGTAGTATTAAATTTATCTGTTTACAAATAATCTTTTTCTGCATAAACGTTTGAATACATGTATATAAAATTCTCTTTATATTTTGTGATATATACCCCACCCACCTCTATTTTTTTTTAATAAGATCATGCACTTGTTAAAACTTAAAAAGTTTCTTTTGAATGCAGCCTTTTTCGCGAGCAACTACAATTCATAAAAAAATTTAATTTGAAGAAAGTTTGTGCATCATAATATCTCATGATTTTACAAATTGGAAAATTTTTCTAATCAATATGACATGCACTTGTCGTAAGTTTCATACTGATGCAACCAGGGCGGAGCCATGTTGAAATGAGGGTGGGCAAATGCACCCCCTCATTTCAATAAAATCATTAAATATTTGTCCAAAAATATTATATTTTGCACCTCCTAATTTTATATTTTACATCCCGTAATTTTATGTATTTGAACTTTCTTATCAGTTCACATGTAAGAATAAATAAATGTCTCTTATTTTAATAAAATGCACATATTTATCTTAAAATTTTATATTTTGTACCTTTTATTTTCGTGTTTGAACTCAACTATCCCATATGATAATGATAATTATCATTTTTTTATTTTTTTAAATAAATTATTCCCACTAACCTAGGATCCTATATCTGTCATAAATTTTTGCTGGCTAACAATATATTGGAATTGACTTTTTATTTTTGAAATGTTTGGACCATATACTGATGCACTTGTAAGTCTTGTATTCATGTAACTTTTTTTGTGGGCCACTACAGTCCATAGAAATTGACTTACAATATTTGAAGAACGTTTGTGCATATATGATCGATGTTGACAATTTTATTTTATTTTATTTGGTAAAAAAGAGTTTGTGTGATGAGGACCAAGAATTGCAAGGCCCCATGACAAGGGCAAGATCAAAGGAAGCACAAGAAGTATTGGATCATGAAGTGAACTACTTCCTTTCTCAGGCATTGGGTCAACATATCAACCTTGTCTTGAGTTCAAACACCAATCCGGAAGAAGAGTTCAGATTACTCCAATTGATTCAAATGAGTGAAGAGCCAAAAGTCTAATGAGTGATGAGCCTAGATGCCTCCAATGTTTTGAACATAACTTGAGTTTTAGATATCAGT
>PYAF01002247.1:477956-553909 GCA_007407185.1 Glycine tomentella
GGGGGTTGTGCATTTCAAACTTTTAAGAACTTTCTCAATTTGCCATACTTATCTTTTTTTCTTGATCTTGCAGGATACTTTGCAGAGGAGGTTTGGGTCATGCTGAGGTTAAAGTTAACCCCAATACTTGGATCCTTATGATCTGAAACAAGATTTAGTGCTTGGTATAGTTTGATTGGGAAGAAACTGGGATATATTCATATATGTGGTTGATTTTTGAAAAACAGGCTATAATGAAATAGAAATTCCAATACTTTTTTTTGCAAATTTGTATCTTGACTCTCATTTTATGGTCATATCTCCTCCCTCCCCCAATGAATGAATACAGACCTTTTTGTTTTAAAATAGGTTAAAAATAGTATTTAATTAGATTATGACAATTGTTGATTTTTATGACAATCACCTTTATTATTATAATAGTAATTTAACCCTTCCAATTATTTATGAATTAAAATCAATTTACGTGCTTTATCTTCCCATGAATTTTTGCTTTCTTTTGATGTCTTTAATTACTTTCTTTCTGTTTTTATTTATATTAGAAAAAAAAGAATTAGATGGAATACACAAATGAATAACAAATGTAAGTGTGTGAAAAAATAATGTTGAAAACAGGAGCAAATCCAATTTGGTTAGCATAAAATTGATTGTTAAAGTTTTAACAACTAATTTTTAAACATTAAATGATAAAAAAAAAAACAAAATAAAGCAATAAATTTATATGAATACACATATGATCCTTGAAAAAATTTGAAGTTCCCAAATCTATTTACAATCCTTAAATAAAGAATATATTTACAATCCTTTTTAGTTTTTCCCTTTGCTTCAAACAGAAGTGTTCCTCCCTGGAAATATAATTCATATTGTAAAACTTTTTTCTACCACTTTCAATTCTTGTGCATTTTTATCCTAGTAGTAGTGTGTGTGTAAAAAAATGAGTGTGTTCTTAACATTTTAGAAAGGAGGCAGCGACTTCTTTATCAAATATATTATGTAATAATATGTTTAGTAATATTAAGAGATGAGTTTTACAAAAGAAAAAAGAATCAATAGATGTTGAAATATTTATCAAATTTGTAGTTAAAATAGTATAAAATTTGCAAAAGATAATAATGCCGTTATATTCGAACTCATAGCTGATGATAAAACTAGAATAGATATTTTATGTTTCCTACTCACGCAAGTCTTTATCCTTGCTTTCTATCAATCTCTAATTCTAATTCTAATCGTTATATTTCATTTACTATAGAAGTTCCCAGAGAATTTATTAGAGGAATGTTTCCAACAAAAATAGTTTGTTCTTGTATGTCCCTACCACTTTTCCAAATTAATCCCGCATATGCATATAATTCAGCAGAATATGTAAGCAATTTATATATAACATCTTTTTCGTTTATCAAGGGTTCTAATAATTGATATGTTTCTACAAATAATTGAAATTCAATTTCTTGATCTATATCCTCAATATTTGGAAACTTAAAAAGCCCGTCTGGTAAACCCCGATCAATGAACCTACAAAACCCTTAAAATTGTATCTGATTCAATCTAGAGGTAGTGTAGACATTCCTTCATTTGCATCCCTAAGCATTTTCAATTTCCTCGTGAATTTTATCGAAAAATATTCCATCGATTTGTTGTCATTCTTCATCAAATCACATGAATCAATTTAGCAATACGGGAATTTCTGTTCTTTATACTGAATTACATGAAATTTTAACTAATCGCATGTAAGAAATACCTATTATGAAAAGATGAATAAATAAAATAGAATTTTAACTTTATTGCAATCATATCTGTTTGGGACAACACATAACATGTCGTGCTTCTTCTTAACAATTTGAATAGAAAAAATGTTAAGGAGAAGCGCAACAATTTCTTGATAATTTTGTTTCGTATAGCATCGATATTATATATATGGATGGATACGATACCCAATTAGATAATATCTATGTAACTATTCAAATTTATGTTCTAGGGTTTACATATATTGACAGTTGTTGTTATAATTGGAATGGAGAAAGTTTTTTTCTTCAATAAAAAGTAATATTGATTGGTTATGTATCAATTTTATTTTCTTATTTGATTAAGAAAAAAAAAACCATTTCAGATTCAAATATTCAAGAATAATTCATAAATCAATAATTACCGATTGCGAATTGTGTTGAGATTTTTTTATATATTTTTCAATAGAAAATAGGGGTATTCTCATATACTTCATATATTTATATATCTATATCTATTTGGCGGCACGACCGAGTGGTAAGGCGGGGGATTGCAAATCCTTTTTCCCCATTCAAATCTGGGTGTTGCCTAATCAATAAGACATTTGAAATGAAATATTGTATTACGTTTTTTATAGAATTTTTTTTCCAATAGAAGCAATCTAGGGAAAAGGAGTCTTGAGACTTGCATTTGATTCTAAATTCTAAGAATCATTAGGTTTATTCTAAAAATGTATGTGAATATTTTCATCTTGGATTCAAGTAGTGAAAAGGAATCAATAAATTTAGAAATGATAGTTCTTTCACTACAAAACTATTGTAGTGTCCGTCTACTGGATCTCGAATTAGATTGGATAAAGATAAGTTGGATAGGGAATTCCATTTTTAGTTAGAGAACGACAGAAGAAAAATCGTGTATATGATGGAAAGTCTATTAGTGCTTCCACATTTAATTAATATTAGTTAGATTAAATAGTTTTTAATTTAGCTAATTCGCTTTCTTAATCTTAAAAGTATATATATATATATATATATATAGAATTATATAATTTATTATATAAAATATTACAAATATTTTACAATTTTTTATATATTCTAAAATCGAATAGAAAAAAATAAAATCTTTTTTTTCACTAACCTCTAGTAAAAAAATTAATAGACAAGCTATCTTTCGATTATTTTATTTTTTTAGAGAATGAATTGGGAGACACTACAAAATTATTTCAACTAGAAATAAGAAAGAGTATAAGTATGCAAATTAATATGTCTTGGTTCTTTGTTTTATACTTAATGAAATTACTTAATGGATTAATGAAATTGGGGGGGGGGGGGGGTAAAACATAAATATTTTTATTCCTACCTGTTCATTCACTTAAAACTTCTGAGGATGTTTTCGGATGTGTTGTTTATGCTTAATATTTTCTGATTTTACTAAAAATTATAAAAAAAAAAACTTTTTAGATGTTCTAATAGAAAGAAAGGATTCTTGTTTTTTTTTTAATGGTGTTAGCCCTGAATCCCTTTTTTTTACTCTCTATCAGCAATTCCGCTATTATTATAATCTTTTTAGTGAACAATACAAAAGAAAATAAATGATTTTTTTTTGAATAATAATTAAATAATTTTAGAGATAGGAGACAAAATTTACATGGATATAGTAAGTCTTGCTTGGGCTGCTTTAATGGTAATTCTTTCATTTTCCTTTTCCCTCTTAGTATGGGGAAGAAGTGGACTATAGGGATACTCAAAATTGAGTTAAGGGATCAAAGTACCTATTTTGTTTTCTACTTGGGTTTTTAAATTTCTGAACTATTGAATTAAAGTATTTCATTTATATTAATTAATTGAGTCCAAATATAAAATAGATCTGCATTTCAGGATTCTATTATATTATAGTAGTGTAATATATTCTATGTATGTATATATATATATATATATATTATAGAAATTGAAAATACTCTTTCAAACAAACAAAGATTTGAATTATATCTATATTCATATTTTGATAAAATCAAAAAAATCAAATAGAATAGGAAATTGTTTCCTATTCCAACCGAATTCTTCTAAAATTTTCTTTTTCAATGAATTGACGCTTAACCAGATTTTATATATATATATATATATATATATCCCTTTCTTTTTTTAATATGATACCAGAATTGTAAAAAGAATCCAAAAAATAAGAGTTGTTTTTTGATTATTTCATATTCATTGGAATCAATACATATCAAATAGATGAAACGAAAAAACAAATTGGACACAATTCTCATATTATTTGATTTCTACTACCTCGCGTTGATTGTAGTCTAATCTTTTTTTTAGACTAAGAGCCAAAATGGAAAACCTTTTTCATTTTTTTAATCATTGATTACATTGATAAAAATTAAGAAGTCAGATTTAAATGAAATTAGTTACTTTGACTTATCATTTTTACGTAAATTATAAGTAAAAAAAACATTAGGAATTAGAACAAACAGTGCAGTAGCAATAAATGCGAGAATATTTACTTCCATAATCTTTATTATGTTTTATTTCTCTTAATTTTTTTTAAATTAGAGATTTAATCCCATTGAGATGATAAATCTTTCATCGATAATTAATTCAACAATGGTATAAATTTGATTTCGATGATATCAAATTGGATCAATATCACGAATAACAATATCTGAGTTATCAAATCGACTCATAATTGAGAATTAAATAGTATAACATAGGAAGATCTTTTATCCATACTAAATAAAAAAAATATTTTTTTTATGGAATTCAAAATTTCATTTCCTTCCTTATTAGGAATAAGATTTTGTTTATCAATTTAATATCATTTCACACAAAAAATGAATGAATGTCTTTTTTTGGGGGGTTGGATCCATCGGGATTGACGGGGCTCAGACCCGTAGCTTTCGCCTTGACAGGACGGTGTTCTGACCAATTGAACTACAACCACAGGGAAATGGGTGTACAATATGCATATTTTTACGGTTTCTTCCAAACCCTTTTCTTTTTCTATTTTGCTATTTTGGATTTGAACCATTTTGTTGTAAATGAAAGAGGCAAATTTTTGTATATATTGATTGATATCTATATCGATATGCATTTTCGTGAGATCGACTCATATTACGAGCAATCTATTTGTTATTGACAAATCGATTGGAAATGGAATCAATGAAAAAAAATCTTTTTTTTTTTTAGATTTTCTATTTACAGATCTTGATATGAATCGAGATCATTAGCAAGATTCAAATTTGTAGAAAGATGGAATATAGGAAAAAATAGCGTAGGGATGTTTCATGTTTTGATTCTTCTGTATCAGAGTGCATCAGTCATTTCCGGAGAACAATAAATGGGTTATATAACTTCATAGTGGATCGACAAATTCTTGGGCCGAGCTGGATTTGAACCAGCATTGACATATTGTCAACGAATTCACAGTCCGTCTCCGTTAACCGCTCGGGCATCAACCCAGGAATAGGAAGAATACATTTAAGTTTTTATTGAAAATTCATGATCAACTTCCTTTCGTTGCACCCTACCCCAAGGGGAAGTCGAATCCCCGCTGCCTCCTTGAAAGAGAGATGTCCTGAACCACTAGACGATGGGGGCATACTTGCCCGACCACCATTATACTACGTTCATAGTATGAACATTTTTTTGGAATCGTCAATATAATGGAATGATATCATATGATTCGATAATATTTTTTTTACATCTTTTAGAATTCGATAGAAATTTTTGATTAGTCATTTTGATTTTGAAATAGTTGTTTTTTTTTATTCCAATCATAATAAGAAAATAATAAGTAATGTGAAAGAAAGTCAAATAAAGAGAGAATCCTTTACGGGAATGATTTGTTTGTTGGAAAGGACAATAGGTTAAAACTTCATTTCTTTTGGTATCCTTTATTATTAAGATTCGATAGGTATTAGATATATTTATATCTAATACTAAACTGGGAAATGAAAAAATGATAATCAATCTAAAAATTGGATAAATAGAGATCAACAAATTTTTAAAAATAATTTCAAAATAAAATACGAATTTTGGTTTAGCGATAGAATAAATGGATAAATGAATGATTCACCATAATTGATTGAATACAAGATGCAGCTAAAGAAGTAAAAGAAAAATTCTAATAAGCTGACTGGTTATTTTTGTTTCTAAAATGTATACATTAGATCACTTGAATGTTTAAAAAATTGAGTTAAAAAACTCTCTCAACAATAGAAATTGATCAGAAAATTACTAATAGAATATTGGGTTATTATTTCCGATATTTTTTTAGCACTGGCCACTTGATAGAAGATGATTTTTATATAGCCAACGGACGATGTGTATTTAAGAATGAGAATTTATTCTTTAATAAGATTTTCTTTACCACTAAAATAAGTAATCTGTACTTTTCATTTTTTTTTACAATCACTGCACCAAAATTACAACTTATCATCTTATACACACATCATTCAAACTCCACCCGCCACCACTAAACTAGTTATTTACAGCATATTTAGTTTGCAATTGCAAAATTACCTAAAAACATTTTTTTTTAAACAACAAATTAAGATTATTGCTCTTACTTTTATTTTATTTTTATTAGTTTGATTTACATTGAACACTTATTGTAACATTTTAAACTACAACAAACTAAACATATACTTAAACTAAAAACTTATATGCGTATTTGATTTATCATTAAAAGACCTTTAAATGATCTTTGAATAAAAAATTATCAATATATACTTCTCACAAAATATACATGAAAATATGTGTTTGTTTAATCTAAGGTTAAACCAAACACATACTAAAATTAAGTTAAAAATAGCTTTTTCCTTGTTTTATGTTTCCCGTGGGGAAAAGCGAAGAGAGGCATAACACAACAAAATACACACGTGTGTAATTGTTTGTGTGACTGACACACACTACACAGACATTGAATCAATAATCAATGGTGGTTGCATCCATTCGTCTTCTTCCTTCTCCATTCCTCTCTTTCGCTCCTCGTTTCTCTCCATATTCATATTCATGGCGCTGCCGTCCCTCGTCCCCCATTCCCTTCTCTTCCATTCACTCCAGTAACCACTAATTCCATTCCACTATTTTCTTTTTATTGACAGCTTTTCAAATAGCACCCTAACCTTAACCTATGTTTTTAATTGGAAAACTGTTGTCTGTTCCAAATTAGACATATTTTATTATTATTCTTTTTATTTCTGAAAAAAAATATTCAATCTTTGTGGATTGATTTATGTATAATTAAATTATTATCACATACAATTTGTGTTGACTTTTGAGTTCGTGTTGTTGCAGAAGCTTCTACTACGGGAGATGGTGGAGTAGTGGAATTGGGTGGTGATCAAACAGAGGTTATATTTTTGGGGACTGGAACCAGTGAAGGGGTTCCACGTGTCAGCTGCTTGACTAATCCTTTACACAAATGCGAGGTACATAACATTGTTCAACACACAACCATGTTCATGTTATTGTAAGATGAATGAATTTGACATTATGGAATTGAATCTTTAGGGTTTTTATTGGTTTTAGTGTTATGGTTATTGGTTATTGCAGGTGTGTTCAAAAGCTGCTCAACCGGGTAATAAGAATAGGAGACTTAACACAAGCATCCTCATTCGTCACCCCGGTTCCTCAGGAACACACAATAATATTCTTATAGATGCTGGAAAGTATGTTTTTAATTTGCCCTATGTAGTATGCATTCAAATTGTGTTGGGTTAGGAATTAGGAGGATGGGATTTATCTTCCTTTTATATTAATGTTAGTCCATATATGCGATTTCGTGATGTGTTTTAGGTTTCTTTTTGAACTTGTCAAGACTCTGTGGGAACATGGACAAATTAGTTGTTAGCGGTTGTAGCTTTCCTGAATATGTTGCTAGTAATAGTATAATTTTTGTATTGAATGCAGAAGAAGCCCAAAATTGATCCATTTGGAGTTGAAGGATACTCCATTGTTTTTTATCACAGTTTATGCTGTAGAAAAGTCTTCAATGACTTGAAGTGCATAGCTAGTAGCATGTAAATGGGTACATATGTATGCTTCTTGGTTGTGATAGAGTTATGGGTGTCAATGAGTCTTTTTCTTGTTTATCTCAAAGATAGTCTTGTATGTGCGGATTGGATTCTAATTAAGTTTGAGTTGCTCAGTCATGGAAATGATATACAATGTGTGTTAGGATATAGTGACGTCTGAGCTATGGATATATTCAGATGGCATTTAAAATCATTTGAGTTCAGTTTCAAGGCAAACCTGGATATGATTGGATCATGTGCTTCATTTGGGTGCTGATAACAAATTAATTTACTTGTTGCAGATTTTTCTATCACAGTGCTCTCCGGTGGTTTCCTGCTTTTGGGTTAGTTTTTACCTGTTATGGACATTGTTACATGAGATGGCTTCTCCATTTGATGTATTTTGTTTTGTTTTTCTTTTTAGGAAAGAATATGATGCAACATTAATAACAATGGCTAGTAAAGGACATGCATATTAGGAAAAGAAACTTGCACAAACTATGTGGTATATACACAATTTGGACCATTCAGAAAGTCAGTTAAGGTTATCCAATGGTTTGAATGGAAGGCTGTAAGGAATGTATGGGCGTAAGTTTGTGCAAGCATCAGTACCCATGCAAAATGAATTGGGCTTATCAAATATCTGGAATGCTTTTTAATACTAAAAAAATTAAGAGAAATAAATCTTATAAGACTTGTACATAAGTGGCATTTCTTTGTTGTTTCAAATGCTTTTTCTTGAGGAATCTTGACTATTGACCCTAAAATTTATGAAGTAGACAGTGTTTCATATTTTCTTCTTGTACTTTTCTGCCTTGATTTTATATCTCTGTAACTTGGATTTCTGTCAGGATAAGAACAATTGATGCGGTCATTACTACTCATTCACATGCTGATGCAATCGGAGGTCTGACATTAATACTCTCTAATATTATGTGGATAATTAATATCAATGACATGAATAATGCTTGAATGAAATCATAAGAAATCTGAATGGTCATATAAACTAGCTCTGCTTCTTTCTTGTACCCAGGTCTTGATGATCTTAGAGATTGGACAAACAATGTTCAGCCTCATATTCCAATATATGTAGCCAAGCGTGATTTTGAGGTCCTTTCCCATGAACTTTTCTTCTAAAATACAAGCTGTCAATTTTACTTTCTGCTTGTTATCTGTATATGTACATTTTAATTATGATTTAAGGATGAAAGGCCTACTATATATCTA
The DNA here is from genome assembly GCA_007407185.1 of Glycine tomentella. Taxonomy (NCBI): domain Eukaryota; kingdom Viridiplantae; phylum Streptophyta; class Magnoliopsida; order Fabales; family Fabaceae; genus Glycine; species Glycine tomentella. The sequence goes on from PYAF01002247.1 coordinate 486,922, forward strand.
TGCATTATATTAAAGAAATTGATGATTTTCATGAGAAATTATGAATTTGTGCATGTTGTGTCTGATATTCATTCTTTTTTTCTCTATATTTATAGCTACTTAATGCCAATAATACACCTGCTTAAGCATTTACACCACAGAAATTTATTATACATTTAAAAAATATTTATATGACTAATTGTAGTTAATATATGAGAAGGGTTATACCTGCTTAAACTAGCCTACTGAAAAGTGTGTGTACTGAAACCTAATAATAATGGTCATCTGAAAGAAATTAAATCTTCCTCTTTTGGTATAGGCTGAAGACCTGAAAATTGCGTATCAGAAGATCCTATCTAATATCTCCAAAGGTTCAATCTTTTCTAATTTGCTTGGTGAAACAATTTTTTCACTACATGAGCTTCCGAAGTCATGCCTAAGAGAGAAGCTGCCCATGCTGCATTATAGTCATGATTGTCTCTTAATATTCTACTCTACTTTTAAGACAATTGCCATTATTTAGATTGCTGTTAGCTGAAAAATAAAGGTTTTAGGGGAATTTTCTTCCTTTTCCAATATTTTAATTTTTAACTTTCAAGATGGAGCATAATATGCTTGATTTCTTAAGGTTTACTTGTCATCCATTTTAGATATTTCATTTCTTCTGTGCTGTGGATTTGGAGTTCCCCTTAATAGCACTTGTAGCTCTATCCTGGAGCAGAGGGGAAAAACAAGGAAAGCTTGTGTTTTTCATTTTTAATGATCTGCTGAGTCATTCACCATTTGTTGCTTCAGTGAGAAACTGTTGGGATATGTTTTTATAATGGATTTATTCATGTATTCATTATTGAAATATGCAGGTGATGACAAAGACCCATTATTATTTAGTAGATACTAGTGTTATCTTACCTGGTGCCCAAGTCTCAGAGTTGCAATTCAATATCATATCGGAAGAACCATTTTTTGTACATGGACTGAAGGTCAGTACTATTATTAGTTTCAAACACCCGTACTTTGTCCCGGTTCACTCTATTTTCTCACTTATTAAAAAAAGCTCAAAAAACTACGTACCTCATTGCCCAGAGGTTACTCGCTATGCAAAGGTAAGGGGATGGATATTGTACGCAGTCTTACTCTTATATATGCAAAGAGTCTGTTTCCGGATTTGAATTCATGACCAACAAGTCACCAAGGCACAACTTTACCGCTGTGTCAAGGCTCGCCCTCTATTTTCTCACCTATTGCTCAATCAATTAATTTCTGACATGTTCCTTCTTGTGGATGGGGCTTGGCTCTATTTTTCACCCCTTCTATTATTGTACTTCAGTTCACCCCATTACCAGTGTGGCATGGCCAGAATTATTGGTCCCTTGGTTTTCGTTTTGGTAATATATGTTACATTAGGTAATGCTTCTGCCTAAGTGGAAAAGTCCTTGCTTATAATTATTCAGTTCGGCTTTATCATCTATTTATGTGGGTTGATCGTGCATCTAAATATGCAGTGATGTCAGCGACATTCCTGAAGAAACATATCCACTTCTAAAGGACTGTGAAATTCTAATCCTGGTGATCTACCCTCCCATCTTTTTATCTTGCCACAGATGTGCCTTATCTTTACATGGCATAACTGGGATTACTTGTATGATTTCTCCCTCACTCATATTGTGTGATTTTATAGGATGCTTTGAGGCATGATCGCTCTACTTCTACACATTTTGGACTTCCAAGGGTAATAGTTAGTTTCACATTTGTTAAAACTTTCCATGGACAAAGGAAATTTATTCTGATCTTCCGTTTCAGGCCTTGGAGGAAGTGCGAAAAATTCAACCCAAAAGAACACTTTTTACCGGTAAGTTTAGCTTAAGCCTTCTAGTTATATAATGCTTGCTCTACTTTCTTGCCTTAATCTACTTCAGTTCATTGATCATGCATTTAGGAAGCCTGATAGAACCCCTTTAGAAGTTCAAAATTAGTAAATAAAAAAATGTGGGGCAGTTAGTATTTACTTTTTCCATCAATGTACAATGCTTTAGAAAATTAATTTTTCAATATCTCCTTATTGTTAATTTGAAGGTATGATGCATCTGATGGATCATGAAGAAGTGAATGACTCCCTTGCGAAGCTATTGGAGTCTGAAGGCCTTGATGCCCAACTGAGTTATGACGGGCTTCGTATCCCAATCAGATTCTAGTTTGTATACAGTCTCATTCATAAGACTGCTATTTTTTTTTTCTCTCAAAGAGAAATTATTAAATAAACATTCAAATAATTTTACAAGTTCAATCATTCTGCAGTTTCCTGCATCTATTCTACATTCTTCCTATCATCATTGATCATTCTTTCTTTTCTCCTTGCCTCTGTTAGAGACAAGAATCACCTAGGATGATACCATTACCATAAATGTAACAAATGATTTTTTTTCCTTGCAATGAAAGGTTTAATTTTTTTTAATATGATCGTACTATATGGAGAGCTAATGATGTAAAGTTTAATGAAGTCCACATTACCAATTTTAAGAGTTGATGACATTTCAGTTTTCTTGAGAAACTTTAATGGGTAGATCCACTCAAAAGGAGGTCTGTGTATAACCATTTACCAATGTTGGAGGACAAAAATTGTCGTGTTCAAATTTTAGTAGATTTGGACACTGAAAGTCTCGGTAGGTTGGAATCGGTACTTTGACAGTGACAATCAGACATTTCAAGTAGTGTATAGTATTGTTGCCCTATCATAAATGCAATTGGAGCTTATTGTTATGATTTGTATTTTTTGGGGCCTATAGTGTACAGTTCCCACCCACATAGAAATTCATGTTGAGTTGAGACTATGGTCCACCATGTTTTCTACGCACCGAGTCAATCAAAGATTAGTGTTACGTTCAGAAAAGCTAGTACTTTTCATTTTGTTGGTCGCAAAATGGATCACGTAATACCTGCAGTTTTATTATGAGTGGACGATAGATTTTGCAAAGTTTTGGAATAATCTATGATGATAAAGTTGCATCCTTTAGACAGAATTTTCATGTTAGGTCGAGTGTTTGAACAGGATATTAGGTTTTTTTTGGGGTTAATTCTGCTCTTTTTATTTCCTTTTCTTTTTAGATAAAATATGTTTTTCTTCTCTCAAAATATTTTGTTGTGTTGATTTTATTCCTTGTAAAAATTTAATACACTTTTTAGTCCTGTACTGTATTTACCAAAAATGATGTGATATAAACGTATCTTTGGGAAGATTACTCAGGCAGTTAGTCAATATTGGTTTTTTGTTTTCTTAAAGAAATAGAATCACTTTTTAGTCCTGTACTGTATGTTTGAACATGAATTGAATATATAAATACAATTATCGATAGATTTATTTAATACATAATTTTATGGAGGGTTAAAGAAAAAAAGTGAACTTAGAGTCATAATATGGTGGGGAGTACAATGTGAGACATGAGGGCATGTGAAAAGAACATTTGGAAAGTTGGGTATGGCTTGCCTCCTGTTACGTCATATCACAATCCACAACTCCTCTCTTTCCGTATAATTTTTTTAAGGCACAATCATTAAGGATGATAATGGAAGTCCAATTCAACAAGTACTCCCAAAATTATTCATAACGAATAGAATCTTTTAACTTTATTCGTTAAATGACACTATGAAAAAGCTTATTTACTAATAAGTTATATTCGATTATCCGTCATTGATTATAAAAATTTAATTGTTAATATAAATATTGTGAATTTATATTAATGATAAAATATATTATACCAATACTTACCATAACTTTAGTATGTAAGACTATTCCACCCTGCTTGTTTCCTTCTCTATAATTTCCTTTCTTCTTAAATATATCCAACTAAACAAAGACTAAGTGTGTGTTTGTTATGATGCCTTAGACTCTTGGTGATGTGTATCAAGACTCAAACTACGTCTAATAATTAAAAAAAATGTAAAAATTACAAATAGTAGCTTCTAACCGAATCAACTCCAATATGCAAAACAGATTCACTAAGTGTATGTTTGTGTAATTCAAACACACACTAAGTCACCACCACAAAGTGACCCAACCCACATTATTGATGTTAAGTGTAGATTTATTCTAATTCACAAACTTTTACTTATGCTCCTGATTTATCAATCCTTTTATTATTAATGAAATGGTACGATTATGTTTTTTTTCTTCTATTTATCTTTTTCCTCCCCTGAAAATGGAGTAAACGTTGAACAGTATTTATTGATCGTTATATTTATGCTGGCACATGAGATGAGAGAGACAGGATCCTCTTCCCTATCACTTTGTCCTTTTCACCCTTCACGGGTGTGGGCTATGCATATGCCTGCCTATAATAATGCAATGTAAAATTGCTGATGAAAATGAGATTTTCAGATATGCATAGTGCTGTGGCAAACAAGCATAGTGAGCTTTCTCAGAGTGGTCCACTTTCTTGCCAGACCAAACACATCACAACCATACACGTAAGTGGGATTTATATTGTACAGTGTACACTACCCCTCATCCAAAAACTTAACCCTCAAAATCGTGTTCATAGTGTTGTGACTGTAGAGGTTACTAATAATATTTGATACAATTGGTTGTGACTTGTAATCAAGAATTTCACGTTTAAATCTTAGTTGGTTTTTGGATAAAAAATACTCATCTTATATAAATTTATAATCTATAACAAAAATTAATTATTGCTTTCAGCTACTAATATCATCATAAAAAAATCTATAATGAAGGCTTAACAATATAGTAGCATTCAAACAAGTGCTACAATTTACCATAAATATTTAACTTAATCGTTAATATGAGTAATTTAGATAATTTTATTTCAAATATAACTCAGAGAATTTAGCTAACACTAATCCTTTATTTAATAGTTGTTTTGACAAATTGACAAATGGAGTGGAAACCACCTGAACCCGTTCATGATATTTTGTATGTGGGGCCTACCGATTTGATCTGGCCATGTCATCTTCTGCACTTGGTACTTGCATTTGCATGAGTTGTGTTTCTCTATCTCTATACATAGATGATAGATCAGAGATTGTTTTGGGTTTCACACTGTCTCTAGTTTGCTTTACCTTTGCGCGCGACAATTATACTCTCATCATCTTTTTGGCCAATTTGGCCAGTTAAGAATGTTGTCCTTGGTCACATTATTTGATTATACAAATAAATATAGATGAAAAAAACTGTACAAATAAATAAAATGATCTAATTTCTTATTTGCTATTTGCAATTGCTGTGGTTACATTGGATTGCACTAAAAAATGGTTTCATTTGGTCATCTCTTTCTGTGGTGCTTATTTTACTTTATTGTTTGTTACATGTCTTTTCTTTTAGAGGGTTACATGTTTTTTTCTTTTAGAGGGTTACGTGTTTGTTTTATAGAGAGAAACAATTAATCAACTTATTTTTAATCTTGCTCTTTAATTTATATAAGTCTTATTAATAAAAAAAAGTGAGTATTATAAAAACACTTTTTATCATGTACTATCCAATTTTTCTTTTATTAGAAATGAGTCATTTCCTATCTATATGAGAACACCTGTGTGAGTTGTAATGAAAAAAAAATATCCAAATTTTTTTAGGTTAATAGTTTTTTTTAATTATAATAAGATGATTCCTTTTCCCTGAATGTATTTATAAATGTACTATAATTACTACAAAAAAGTATATATATATATATATATATATATATATATACACACACATTATATATTATATATTATATATATTAACAGAAAAAATGAAACATTTTTTTTTCTATTGACATAACTTTTGTGGAATTGAAATTAAATTATTAGTACAATCAATATTATTAACAATATGTTGTATTATAATATATTTCTATTTTTATATAAATGAAATTGACTATTAATATAATATATCAATATATACCAATAATTTAATTTTACTAAATATTATATATACGCACACTACTCGTGAAGAATATATTTACACACACAGAAACATCAAACATCATCTGAAATATCAAAATTAAAGCGTGCTTTCAAAGACAACTTTTTTTCCCACCAACCACTAAGCACAGAATTAATAATTATTTGGAGTCGCCATCGCATTATTGACATAAATAATAGTATGCATTAAGATAAATTATATTAAAATGCTTTGAAATTCAACGAAATTTTATCGAGTAATACTTTCTTTTAATATTATTTTCATATCTCTTGATTTATATAATTATATAAATTATTAAGAAAAATGTGTATCAACTGAAAAAATTCATGATGTTATATATTATTATATAAATTATGAAAAAAAAATATGTGTTTTGTTTTTGGTACATAGATTTATATAAGGTTAAAAAAGAAAAAAAATATAACTAAGAAGTCTAACTCACTTAGTTAGTTAAACATATATGTATGTGAGTGTTGTAGTTCATGTAATTAATTTGACCCATATATTAAGCTTATATTAACTAGAGTGAATTGGAAATTACTTATATATGTAATTGGGTGTAACTTGTTTTGAAAAATGTAATTGTGGTTAGAAGTTAAAATAAAATATTATAATAATTTATAATAATGAAGGATAAAAATATTTTAAAAAAAGATTACACCAAATGAAATTATTTATTAAGTTATAAATCAGTTGCAGTGCCCTTGTGGTACGTTTCCACGATAGTGACTGGCAACATGGTTGATTTATAACTGAGTTGCATTAACGCTAAGTTTTTTCTTCTTCTTCTGAAGTAACGCTATTTAGTAAATACAATGAAATGTAAACATAAATTAATAAATAATGTTTATCTACGCATTTCTAATATTTTTAGCTGACTACTTAATAAGTTCAAGTTCAAACACATTGTTTAGATATGTAAATAACTCTTTTATGTTACTTAAATATTAATATTTACGGATTCCTGGAGAACATGCACGTATATATGTACTTTTGTCTTCATGCCACAAGTTTGATCTCGAATGCAGATATTTCTGACAGACCTGACTCCAAAATTTGACCTATGTTATTTTTCTAATGCAAGCAACTAAATAGATAAACAAGATGAGTAGAAGCATGAAAGTTAGAGGTAGAGATTTGTCAATGGAGCCATCATAACTAATTAATATGTATATCAAATCATATCAATAGTACAAGTAGAAAATTTACTCTTTAGAAGTTGAGAATCAAGTACCAATTAATAAATTTATTTTATTGTAGTTAATTAAACATTTAAAAAACCAATTTGCTTACCATCATTACAGTTTTAGAGAGTACAGTCATCTCAACCTTCTACTGAATAACTTGAAATTTTGTTCCAATTCAAGTCTAAGAAGTAATTATGATTGAAAATCAAATTTAAAATTATATAGGATGAAGTATTCGATGGGACACCTAACACATTCAAATGGAACACACTTTTCGGCCACATATCCACATATGCTAAATAGTATGACTCTTGCCTCAACATGTGCAAGTGATTAGCACCATCCGACCATGATTATCACCATTAAACTCACTTAAGGATAATTATTTGATTAAAAGTATTTAAGCATGATTAGAAGGAGTATTACACAGTTGGTAATCACGGTGTGACAGGTCTGACAATATTAGTATAAAAAGAGGTGAATCTCCAAGTAAGAAAACTAATTCATTCTCACATACTCATTGCATATCATTAATAGTTTTAAGTCAAATCTTCACTTGAGTATTGGAATACCTTTTATAGGTATCATTTTTTCACTCTGCTGGATACTTATACACCCAAGATTTCGGCAAGAGACCCCAAGCACTCTTCAACACAATAGACCCTTCGGCATTGTCGATCATTCGGTACAGTAGAAGATCTTTCGGTAGAAGGAGATATGTTTAATCCATTTGTGACTGGAACAAGAGTTATAGCTAGTTGGAATTCAATTTTTTTAACCACTCAATCCTTTTCCTTAACTAGAATGATTTTTTTCCCCTTAAAAATATATAATTGCATCTACTAAAAAAGTTAGATATGAATAATTAATTTTCTTCAACTTTGGAACTGGTATACTTAGATATATGGGATGTTGGGATAGATTATGCCAAATGTGCATGATGGCATTTTAATGAAAACTTTACATATACTACAAAATATATATAAACATTAAAATATTCTCCCACACTTAGAATAATAAATGCACTATTGTATTCACCAGCTAGTTCTAAATTTCTGCTCAGTAAATACTATCTTAATAGCAAGGATGAGCTGGGAGAGCATATTGAGACTTGGGTCGTGCAGGATCCCCTTTTCAAAAAATTAATCATTGAAGAATAAAACAAGACCAAGACAAAATTAAAATGATTTTCTAATGCCAAATTTTGAAACCAATTCACGGTGTAGGGAACACAGCACTTCGAAAAGCTGAACAAACAGAAATCAATGTAGTTTTACAAGTACTATATATGTTCAAGATTCGTGTATGGCTGTTAACTGTGCTCTTAATCTCTTTATCACTGTGACATCTTATCTTACATACTAAATCACAATATTTTATACATCTCCACGTTGCTATCGTTTACTGAAATTTCTGAATTTGTAATGTACAAAATATTAAAAGAAATACTACAACAAATTAGCTTCAGCTTTGAGTTAACAGCTAGTCACAAACATGCACAGACACACACTGAAATAATTTAAAAACTGTTAACAAAAAAAAAGGTTACACATATACATATATTTCTGATTAAGATCAGGAACTCACTGAAAATAAGAATGACTCAAATTTTTTACAACATTAATAAAGTAACAACTAAATTTTCTTAACACTCATTTAACTGTCTGTGTGATAGATCGTGAATATTTAATATCTCTTAATAATTAACAATATCAGATTTTTTTTGCAACTTTTGACTGTGGAGTCAACTTTAGTGCAAGTGTCAAGGAAGCAATGTTAATCCTCACAACAGGAGTGTCCAAGTTGATGCTCTAAAGATTAAATTGATCCCACATCATAATTTGTAGCATCATTTATTTTTTCATACTGATAATGACCAATTTGAAATGAAAATGACTGGGTCGACAAAAATTGTGGTTGATAAAGATAAGATGGGAAAAGAAAGATAGAGAGAGAGAGAGAGAGAGAGAGAAAGAGGGGTGGCAGCTTTGCCTTTCTAGATCCATATTCCACACAACCTAACAAGATCTATTTAATTTGTTAATTTACAATTTTATTTAATTCAATAATAAAGAGAACCATGCAAAATTTGTTAGAATATTCAGCTTTTTTTGTAAGTCAATAGTTACAATGATAATGAAATGAAGGATATGATGAAAAGAAGTTTGAATTAAATACACAGATAGTTTATATAAAAAAGAATTAAAAAGGGAAAGCTTTTAGCCATGCTTGTTAGAATTTAATCAATAAGTCAATCATGTCGCTGTAAAATGTAGAAAGCCGAGAACTAGAAGGGTCTAACAGCCATGATGTTAGTTAAATAATAGAATTTTAGCTTTGCTCTCTATCTGTGCATACAAATGATACTCTCCTTTTGTGTTTGCTTTTTTTGGCCCCTTTTTTGTGCTTACTTTACAAGAGAAGGGAAAGCCAAGCAAGAAGAAGGGTGTATTTGAACAAAAGTTTAATTATTTTTTAGCCAAAACACTTTTTAGTTTTAACTCTTATTTTGAAGCAAAAGAAAAAACATATAATAAAGAGAAAAATATATTGTAGTGATTTTTTCTGGGGGTTGAGAGAGAGAACAGAAGAAAAGAGAGAAAGCTCAACGTCGGATTTAGCCGTAAGGTTCCCTATTTTGTGTTTGTGGTTTTGGACTAGCTGAGGTACACAGAGAATCCTCTTCTTCTCATCCACAACCCTCTCTCTCTTCTCTCTCATTCTCTCTTTCTGATAATGAGTTTAAACTTTTAAACAACAGGGTCTATATTTTTGTTCATATTTGTGTGGCTATCCTTGGATTTTATATATTTATTTATTTCCTAGGTAATATATATTATCATATACATATATATACTATTATCAAGCATGGTTTTTCAAACCATAGAGAAAAATACGGATTGCGGCTACACCACCATCTGCTTCACCTTCCACTTCTATTTATCATAAACTCCCTCTTGTTTCTTTCTTCTGCTCTTTCATAAAAACAAAAACTTGTCTCTTGGTTCAGTTCCAAACTAGTAACAAGTTTTCTAGTAGTGGTCATATAGAGAGACTTATTACTTATTTCTGAGTTTAATATCAATTTCTTTTTTCCTTCTTAATTTGTTTTGTTGTGTCTTGTTCTTTCTCTTTCCAGTCTAAGCTTTTGTAGACTGTAGTCCACCTTTTTTTTTTTTCTCATTTTTCTTCCCTTTCTATTTTTGGTAAGGTTTGTCCTTTAGATCTCAGAAACCTTCCCAGCATTTGAAAAAACCAAGATCTATGGCCTATACCACAATCTTAGGTTTCTAAAACTTGCAAGTATATATATTTATGGAGATGAAGGGTTTTATGTTCCACCACCAACAGCAGCAACAAGTAGTAGTGGAGGAAAACATGTCAAATTTGACTTCTGCATCTGGTGAAGCTAGTGCTGCTTCCTCAGGTAACAGAACTGAAATTGGAACCAGTTACATGGCTCCACCACCATCTCAGACTCAACAACCAAAGAAAAAGAGAAACCTCCCTGGCAACCCAGGTTTTTTTCTTCTTCTTCTATTCCCTATTCGAAGTCTAAACCTCATTTGTTTTAGTTTGGTTAATAGTTAATACATATATGTCATTTTTTGTGTGTAGTTTAATGTGTTTATTTATTTATTTTTGTTTTTGACTATTCAGACCCTGATGCTGAGGTAATAGCCTTGTCCCCCAAGAGTCTTCTTGCCACAAACAGGTTCATTTGTGAGATCTGCAACAAAGGATTTCAAAGAGATCAGAACCTTCAGCTTCACAGAAGAGGGCACAATTTGCCATGGAAGCTGAAGCAGAGAACAAGCAAAGAGGTGAGGAAGAAGGTGTATGTGTGTCCAGAGCCAAGTTGTGTGCATCATGACCCATCAAGGGCCCTGGGGGACCTAACTGGGATCAAGAAGCACTTCTGCAGAAAGCACGGTGAGAAGAAGTGGAAATGTGACAAGTGCTCCAAGAAGTATGCAGTTCAATCAGATTGGAAAGCTCACTCCAAATCCTGTGGCACTAGGGAGTATAGATGTGACTGTGGAACCCTCTTCTCAAGGTAACTAACCTAAATCCATTTGTCATGTGAATTACATACAAGTCCAGTAGTGTAGTTAAGACACATCAATAATGTTCATTTATGGAGAATGGGATTTCAATCCTAGGTTGACTAAGATGAATTCACATAGTAATTTTGTTTTAATTTATTCCAATTCCATTATAATATAAGAGGAAAAATCAATTAAAAACAATTCTTTTAGAATTAATCCTCATTTTTATCATTTATTTATTTTTTAAATGAAACTTTAAAAGAATAATCTTTATTATAAGTTTATCTCTTGTCATAGTTATAATATATAGTTTTTACACATTCCTTATGTTCCTTCTTACAAGATGATATGCACTTAGGAGACATTAAATTCATTACATTGATATAGCAGTTTCTCATAATCCCTTCCTAGAGAGAGTGGACATTCCTAGTATGGAATTTTTTTTAATGGAATATCTACGTGTCTTTAAAGAATGTTGAAAAGTAAGAGAGAACGGATGAAAGTAAGAAAGTCAATAATTCTACATTATCGCAACAGTTTTTTAATAACATTTGTTGGTTTTGTAATTTTGTTTGTTCATGGGACGTACTTTTTTTTTTTTCCAGGAGGGACAGTTTCATAACCCACAGAGCTTTCTGTGATGCATTGGCAGAGGAGAGTGCAAGAGCCATCACAAACCCACTTCTTCCCCCACAACAACAACAACAACCTTCTTCCTCTCACCACCAAATGAGTACTCTCCAAACCCAATTCAACCCTCAAAATAACCTCCATGCCATCCCATTGAAAAAAGAGCAGCAAAGTTTCAACGTTAGGATAGAAATGCCTCCTTGGCTTGGCCCACCAGCTGCAACAGTAGTTGTTGATCATCATCATCATCATCATCTCTCCTCATCATCCTCATCCATAATGTTCTCTCCTCCTCACCAAGAAAACCCTAATCCTAACCCTAGCCTTGGTCCCACTCTTGCTGCCTACAAAACAGTCCCTAACCCCCCACACATGTCAGCCACAGCATTGCTGCAGAAAGCAGCTCAGATGGGTGCAACCATGAGCAGAAGTGGTTCCTCACCAGCTATGACTGGGCCCCACCATCATGCTCACGTGTCCTATTCTGCTGATTCTGCCAGTGCTCATTTTGGGTTGAACTTGTCCTCACGTGAAGACACCACCACCTCAACAACAACAACAACTAACACTGCTACAGTGTTCAGCCATGGCTTACTATTATCACCATTGGGGAATAAAGCTGGTGCTGCTGTGTCTTCTTCTGCACCATCCCTTCTTCATGATGTTATCAACTGTTTCTCAGCTTCTCCTTCTTCTGCCTTTGAAGGAACCCCTTTTGAGGATGCATTCATTCAGAGCTCGAAGAAACTAGATGATGATGATCATCATCATAACTTGTATTTGCATGACACATACTCAAAAACAAGTAGTAGTACAGGTGCAGCTGGAAATATCAACGAAGGGTTGACCAGAGATTTCTTGGGTCTTAGGCCCCTCTCTCATACTGATATTCTCACCATTGCCGGCATTGGAAATTGCATCCATGATCACCAAAATCAGTCTCAAAAGCCATGGCAAGGTTAGCTATAGCTACCTAGGCCTCCATATATATAATGTTATATATATATATATATATATGTGAATTTTCTTTTTCATCCTTTCATCATCTATATATATATATATATATATATATATATATATATAATATGTTTTTTTTTTCCTTTTAAATTAGTATAACTTTTGTTTATGATCTTTTCGATCTTCCCAAAGGGAAAGACCTTTCGGAGTCTATCCCAATGTTTTCATTCCTTATGTACTTATTTACGGATCGCAATATTGTATTCATTATTACACAGATGAATTTTATATTATATATAAGAAAAGACTAGATAGTAGACGAATATTATAATTATAATAGTATTATAGAAGGTTAAATTACTCAATTAGTTGCTAAACTATTAAATTTTTTTAGTAGGTCTTTAAAATAAAGGTTCCTAGGATTATTTCACGACAAATTGAAACTAGCAATAAAAGATAATTTATAACGGTCTTAAAATAATAATAATAATAATAATAATAATAATAATAATAATAATATTATTATTATTATTATTATTATTATTATTATACAATGGAATTCATAATTGAATTTAACTGAAACACACTGTAAATATTTTTACATTATTTATTAAAATATTACCATATATAGCCGTAAAGTTATGATGATTTTCAATTGATTAATAGAACAATTTTTATATTGATAATCATCAAAATTAATCTTTTTATATATTCTATTTTGGGAATATTTAGCCGTTTATAATACTATATATTGGGTTGAAGTTGAGAGATATATTTACTGTGGTAGATAACTAGATATATGATAAGTCCTTAGTACTCCATTATTTAATCTTTATAGTGCATATATACATGAATGTTAAAGAAAGTAGCTAGAGAAGAGAACTAAGTATCTCAAGATAAGGGTTAATGGTATTCTTATTTTAGCTCCTTAAAACCAAGTATCTTTGATTTTAATTCTCGACTTTTAAAACTATAATTTATCATCTGAATCTCTATATTTTTTTTTAAACATCCGAGCTTTGTAAGAGATGAAAATTTGTTGCCTTTTTAGGGATTAAAATTTAATTTGGATATTTTTAAAATATAAAGACCAAAACTTATGATTTTGAAATTCAAGGACTAAAAACGAAGATGATCCATTTTTTCAAAGACTACGAAACATTATAGCTTTTAAAAATCAATCCAATGATTGAACTATTGAAGACATTAATTAAGTTTATATTTTTTAATATTATCTAAGATTTATGTCAGACATATCTTGTGCTTGAAAATGGCCATCCTCAAAAAATATTCACTTGCCTTCCAAAAAAAATATATTATCTAACATTTATAGTAATGAAATAATATAAAATTGTAAGAAATCAAGATATACAAAATGTAAATTAATATAAATATTAAATTGTATGTTTTATAAGATTAAAAATTAATGATAATTGACAAAATAATTTATACCTACGTGTAACCTTTACGTATGAGTTTTCATTTATTTGAAAAATATTTTAGAATAAATTTAAAAATTAAAATTGATTTAAAAAAATATAAAATGGTTTTATTAGAATTACAAATTCTAACTTATTTTCTGCACTGGTTTTGAGCCGGTTCGACTAATTTTTTTTTTTTACCAAATTTCATGAGTTTTGAGATAAGAGAATTTTTTGAACTTAACATATTGGTCAATATTGGACTAGTTGAACATATCCATCTGGTCCAATTTTTAAAATTATGTTAAAAATAGGATCAATCCATACGATATTTTTTAATTAAGCTTAGTAGATTTAGAGATTGCATCTGCCTCAATTTTTAAATTTCTTTTTCTGTTTATTAAATTTCAAAAATTATTTTCTAAAAAAAGGTTAGACGTTTACATTTGAAAACAGGAGGGATTTAATCATATAGATTTTTCTGGATAAGTTTTAATTAAATAGTTTATAATAACATAAGTAAATTTTTGGGCCATCATAACAAATTAAAGTGACCTCCCTTAAAAAGAAAAACTAAAGTGGCCTATTATTTTTGGTAATTAATATTTATTTTTTTTATAAAAAATATATAACCGATGTCCAATGACTTATCAATTTAAAAAATTAAAAGGAACAATATTTTAATTATTGATATGGGTATATTTATTAAGAGAAAGTGAGGAATTGAAATCCGGATTGCAGAACCATTATGTGACACAATAATCAAAATACTAATATGAGAAGAAAGAATTCAGTTATCAACGTCACAATTGGTGATTTATTTCTTCAATTTTTTTTTGGTGATTTATGATTTACATATAGTATATATACTATAAATGTATTTCAAACTTAATTGATTACTACCGACATATTGAAAAAATGAATAAAATAAATGCAAGGCAATGAGTGGTTTGAGAATGCATACTTTAACTATTTTTTAAAAAACTAATTAAGATTATTTCTATCAAATCCTTCTATATATGTCATTGGATTTGATTTTCGGTTCAATATTTAAATTCCCGTGGTTCCAAAAAATGAAAGGAAAATCCTTATTGGAAACTGCTAAAAAAATTAACGTGGAGTACATGTAATAATATCATTTTCTTCAAATTCTCTTTGAGTGTCTAAATTCTAATAGTTAAGAGTATCTTTAATATAAGATCTTCAATAAATATGTTGAGTTTAAGATCTGATTTTTATTATATTTCTCAATAAAAAAGTTGAAGATATCTACAACATTAAAGAATAAGTTCTTATTAAAAATCCCTGCACATTGTTCAAAAGAATACATTTTCTTTCTTTTTCTCTTTCCTTAAGATCTCAAAATGAGATCTAACATTAAAAAAAAAAATGAGAGAGATATTGAGAGATTTTTAATCCTATTTGACATTATAAGATCTACTAAAAAATAATCTAAGATATCACGTTAAGATCTACTACTAAAGATACTATAATAAAAAATTTGCTCGCTTGCAACTTCTTGAATTCGAGTTCTCTTAAGCTCATAAAAGTTTGATGGTAATGATTAATTTGAGGGAAATTAAGCAACTCCTGTCAAAAAACAGTAGTAAATAAATAAAACTTTCATTATACCAAGGGATATCAGTTTCATTTAAATAAATATGTTGCTGTTACTGTTAATCCATTCCGGAGGTCCAACTTTATCAAATTTGCATAATTAACCTTTTAACGATCATCAGTGATTTGTTTCTAATTTTGGTAATTATGAAATGGAATTATTTTCGTATTTGAATATGCTTATTCTGAAAGTGGAAATGCTCAATCATATTCATGAAGATTTTATTCAGGCCGTACGACAGAAACCAAAATAAATTAATAATTTATTTTATCATCACTTGAGCCGAATTAATATGCCAAAGTAAATGTTTTGTTAATTAAATTAATTGATTTTATGTCTTGGACAATTTGAAAAGGAGGATACCCAAATACAAGATGAAAACAAAGGCATGAAGACAAAACATAACCTGGCCACGGTACATGTTCACAGCAACAATGCGTGATTTCCAAGAATAAAGTTTGAAGATTTATGTCCTTTAAAATGAATAATTCATTTGAGAGAGAAAAAGTAAATAATTATAATTATTGATAAAAATAAAAAGGTAATTTAAATATTTTAGAATTAATTATATATGTACATATATTTTATTATGTTTTTAATTTATTAACATTTTACCTAATAATTATAATATGAGTTTAATTGATATATGCATTATTAGTGTATTTTTATATTTAATTTCTTTTATACTATTAACTAATTTAATTTGTGATTAGCTAATAGTATAGAATAATTTAAATATGCTGCATGCAAGTATAAAGTTTCTTATAACGGATATACCATGGGATGGGTATGGAGAAAAAAAAAAAAGCATTGGATTCTTTGTGATGGAGAGGATTCGTAAATAGGATACAAATGCATCAAAGCATGTTCGCCTTGTTTAAATATATGTTTTGGTGATTTTCTAGATATTAAAATCAAAAAAATAATTAAAAAAATAAGATGCTCTTTGATACCTGATGTTGTACAAATGGGATTCAATCCCGAGGGACGAACCTTTTCATCAACTTTTGTCTTTGTGAAATTTATTAATATATTTTTCACTTTTTTAAAAATATATTAATATTCATATATATCTTTATAAAAAAAACCCTATACATATAAAGAGAAGTAGGAGTAAATTGCTAAATATGTATATACTGTAATCAATTGAAATTAAAATAACATTTCTTTAATTAACTTTTACAGAAAATAAATTTTATTCTTCTAATTATTAAATCATGTAATATTATTTTGATAATTGTATGATATTTTTACGTATTGTATACATCTATAAAATATGTAATGAAACAGAAGACATTTACTTACATATTACTTGAATATTATATTATAATAAACTGTCAATTGACTTTTAAATTATATATTGTTCTGTAAACTTAACCTATCAGGAAAAAAAAAAAGCTAAAATCTTGATTATTGTATAAGAAACTCAATGTGGCTTGATGGTATAGAATATATATATATATATATGAGGTATATTATAGCTAATAAATATATATGTTTGTATTCCAACTTAATAATATGAGAAATGTGAGACAGTTAGCGTCCTTTATCCTATATTATTTTTAATTGGTATATGCTATTGTTAGGTCAATGCAGTAGATATAGGTATAATAAGGAAACTTTGAAAGTAGTGTTGGTACCTCTAATTTCATTGGTTTGTAAAGGCAAAACATATGTGCAGTGAAAGATTCCTCTGAATCCCGATGCAATCTTTATATGAAAAAGGAAAGAGTTAAATAAGAATATTTTTTTTTGTTAAAGTTAAATAAGACATGCTAAAATACTAAATAATACTAGTAAAATAATTTTTATGATAAGGGAGACATAAAAAATAAATAAATAAAAGTGAACATGATAAATAGATAAAGAATGTTATAAACAAGAATTTATTTCAAAGTAAATAAGATATACTAATATATTAATACTATAAAATAAATTTATATATATTATCAGTCAATTATAAATAATTTATATGATAAGTTTGTGTTACTTTTATAATAATCTTAAAAATCATATTAATAGTAACTTTTTATTAATTAGCGTATAGTGTAAAAGTTTTTTCCATCGCATAGTAATACAACTTTTTTATTTTGACGCATATCAATGTAATTTTTTTACTAACCAAATTAAAATTATTTCATGTGTGAATTTTAAAATAGTTAAATTTAATAATATGTTATCATACATCACCAATGACGTACATGCAGTGTAATAATATATATATATATATATATATATATTAACTATTTTTTTTGTATAGTTTTTTTACAGATAAGTTGAATTTTGGTGACTCTAATCAAGATCAGAACATCTATTAAAGTTCACTAAATACTTACAAAAGTACTTACAAATCATCAATATGACCAACAAATAAGTATGTGGTACATGAGTAATGATTATTTTCATAATCGTATAATCAATTATCTCAAGTTCATCAAATAAGTATATATTGTATTAAATATTTGAAAATAGAGTTTCATAATAATCTAAAATGTACAAAACTCAGGTAAGATTATCTCCTGTTAAAAAAAAAAAAAACATACTGTGGATAAAAAAACAAATATTTTGGTAAGTGTTCTATTAAGCCACGAAAGGCATAATTAACTTCTCAACAGACTCAGAAGATCACCCTTGTCCCTAAGCATGAGCACCCCATAACACGCTACTAATGATTTGAATTGGTCGTATATATGAACGCTACACGTGTTCAGTCAATTTGAAAAAAAAAATCGGATAGAATGGTTTCAAAATTTGATCGCATTGGTTTTCTGTTTTCTGCTGTGCATGCTCAAGTTTTTAGGAGTAATTGTTCTGTTGTCTTTGCAGCCATTGTCTTATTGAAATCAACGAATTCTAGGTGAATTTACCATTACCCCCTCTCTTCCTCTATCGTGTCTTTGCAGCCATGGGAAAAAGAGTTTTCCAACACACCAATGGAGGTGGAGTTAATTTTCCAAATCAAATTACATCTTATAACGTTTTCCAACCAAAAGAAACCGTTATAAGTCTTATTTAAAAATATACTAAATAATGTCGTTTGAAAAATAGAAAAATCATATGAAAAATATTGAGATATGCAACTTGTGATTACAAGTTGGTCATTGAGCGAATCGCTAGCATCAACCTAGTGGTAAGGGGTTTTAGTAAGCATGATTTTAATCTCAATATAATCATTGTACATTAAAGAAAAGTTGATATCATTGAGCTAGAATCTCATATATACCGATCTGACTCTTCTAAGCCTATGGTTAGTTTTCATTTGAGATATGGTCAAATTAAAATTAAATTTGGAAAATAGAAGTACTAATAATATATTCTCTAACATTTTCTCTGTAACACATTTTATACTATCTGTTAAAATTTATTAAAAAATATATAATTATGACAGAAATGAGACGGATAAAAATTTGTGATTCTTAAGAAATTTTAATCATTAATAGAAAATATAAGTTTGTAAACTTTAATCTAAACATGTATTAAAATATCAATAAAGTAATCTAAGCATATGTCTGTGTTACTGTCTGCAAATTTAGTTTAGTTTGCTCTCTTTCAAATACATTGACGAGGGTAAAAGATACAAAGTAATTTATTCTCCAATAATACGTTTAGCATCCTCCAATGGAATTATAATGATATACTCCAAACATAATGACCCCTATAACAGTTTAAACAGCTATACAAAACATGCACCCAATTGTTGAATAAAAAATTTAAACCAATATTACATGCACATATACGACAAATCATGCATGCATCCAAATATTAACAATTGATTTCTTATGAATGAAGCTAATTAGATACTGAGGGAAGGTTGTTTAAACTTAAAATAAATAAATTAAAATAAGTATTTTTTCAAAAACATTTTTAAAATAATAAATAAGATTTGTTTCTTGAAATAAACAAAAAATTATTTATTTTAAGTAAAAATAATTTAGACAAACATATTTAAAAAATATAAAACAGTTTATTTTATTAAAATAAACACCTTTTTTTTTTAAAGAAACTCACTCATTACTTGCTTTAGTTCATTCTAAAAAGGAGTCAAACTTTAATACCTTACATATCTATGAGGTCACTGTTTATTTATTTAATTATTTGTTTGTAATTAACAAGGATGAAGCTAAATGACATGGTGAATAGCCGTTAGTTATTTTGATGCAAGTGCTGAGAATTCTTTCTTTGTGTGAGAAAAGGAAGGTGCATAGAAAAATTTGTGTAGGTAGGGTAGTAGCATTAGCTAGCAAGGCAGAGAGAGAGCACTGCACAAAGAGCAAAAAGCACAGTCCCCTATGGCATGG
Source organism: Glycine tomentella (assembly GCA_007407185.1). Lineage (NCBI taxonomy): Eukaryota > Viridiplantae > Streptophyta > Magnoliopsida > Fabales > Fabaceae > Glycine > Glycine tomentella. The sequence goes on from PYAF01002247.1 coordinate 506,972, forward strand.
CCATTTGATATATTCCTTCTTCCTCACTACCTTCTCTATCGTTACTGTTTGTAGAAGTGCTTTTTGTCTGGCAGACTCAATTAGAAGAAGCAGAAGGCAAACAATTTGCAGTGCTACCTCTAAAAGCTGTGAGAGCTGACAGAATGAGTGAAGCACTTTTCTTTTGTTTTCTTGTGTTTCTTTTTTTCTTTTTAATGATGGCCTTATATACACAGCCATGTTGCCCTAGTTGACTTGTCATTGTATACAACACTAAAAAGATGCTTTCTCTCCCTCTCCTCTCCTTTGGCAAAAAACAATTAATGCCAACTTTACTGCATGGTTTGACTAATCCCTCATCTCTTTCTTCTCTCGTATATATGTCATGTATACATACATGTTTCTCGCTTCTCTCTCCCAATCAATTACTTCATTTCCAAGGTGTTCATTGATAAAGTGACACATCTTTCTTTATTTCACATTGCAAGCATATTATGTTATTTATTTCCTCTCTTTTTCCTAGAGAATTATATGCATTACTGCGGGCTCAAAAGAATAAAAAGATATAGCTATAATTCTTTTTTCATTTGTTTGAAATCTTTGATGATTTAGTTGCATTTTGGTCTTCTATTATTGTTATTTTGGGAATTTATTCTCCTTATTTTTGTTGTGTGTAAATTTGATCCTGTCACTATTTTAATTGTGCAACTTTATTTTAGTCTATATTTTAACGCGACATTGAGTATTTAATGAAAATACTGATATAATATTTATTGCACTACCATGTAAGCACATTTATGTTGATGCAACACTCTACTAAATTGCCTCATCAGTATTTTTGATAAATGTTGAATGTCAAATTAATAGATAAATAAAAAAATTACACAATTAAAATAGTAGAAGAATGAAATTTGCAAAATGACGATAGTAACCAAAATTGTAATTAAGACCTAGTTGACATGGTTTAGTTAACCATTCAGGGTCAGATTGTTACATATTGGAAAAAGTAATTATGATCTAAAATAATCTAGTTATTATTTTTTAGATATTTTTAAAAATAGAAGATAATTTATATTTGTTTTATAAAAATCGCTTTTTTAAAAATTATGATTTTGGGTCAATTTATTTAAGCTCATTTTTAAAAAAACATTTTTAAAATAAAATAAGTAATTTTCTGATGTATTTTTCTATTTTTTTACTTAAAATAAATAGTTTTCTATTTTTTTAAGAAACAAATCTTATATAATTCTTTAAAAAATGCTTATATAAAAAATGGTTTTTTTTTTACGTCTAAACAAGCTATTCTAAACCGCGTATGATTTTAATCATGTTTTATATTCTTTTCATGTTAAAAATATAACTTTTTTAAAAGATGTGATTTTTTAAATAAAAAAGATTTAACAAACAAAACCTTTAAAAGTCACTTGAATATATCAAAAAGTCCTTCAAATTTGATAAATAAGCAGTTTTTTAATCGTATAGATATTAGAATTCATAATTTCATGCACACTTATCTAATGAAATGAAAGAAAAAAAACTACTAAGCCACACAATGAAAAGACAATTTATATCCCTTTATCCTACCTTTTTTCTGCTGGAAGTACTAATCGAGTGAGAGAGTATTATGGTTTCAAATAGGGCTCCTTTAGGACCTTTACACAAATTCAATGGCCCATCTTGTTATCACTTTATTAGTTCTCCATATTGCTAGAATATTTCTCTGACAATAAGCCCAAATGTCCTACCCTTCCCCATGAGAAGGAGAGAAAAAGTTGAGCCAGTGAAAGCGATGCTAACATACCTATTATTTTTGGTGTCAAAATATCCTTTTATTCAGAATTAGATTGACAGTGTGAGGACAATTAGCTCAATTGACAGAAAGGAACTGTGTGAATCCACTCCCCTTACAACAATTACGATTGAGTGTATATTTTATATTTATTTCTAAAAAAACTATAACCTGATCCAAACCCTTTTCCTAGATGTACTTTGACAAATTATCTTATCAATAATATTTAAAGTTCAAACACCACATATTACTTCGAAGATCACTCATTTCTTAGCAAAATAAGATTTACAAAATCTAATTCACGAACTACTCGGCTGAGACTTTTAGTTTTGTCTATGAAATCCATCCGTAGCTCCATCTAAAACTTCAGGAACTGTATAAATTCAGTGTAATCCTATTGCAAAGACTTTGAAGAGGTTATCACCATCTTACAATACTATAATTCACATATGGCCTCTTTCTTCCGCTTAAACTCGGGAATCTTCAACTAAGCTACAGAAACTTACTGACACACAATGTAAAACAGGAAGAAATGAAAAGATACAGATAATTATTTTGGAGACTGTTGAGAAGCATCAGTTTGCTCTTGTTTTGATCCCGCCACAGCTGCAGTTGCTGCTGCCGTCATAGCAGCTGCAGCTGCACCCATTTTTGCACCACCTGCAGCTTTCATTGCACCTGCTATTTTAGCAAATGCTGCTATGCCTCCAACAAAAATAGCCCTTAATGCAACTGTTGGTTTTACCGCCATATCTAAGCCAGACTAGCTGTAAAAAATTAATTCAGAACCAAATAAATTCATGAACCAGGACTCAACATAAGATGATAATAGCACACGAATCACCATGGTTTTCGTCAATCTAGCAACATCAACAAACTAAATGCATGCCAAGTTGCCAACAACCTAACAATTGTGAACATTGATGATTTTCTTTTTAACCCCTAAAAATCCTCATTCTTATCTAATCTTGGCAAGGTAGTAGAGATAATGACAACTTAAAACCATTATCTAATCAACAGTTTGTTTGGTTGTACAAAGGATTATATAACTTCCAGTGGATTGTATAACTTCCTGTAAGTAGGCCTTCACCTCTAATAAAAATTTCAGAAATAATGTAATTAACCAGAACCTAATGAAGAAGATCCGGAACTAGCTGTTGACATGAAATGATGCCAATTAAGAACTGGAAGACAACGAAAAGGCAAAGGCAACATCCAGAGGAAATTTTAACTCTTCCCATCACCTAATATGAATTTAGTTTCGTTGAAGCTATCCAATAATGAAATGGTTTACTTTCCTAAAATTCACCCAGATTCAAGCTATTTGTGTTGAAGGTAGAACAAAATATGTTTAAAATAACAACTACGGTCTGCCATGGTAGTGACTCTTCGGTGGACAGATAGATGGTATTTCTGTATTATTGCACTGAACTAACTGAAAGATGACATACTGCAAGCAAAATAGGCTTCAATGTAAGAAATATGTTTTTTTTTTTTTTTTCCTTTACCAATTAAAATATTTCCCAGCAGTCACCAATCTAATGAGCTATAAATGTAAACAAATCCTTATAATATTGACCTGTGAAACAATCCCTAGTCCCTACCATGCCACGGGAGCAGATACATTTTTCCCTAGTTTTCCAATTTCTTCACCATGTATAACAATTAGACAAGAATTTCAGAAATCCTTCTCAGCCATTGTCTTATTCAGAAATCCTTTAAAAATGACTAACCATGTTTTGGTATCTGTTGTAAAAGATACTCTGAACTCTGAAGATTGCACACTCTATCAATTCTGTGTAGCGGTATGTGTAGACAGTTTTTGGTATGACAGACGTATAAGACTGAGCCAAAAATTATGATGCTGTGGAGGCTTCTTATGGAGTGTAAGCAATTGGAAGACACTAAAAATCCAAATTTTGTGTTAGAGGAACAATGTGTCAAACAGGTAGTGGGTGGACAAATTGCCAGGCTTTATGGGCATATAAGGTTCGTTCATGTGATACAGTCATTAGCAGAAAAAGGGATAAGCAAGGATAAGAGAATTTATTCCTTTTTTGTGGCTAAAGTATTTTTTGGTACGGATTTGAATTATCTATAAATTATACGGAGTAGCAAAGTTTTGGGCTGACATATGGAATGCAAGCTTCAATGGTATACATTTGGGGGCTTGGTTATGTTATTCTTAAAAAGAGAAACAGCAGTGCATTTGAAGTTGGCTTTTTATTCTTGTAGCTTATGTGTTAGAATTGGCAGAATTTGTACTCTGCTATTTGACAATGTTCTTCGGGCACTACTCGTGCTTAGAACTTACTTCAATAAAATTTACCTTTAGCTTTTTTCTAAAAAAAAGAGATTGCACACTATCAAATGAGAGAATGACTAAAACAATGTTCAATCACTTAAACAAAAACAATGCTTACTCATAGTTGTTATATGCTCTTATCTTACATTGTGTTTTCAAATAAATTAGGGATAAAAGTGGACAAATTTAGGACCTAACTGTCATCAATCTATAATACTATAATTTTGTAAGAACTAGGCATGGTCTCAGTCATTCTCTGCCTACCGCCGCGACAAAATTATCTCAATTCATGTGTGGATAAAATTCTACGGCAATTAATTGCTTCCTTCTTTGGTTTCGATTCTGAGCCTAAGACAGAAGCCACAATATTCTCACAGAAAAAATTGAGGAAAATTTAGAGTTCACAAGTACACATCAAGCTAAAGTTCCAAAGAAAGAAGGAATCAAACCTGGAATTAAAAAAAGGGGATGCAAGCAATGGATGAAAACTGAAACCTTTAAAATGATATGAGAAGAGGGAAAGAGAATGGAATGGACGCACTGAATCTACAGCCTCTCGGATGTTTCCCTTCACATCGGACCAACAAATAAGGGGGAACCGTATGTTTGATAGCCGGGGCAAAAAAGTCCAATTTGCCAAATCCGCACCGGCCCAATCCAGTTTAATCTGATCCATATTGTATAACTTGTTTAAGGATCCAAAATCCATTTTACAATATGGATCCGAAATCCATTTTAACACATACGGATCCTTAAACGGATTTTGGAAAACTAGGGAAAAATGTATCTGCTCCCGTGGCATTGTAGGGACTAGGGATTGTTTCACAGGTCAAATCCGATCCGACCCAACTCATGAAAATCCCTAAAATTCAAACCCCTTATGTTCAATTTTTTATTTATTTGATATTAATCTATGGTAGGATATAGAATCTGAACCTGAAAAAAGGGGTTAATTGTTTTGCAGAAGCAGTATAATTGTAGAGAGCGAGATGGATCACTATGGTTCTTCTGGAGGAAGCTGGACGATGATCCCAACCCACAATTCAAATATTCAATCCCAATCCCAATCGAACCAGGACCCTAACCTCTTTCTGCAACAACAACAACAGTTTCTCCAGTCACAACCTTTTCAGCAAGCACTAGCGCCTCAATCTCCATTTCAACAGCAGCACCACCTTTATCAGCAGCAGCAGCAGCAGCAGCGTCTTCTACAGCAACAGCAACAACAACAGCAGCCGCAGAACCTTCACCAGTCACTGGCCTCTCACTACCATCTCTTACATGTAATGTAACCCTTTTCAATACTTTAGTCTCATCTACTTATTCTTTTATTTTTCTTTTCAATAAAGGAATTGCTTGTTATGGGCACAGTTGGTGGAGAATTTGGCTGAGGTTATCGAACATGGAACCCCGGATCAGCAGTCAGATGCATTGGTTTGAGTTTTCCTCTTTTCACTCTTTTGATTAATCCATTTTTTTCGGATTCAATTTTTCCTTTTAGGGTTTTCAATATTTTTTTTTTATTGTTTGATTTCTTTGGTTAAAGATCAATGAATTGAGCAACCACTTCGAGAAGTGCCAGCAGCTGTTAAACTCAATTTCTGGCTCCATTAGCACCAAGGCCATGGTAATCTGCAATTCTGTGTCTAACTTTACTCTTCTCCTGTTATATATATATATATATATATATATATATATATATATATATTAATTGTTAAATAGGATAGGGAAGATAGTTGAACACTTGAACTTCAAACTTCTGTGTTTCTAAAGTCTGCTGAAACTGGGTGGCTCTACTTTAGTTTTGCCTTTAATCAAATGCACATTCTGCACTCTATCTCTATAGTCTATACTCCGACTATCTTTTGTTACGTGGGCCATGCATGATAAACTAAAATCCACATTACTGATGTTGAAAATCTGCTGTCATACATCTCAATATGCTTGTGGTCAAAAACATCTTTAACTCGTAGTTTGGCCTTACGTGAGTGCTTTCTGGATGCTGAATGCAGACAGTTGAGGGACAGAAGAAGAAGCTAGAGGAAAGTGAGCAATTGCTAAATCAGCGAAGGTCTGTGATTTTGTACAAATTGTATCAGATATTTCTGTCAAGTTTCTAGATGCTAAATAAATGTGTTTGTTTTCCCATGTTCCAGAGACTTGATTGCCAATTACAGAAAATCTGTGGAGGATCTTGTTAGGTCTGAGCCATAAGAGAATGTTGTGCTATAGATAGGTAGGCAACCTTAAATGGGGTTTTATTTCTTAATAGATTGTGGCCTTCATGTTTTGCTAGCAGCGGATCACCAGTTTTCTACCTCAAAATTAAGATTAGCAGAAATGCTAATAATTATTTATACTTATACCTGATAATTAGTTAAAGATGTATGTTTCAATACATGTTCTATTATCTGCAGATATTAAAGGATTAATGTGTATAGCTGTGTGCTTTGGTTTGAGAAAAGATCACGATTTCTTTGTTTTTATATCTTTTAATTGATTGAACAATTCCAGTCCTATTTTTTAAGTTTTCCCCTCCTATGCACTGATGTCATGTATCCATTCAAAGAGCCAATACAAAGAAGGGAACAAAGTTGTTAGGCACTCGTGCCATGTATATTGTCCTTTTCATCAAATTCCAAACCACAAAAGATGAAGACTAACTAGCATTCTCATCAAAATTGTGTGCCACCATCTCAATTGCTTTATAGTCTTTTTTATTGATCTGAATATTATATTGTTGCTGGACTAGGCTGAATCTAATCACCAGCTTAGTTCTAAAGAGAAAAATAATTTTAGTATCTCTAATAGATAGTCTGTAAAAAATGTAGTTGTATTTCCTTTTTAAATAATAAGGAAATGTAGGTGTGATTAAGAATATTTACTCAATTCTAAAACGCACTTGATGCAAGAGTGAGATTAAGTGTACCAGATATCACTTTCTTCCATTTATGTTCCAGATAGTCCTTGGTTTTGATTCAATGTTCATTATGTATGCCGGTTAAACTTTAAGCTTTTTGTGACCTTAAGTTTTGATCTTATGTTACAGATCTCACTGTAGACAAGTGTTTGAATTTCTCCATTCTCAGAACATCTTGGGATTATTTATGTAAAACTACCTTGGAGTATGCCATGAATTTATAATTCAATAGATATTCTGCATGTTACTTATCATGTTTTGGCTCCTATCAAGGTTTCTATATCCATGAAACTAGTTCAAAGTAGGTTTAAATCAATGACACATCTTCACTGTTAGCTTCTGTTGCCTGTATTAGAGAGGCAGGGCATTCAATTAAGAGAAAACTCTGGCAATTTGGAGAAATGTAAAGTTACTGATAGATGATATAAAAATGGTGCCCCCCCCCCCCCTCAAAATCATTTTGGATTACCAGCTGTGGATTGGGTCAAATTTTCGTTGATATTGAATGCATAATTCATTCATTACACTAACCAAAATTGTTAAGAGAACATTGAATGTTGCCTTCTAGCCCCAAAGGAATGAAAAACGTAGGATAAAGTGCAGCTATTGCAACTGTTTATACATATCACGAGGGTGTTATCTGATATATTTTAGATGGTGTGAAGTGAAATTCTTAACTGTGAATTGATCATTTCTGATGACCCAAAACAAAACAAAACAAAAAACTGATATCGTTGCTATATAATTCATGCCCGAGTATGAGATCATTACCCGAATTGTTTTCAAATATTTCATTTAATTGAAATGTAGTGTAGATTAATCCAGAAGGAAACTAAGGTTAAAATGGTACGATAATAGATTATTTTTGTTATTTATAAATTTTTACATTTAGTAGCTCACTCTGCCAGAGGGCGAGCCTCGAAGCAAAGATAAAGTTGTAACATGTGACTCTTTGACCGTGTGTCTGTTCTGTTATTTATTGAATAATTTTGGCTTCAATGTGGAAGACACTTTTTTTTGTCCAAGTTTTATTTTTGTTTTTTTTTTATCTCAAGACAAGTGACAGAAAAAATTATATATTAAATATTGGTTAAAATTTAGAGTTTAATGATCGTATTGACATATTTATATTATCATTTAATCACAATTCATTATTTATATAATTTTTAAGATAATTATTATCAAAGTCTTTCTCTAAAACTTATTATTACTTTTTAATGAATAGTGTATGACTTCTTAAGGTTATACAATACAATAGATTAAGAAAAAAGTAATTAACCTTTTTGATTATATTTAAATTATTTTTAATTTTTCAAAAATATCTTCTATTTTTCTCATTGATTATTTTGATATTTTATACATTGTTGATAAAAAGTATAATTGAGAAAATAGTAATTAATACGTAGAATTTTAAAATAATAGATATATACAAATAATTTTTCTTAAAAATAACATAAAAAGGAAATGTATAATATTATTTAGGATTGGAACGGACAATACTTTTCAGTTGGTATTTCGGCTGTTAACTTACCAAGAGAGGGAATGTTTGTTAGCAATGGTCTCGATTTTCCTCAATTGTGATTCTTAATGAGCTGTAAGAACTCAAACTATTGCCAATGTGTATTATCTGTATCATTGTACATAAGTTTTGGGTGCAGTGTTAAGTTGCCAATTATGTGAATCGAAGCACGCAATGCTAAATCCATGCAAAAAAGATAGAAAGAAATTAATTCACTCTTTGACCATGTCGTGCAGTTTCTAGCTTTGTGATTAGAACTTAATATGTAAATTGTTTTTTTTTTTTTCTAATTCTAAATTTTTTTCCCTTCATTAATTTGTGAGAGATACTCTTATTGAAATTCGCATCCAAATCCAAAAGAAAATTTAATGTATGAAAAAAGTTGAAGTAACAGAAATTTAAGCATATACCAAAAATGCTAGCTGTTAAAACTTGTAAACGTAATCGTTGTAAACGAACGCACTTAACTACATTGTGACACGTTAGTCGTTAAATTTGTATAAGCCAATACTCAGCCACTAATACATTACACTTAATCCTTCACCAGCCTTCGAATTTTCTCCGAATGAATCGCTCTTTGTTTGCTCAAACGGTATAACTCTATGAATATGTAATAGTAGTAATTAATTTAATTAACAATATTTATTTGGATGCTTTGACTTGGCTTTCAAATCTACATTTGCTTCCTACAAAAGGCAAAACAACACTAATTAGATCAAATAAATACACGAAATATTAACAGTACCTCTACTATTTTAGGCTTCACCACCATCCAATAATAACACTTCTAATTAATCATAGTGCATCCAAAAATAGAAAGCAAAGCAAGTTAATTAAGTCCATGAATAACACTTGGCAAAAACCGTTAAGATCCATTATTGTATTATATCTATCTGTCCCTCCTCCCATTGCTCTGAACACACAAACAAAAATTAAAGCCTGAGAAAATAAGGGAAGAGAACAAATTTAAGCCCCAGAAAAAGGTCCCTTCCATAAGCACCTTCCCCGTCGGAGATGCAGCCGAAATCTCACACCCGTTTTTTTGTTCCTCCCCAAAAAGCCATGAACAACAATAGCCCTAACAACAACAATATTAACAGAGTCTCATCACCAAGAAATGGCAACAGCACTACCCAGGCTTGCGCTGCATGCAAGTACCAACGTAGAAAGTGTTCACCCGATTGCATTCTTGCACCTTACTTCCCTCACGAACGCCAACGCCAGTTCCTCAACGCGCACAAGTTGTTTGGCGTGAGCAACATCACCAAGATCATCAAGTTTCTCAGCCCTCAGGACAAGGACCAAGCCATGCGTACCATCATTTACCAATCCGACATGCGCGCTGCAGATCCAGTTGGTGGTTGCTATAGGTACATTTTTTTTTTTCATCCACAAATGTTACTTCATTAATTTTGTTAAAAATATTAATTGAAGGATTCGAACATGTCACTTCTCTTCCTAATTTATGTCAATTAATGGATATTAATTATCCTTGTTTCAAAATGTTGTTTGAAACATAAATAAATAAATAAAAACTATAATATAAATATAAAGACAATTTAGGATAATCTTTTTTTTTTTTTTTTTTTCCATTTAGGTTTGAGATCATCATATTTGGGGTTTCCTAGGCCCAGCCTAACACCCCCTTCTCCCTTCATCTATTACTGAGTCAATCTTATATCTTCCTGTTATAGGCATATTCTCGATCTCCAGGCCCAGATCGAGTACCATAGGGCGGAACTCGAACTCGTCCTTCACCAACTCGCCATTTTTAGAGGTCAGGCTCAACAACAACATGGTATCTATGCTCCAAACAACGTTAATATCGCTGTCAATGGCGATGGCGAGGTTTTGAATGCTGATCCAATGGGATTGTACAACCAGCAACAACATTATCAGTGTCTGCAGCCACAACAACAGGAGCAGTATGCTATGATGCATGAAAATGGTCATGGAAGCCAAAACAGCGACGGCACTGCTTTCCAGGAACAAATAAACACGTGGGCTGTGCAGAACACTGCTGTGTCGCTTTCTTCGATGTCATTGCAAGGGCAGGGTAGTAATGTTAGCGATGAGTATGATCACAAGCCGGTGCTGGGGATTGACATGGATTCTGATGAGAGAAGTGAGTTAGGGTTCGAGTCTGAAGAATTAGTCAATCGCAGGTTTGTAAATTTATAGTATATATATGTTACCATGAAATCATTTCTTGGAATATTTGCATGGATGCTGAAATCTGGACACTCACAAATTATAAACATTCCATCAATATTTCAAATTTTTCTTTGAGAAAACTATTTATAAACACTCAATATGTTATTATACATGTACACCTTGTGAAAGAGAGAGAAAAGAAAAATAATAATAAATGTTACACAGAAACCTATTATACTATTTAACCCTTAGAAGAGAGAACAAGAAAAAAAATAAGTATGGTAAGAAAATATGAAAAGAGAGATAGATAGATATGAAAAGTATTGGAAGGATATTCAAAATAATGAAATATTTATGTATCATCACTTAAAAAAATTATGAATATTGATGATGTGTTTTAAAAGTGAGTTTATGTGTATTATTACTCTTTTTTTTCCTCTTATCTCTCTTTCTTTTATATCATATTATCAAATAATATCGTACTTTTTTTATGGTTATAATATCAATCACTTAATCACTATGCCCTTCTTTAATCTTTACATAACATATAATAAGTTATTATTGAATATTAATGGCATTTTGTAAATTATAAAATTTGAATAAACACTTGATATATACTCCTAAATTACATAATAATTTCTCTTCTCAAGATGCAGACACTCAAAACATCAAGAATTATTTTTCTATTTGCATGCATATCTAGAATCTGCCTTAATTAAAGCTTGTTATGGAACTAGTAATGATATGTGAACAACTATATACTACAAACACCCTATTAAGTATTAACACGAATTTTTTTCCCTCTTCCTATCACATTACTTACAATTATCCCTCTTTCCCTAAATGTTAAATAGCACGGAGCTGTGCGTGAAATATTTTCCTTATGGAACATCCACTTGTAGGTTGTAACTAATAAAGGCATTTGCATTGGAATTGTTTAATTAGAAGTTAATGGGATGTGTGATCTAGCTAGGATATCTGTAAAGGCATTAATTCCAACAAAATGAATAATTAAATATTATTATTATGATCGAAGTTATGAATTTATGATTATGATCATTCGTTGTTTTTATGTGTTTTATTGATGCGAACGTACGTAACATCTTCTAATATGATCAAATTTTTTATTTAAATAATTAATATGCAGTGATGAAGCAGTTTTATTTAAGATAGACGATGCAGTAATAAAAGCGGAGGCTGATCACTGCATGCAACAAGCTCAAGACCATGACCTGAAAGGTGCAGCAACATCGTTTACTCTCACAAATTGTACTTGCTGATGAGGACATGGTGTTAATTAATTAGAATAGATTGTAGAAATTGCTTCCACAAAATCGTTCATTTGGTTGGCATTAGAGGTTAAAATTTTGCAAGTCTTATATGTGCGGCTAGAGTTATTTACAGTACTATTTCTTTCACAGGATTAGTGCTATTTTTTTTGGGTAGTCTTTACTTTTTGATGACTTAATTGCAAATGCAGTATTTAATATATGAGGATTTGTAGATATAGTAGAAGACACCTCATGATATATGAGGATTTGAGCATAACTGTCCTCATTATTTAATACATATTAATGAATTATTATATAACTCATAAAAACTTGATTATATTATATATATATATATATATATATATACGTTGTGTAATTTTGATAATTATTATATTATTTTTATAATTTGATATAAAATATGATTTTTATTGATCCAACCATTGTATTATATTTAGATATTATCAAGATTGTTTATATCAATTTTTATCAAAATTGAATAATAACAAGAAGGTAATCAATTATTCATATTTTAGTATATTTTGAAATGTTTATATTAAGTTGATTTTAATCTATATGAACGAGATAACAAATTATTTTTGGATTAATATGAAATTTTGTGTATGTAATCTACATAAAATGAACTTTCAATCCAACGATAAGTTTTAGAAAAATATTACCCAGTTAAAAATTATAAAATGATGTAACAATTAACAAAGTTAGATCGATATAATTAGATCTTTCATCTATATATATATATATATATATATATATATATTAAGATGTATGTATAGGAAAACTATTTTACAAACAACAAAAAAAGTACATGTGGAAATGTAGTAGTGACAAGAGGAGAGGGGGTGGGGGGGATATATGAAAATTCATAAAAAAAAAAATTTATTTAATTTTTAAAAATATTTTTGTATAGTTAATTGAAAGAAAGTTTTTTGAAATAATCATAGAAAAATTCAATTTTTAAAAATAATTTTATACATGGTTTGAATATCTATATAAAAAAATGTTCAATGGAGACGTATTTTATATCAAAATGCTCGAAATTAAGAGAAATAATTAGACAAATAAAAAATAGCATGCAATTCACTAATTGAATAAATAAAAAATTAGAAAACAAGAAAATTTTTGGAGGTTCGAAGATTAAATCGTAATTTTGAGGTACTTAGAGGCATCTTTTGGAGAAAAAAATTGACTAAGTCCCCTTTGGAAAATTGCCTAGTGCTTCTCCTCTCAATTTCGAGCGCGTGACCGCCGATTTCGCCTCAATCGGACATTCCAGTCAAAAGTTATGACCTTCCGAAGTTTATATACATCGCACCGCAAAATGACACGTGTCCTCACCTGCTGAGTCGCGCCTGATTGGAGCGTGACTAAGCTCCAGTCACACCTGATGGGGGCGTATTCGGTTGCGTCCTGCTGAGACGTGACTGATTGCTATAAGTACGTAAATACTTTTCAAACTACAATATATTAGTAATTTTGTATTAAAACTGTAATATTTTAATTTTTTTTTCCGAAGGAATCAGATGCAAAAATGGCACTCCTCCAATATAAATATATAAAGGCATTTACCATGAATTGACTCACAGAGTCAGCAGCAGCATGAGCAGTGGGAAGAAAAGCAAGTCGTGTTGTGGTTTGCTAACTAGCTAGAGGTAGTTCTCGTAGCCTTGACTTGCATTGGACATGCGTGTGCATGACCATCCTTAAGAACTGCTTCACATGCTGTGGCTGTATTTGTTGCTGATAGAGGTGTTGAAAATCAAATTAAACCATTTATAAACTGTCAGATCAACCAAAAAAACAATAATTATAAAAACTAAATTTAAAAAATCACATATTTGATTTTCGGATCTTGTTATAAAATCTGAACCAAACCAAATAAATCGCATATTATAATTATATTGATTTTTATTGTAGTAATTAATAATAAGTATTAAATAATTTTTTTTGGTTATAACCAAACATATTTTACTTTTATATGTTAAAAAAATGGATGCATTAATGTTGTTAAAAAATAGTATAAAATATCAAGTGATGCACAAATTACTATTATATATGTTATAAAAAGAGTTAGTAATATTATTTTATATTAATGTTAAATAGAAGTAAAAATAATAATTTTGAACTAAAATATGTTAAACAAAATTTAATAAAAAATAAAATTCATTTTTAAAATAATATAATATAATATTACATAAGTTTAGTTGATTTGAATTTGGTGTTAAATTATGATAATATTAAAAAAGTAAAAATCACAAAATCGAATCCAATCAAAATGTAAAAGATTGATTTAGGTTGATTTGAATTTGGTGTTATATTCAAATCAAACCACATCATAATTTTATGTATAGTTTGAATGATTTTTTTATTTAAAAACGAAATCAGATTGCAGTGCGAGCCCCTAATTGTTGTTGTCCCAATGATGATACTAACACAATGGTCTTCATATTTAATCACTTTTTATTTTTTTAATATGTAGAAATTGAAATCATACACAAATAGCAAGGAGTTTACACTTTACAAGAACCTCTCTTGTCTTGACCTTGTTTCCAAGGATAATAAAGTTGTTTTTTTTCCTTTTAATTTTAAGTTGGTTTTAGAATGGCCTCGCTTGCAAATTGCAATTGCATTGTGGTGTGTGTATTGTACTCTATTGGCCGGTGCCTTGTTTTGCCCGAGCCAAACAAGTGCTTAAATTAATAGAGTTTGCTTACTAATTTTGGCAAAGTCATAAATTTGATGCTATTCATTTTGGTATAGCTATGATATCATCTTTGAGTAAAAAGACAAAAGTTATTCAATCAACAAAATTATAGTATAACATTTTTTTATCTATCTTTCTTCATATCATATCAACCATTTAATTTCATATTTCTCTTGATCTTTTCCTAATTATTAATTTATTTATAAAAAACTATCTAATAAAAAATTGTATGAATTTAATTTTTCTATAATATATGATTAATTATTAAAACAGGTGAAAAAACCCCTCTCCAATTGTACTATTGTTTGGAGTGGAGAGTAGTTCAATTTGGAGTGCAAGCCCAACACCCATTCTTACCCAAGAAACAAAATAAAACCCTAGCCTCTTATTCTTTCTCTCCCATCAGCTGCTACTAGGGCAGGAAAACCTTTGACTAGAGGTTGTCTAGCCAGAAGTTGCAGAACATCTCTGCCTCACCAAAAGTTGCAGAATGTCTCTGCCTTGTCGGAAAACAAAATTTGACGCCTACTTAGAAAAGCAGTGGCTCCACTCACTATTGGCCCCAAAAATGACCATGAAACACATCGTTACCATCACAAGTTCACAACAGCCAGGCACTCTGTAACGGCTCTTTTAGGAGCTGTAACAAGAACAGAACCCAAAATGAAATTTGATGACTAAAGCAAATTGCATTACAATAAGGGGGGAAAATGGAGCAGAAACTTGACTTTCAAGAGTTTTTTGATTTGCGCTTGTTACATAAATTGGATGAACACCACCTATAGAATGAGATAAGTTTTCATCTTTTCCTAAAACACTGTAAATAGAAGGTTGCATAATTTTAACCTCACTCAGTAAAACACAGAGATTTTGCCACCCAAGTTTATACCTCAGCCTCAGCTACATCCTTAAAAGGAAGAGCAAAATCCTATATTGGTACAAAAAAATGTTTTCATCATTTGGTGAAGCAGGTTAAAGATCCAAATCATCCATATCTGGCACCCGACTAGGAGGTTTATTTTTGTCATGTGGATTATCCAACACAGCTGCCTCGGTTGTTGTTAGTAGCAATGACACACTGCATGAGAACAAAATAGTTAAATTAATAATAATAGCCAAAGACAGTTTTGTCTCTAAGATGCAATCACAAGGCTTGTATTCACCCTTGATTTTATTTAAGATACATCATGATTTTAACCCACTGAAATTACACATACTTGTGCACTTCATAAATAAACTCAATTTAGTGAAGCTTTCTCCAATACTCTAGTCTAGGCAAAGAAAATGCAGTGCGATGATATAGCTTTACCTGGCAGCATCTACCAAAGCTGTTCTAACAACTTTAAGAGGATCTATTATTCCAGCCTTTACCATATCAACATAGACACCTGCTTTAGCAGAATAAGCAACCAACTAAGCATAAAAAGATAAGTTGAAAAAAAAACTTTCTGTATAGAGTATAATAATTATTTGGAATTTTCTTTTTAAGTGATAAAGTGAAATAATTAAGACAGCAAATGGTGAAAAGAGCAAACTGGAAACTAGTAATAAAGATTGTACAAAAACAATCACAATGGATTTCAAACCAACAGGAAGCCCACTCCATTATCTAGGACAGAAGTCAATGAACAAAATAATACCAACAGGTGGCAAATAATAATCATAATGGATTTCAATGTAATTTTATTATATAAGCAAACTGGTTACAAACCTTTAGCAGCATCAAAACCTAAATTATGATCATCTTGTTCCAACAATTTGCTGTGGACCAAAGCACCATCAAAACCAGCATTTGAAGCTATAGTAGAGGTAGGCGCCTGGGTTAAATAACATGCATTTTGTAAGGAAAGTTGAAAAATTATCAAGCAAGAATATCATAATAGAAAAGAGAAAGCGTTGCTTTATGCTACAAAGTAATGTAGGTGCAGCGAATGGTACTACCTTGAGTGCATTCTGAATAATTTGTACTCCTCTCTTCTCATCTTCATTTTGAGTTTGAAGGTTATCCAAGACTTTGGTAGCATATAGGAGAGCAACTCCACCACCTGGTTCAAACAATTACATATTAACTTTAATCGATGAACGAGTGTTCTAGGAATAGAAAGTGCAATCCCTTGCCTCTTCTATATACTTATTATCCCATCAGAAAGAAGGAAAAATGAATTATTACCTGGAACAATTCCCTCTTCGACAGCAGCTCTAGTGGCATTTAAAGCATCTGTTACTCTATCTTTCCTTTCCCCAACTTCGGCCTCACTAGCCCCCCCAACCTGAATATTTGGTTGCATCTTCCATGTGAGGTAATGACTATAAATGAATCATTATAGACTAGTATTCTTAAGGATGAGTGACAAACTTTGAAAACAGCTACGCCACCAGATAGTTTTGATAGGCGTTCCTGTGCTTTTTCTTTATCAAATGTGGCAGAACTCTTTTCCATAGCTGTCCTCAGCTACAAAAGATATATGATTATTAAACATCACAAGTTTATTCTAATTGAACAACTTTTGACTATAAGCCACATGAAGGCAATCTAAATTGAGTAATGACAATTGGAAAACATTGTAATGACATGTCAACTTTTGTAAACTGAAATGTCATTATGTATAAGGATCTACACAACAGACATCACTTGATCTACATAGCTGCAAAATTAGAAACCATGCACTACGAATGAAACACTAAATGGCATGAACCCACTATAAGAAAATAACTACAACATAAAAGCATTATTGTCATGTAGTGTTGTATGTATGTGGAAATAGGATAAACATAGCAAAGAAAAAGTGTTCCAAATGCATGTTTAGAATAAGGCCTAAGTTAAGAACCTAGTAATTATGTTCATTAAAATCAATTAGAAAAGAAGAAAACAGATACATAAAAAAATTATTTATCTGAATGATTAGAATATTTAAAAAATAAATACCGTACAGGTAAAAATCTAATACTTCAACAATAAAATCAATAAATAAAAAAGATACCTGTTCACATCTCTCTTCAATGACCTTCTTATCCCCACCACCATGTAGAATAATAGTGTCATCAATGGTGATAGTAACCTGTTGCAAATTATAATATATTATATATATTATATGACAGCTTGTAGAACCAACTATTACTTATGTTGGTACCTGGTTCAAGCCACATACCTTTTTTGCAGTGCCAAGCATTTCTGGTTGGACTTTATCAAGAGACAAACCACGCTCATCTGTGATGACCTGTTTTCAAATTCATCATAATCTTTTTCATAACATACAACAAGCTGTAGTCCCAAGACCTTGAATAGATGGAGTTGTTATTAAAATCTTGAAAAGAAAAAAGAGTGCACCCTTAATGGGTATCGGACAAATAAAATGTGGATAGAAAATCACCTCTCCTCCAGTTAGAATTGCAAGATCGTCTAGACTTGCTCTTCTATTATCCCCAAAACCAGGAGCTTTTACAGCACAAACCTAAAGTACAAGACAGTTGAAATCAAAGAAAGTAAAACAAGTATTTATACAAAATAAAACTCCAAGTAACTGTAGCCTGCCATATTAATGTCAAGCACAGAAGACATTTTACAAATCCATAAATCATACTTACCTTAAACTAACATGCAACAAGAAAAAGCAAGCATGCACCAGATACACACTCTTTAAAACTACTAGGGAAACTTCACTTGTGGTAACCAAAATTCTTCTACAGATGTTAAAGTTTACTATACATTTCTGTGAACAGGTAAGGTAGGAGTGAAGGACTTAAGAATCTAATAAGAGTCCACTCAATTATGTGTGTGTTTATAAAAAATAAAAATAAATAAATTCTTGTCATTTCTAAAGGTTTTGAAGCATGACTTTTCTCACTTCCAAGTAAACGAAATTTTTAATGTGGTTGGAATTTGGAACATTTTTCAAGGGTTTTGGATGTAAAGAAAGAAGATAATGGCAGTAAACAGACAATGCACAATTCAAACGACCTTTATGTAGTCACTTGCAGATGGGTGGGTATTGTCTTTATTTTGTTTGAATTGGACTCATCATTAATTTATTGTCTATCAATCTACTGAACACTAATCATCATGTAAAACTACAACCCGACATAAAATGAAGGGAAACAAGAAAGAGAAAGATAAAGAGACAGGAGAACAAGACAAGAAAGCATATGCAAGTCGTAGGCAGCATAAAGATCACACTATTAGACAAGAATCCAGCATTCAAGCTCATTGAAACATAAGGTAGCAGGAAATATAAGTAAGGAAAAAAGGTGTGATTGATCACCTTAAGCCCCGCGTGATGCTTGTTGAGTATGAGCATAGCCAATGCATCACTCTCAACATCTTCAGCAACAACTAGGAGTGGTCTTTTTTTCTGATTAACATTAAAATAGTTAAGTAAATAATGAGAATGTTGAAATTGCAAATGAAAATGAGCACATTGAATCAGGATTAGCTTATCCACCGTTACTGCCAGCTCCAGTATTTTCAGCAGTGAATTCATGTCAGAAATTTTCTTGTCATGGATGAGAATAAAGGGGTTCTCCAATTCCTGACAAAATTAAAATTACCCTTATTAACATCACATACATCTGAACCCAAAGAAATTAACCAAATTGAATGAAGCTTTTTATTTGCATGAAGTGCATCATGTTGAAATAAACCAAGATACTTTTGTCAAATTGAATTTCAATTTATCGCTTAGCATGAATCCATCGATAATAAATATCATCAAAAATTCATATTAAAATATGAAAATAGGCTTTGGAGAAGTGAGCTGGAACCCTATGTCCTTACCAATGACTACATGATACAACATCAACATCAACATCAACAGCACCTTTAACCCAAGTTAATTAGAATCGGTGGTAGATGAACCCAATGATAAATCGGAAATAAGACAAAGAAAGAGAAAGGGAGAGAGGAAGAAAAAGTGGAAAAAAAGACAAAAGAGAGGAAGAATAAACTAAAATAAAAGAGGGGTGAAAGGAGGAAGAAAGAAGAGGAAAATAACTAAAAAAAGGGAACGACTGGAACATAGAACTACTAATGAGTTTAACCCTCCACCAAGCTTATAGCTTTTCTCCACTCCGTCCTAAGACATACTGTCCGTCAATCTATATTGCACTCCATTAAGTCTTATTTAATTACCTTTCCCCAGGTAAGTTTCGGTCGACATCTACCTCTCTTTAGTAAGATAAAAAACAATACGACTACTTTTACCGAGAAAAGGCATGAACTTCACAGTAGACAAAGGAGACTTTCTAATACATACTAATACTTATACTAATAATAAGAAAACATTTGTCCAAACATACATCATCATCAGATTTTAATCCAAGGTAAATCTATTGTAAGACAAACATGCTAGTTCATTTTTTGAGAATGTTTGACATATTGAATACTCCCTCCGGTCTTGATAATAAAAAGAATAAAAAAATTATTTCACACTTATTAAGGAAATTAGTTAACTTCATTAAAATTGTGTAAATCCCTATTAAAAAAAACTATTTTTCCTAAATTACCCTTCATTGGAACTTGATATCAAGCATAAAAAAGTCTTTGGAAATAAAACCCCTATTAAATGAAGGGTATATTAAATATAGTTTCATTAAATAAGGCAATATTAGTTGAGATTTACTTATATTTGAGACCAAGATAGAAAGATTTTTTTTGCTTATATTCAAAACCGGAGGGAGTATATGTTAGTGACAAAAGAATAAGTCTGCGCTTACACATTTCCGGGTCTTCTGATCAGTAATAAAATAAGGAGATATGTATCCTCTGGTTAACTTCATTCCTTCTACCACTTCCAATTCATTATCCAAAGTGTTCCCATCCTGAAAGTTTTAAAATTATAGATATCCTGGACTGAAACTTTGTTGTGTAATAAGTTCACAAAAATGGACAAATTTGCTTACAACAACAGTAATGACTCCTTCCTTCCCAACTTTCTCCATTGCCCTAGCTATCAATTCTCCAATATCACGCTCCCCATTCGCAGATATAGTTCCAACCTACTAGTCATATACAAGAAATGAATAGCCAATAAACAAAACATAATCCAGTTTAATGAATGACACTTAATTTATCCATCAGGTAAGTAAGGTGTAAGTAATGCAAACAATATTCAATGCATATGCACCTATAATTAATAATAGGAGGCAAGCAACAAGCATCATACAGTAAATCGATTTCTTAACAAAAATTCATTCAGCAAAGGAAAAGTTTCTTGAGAAGCCCTTGCACCTGGGTTATCTCTTCTGGTGTACTTATCATCAATGTTCTGCTCTTCAACTCAGTAATTACAGCATCAACTGCCTTATTTATTCCATTACGTAAATCCATAACATTTATGCCAGCAGCAACCGATTTGCATCCTTCTGTGAGTATTGCCTGCGTCAAAACAGTTGCACAAGTTGTACCTGGAATCAGAGAAGAAACATTGACTTGTAAGATATGAATGAGTATTAAAAAGGGAATAGATAAAGGCAAATATAACTGAGTTAGTCTCTATGTTTTCCTAACATGAAATAGGGTGGAAATTTTCAGAGGATATTATTTTAATATTTTCAAGCATCTTTTCAATTATAATATTAGAAAATATTAATTTAAGAAATTTAATGAAAAAGTGATAGCCATCATTGGACATGATCTTCTTTTTTGTTATATATTTTTCACAGCTGTTTGATAAGCAAGTTATATACCGAATCTGTTTTAGGAAAGACTATCCTCAGGGATGCTTTTAGAAGACTTATACTGAAGTAATATAATCAAAGAAAATCAAAATCTCGACAAACAACGATGGGACACTTTCGACATAAAACTGATAAAAGGTTTGGCTTTGAAAGAAAAGCAATTTGGGTTTGAAAGAAAAGTAATCACCGTCTCCAGCAGCAGTGTTGGTAGCCTTGGCCACCTGCTTGACAAGATCCGCACCAACATTTTTGGATTTGTCTTTAAATTTGATACTTTTGGCCACAGTCACACCGTCCTTCGTGATCCTGGGATTCCCATGACTTCTCTCAATTATCACATTGTGACCCTAATTCAACCAATTCAAAACAAAAGCAGAAAAAAAAAAATACTCTCCATCACATCAACTCCTCTTGTCAACCTTTGTCCTCCAGACTCATCACAACCAAAAAAATGAATAATTTGGCATAACAAAAGAATGACTTATGTAGTTATAACTATTTAAACATCCAAACTTGTTGCAAGCATGTATAACAAATTACCAAAAGAAAAGGTTAGACACATGTTGGCAAAAATGAATTCAACAATAGCATCAGTAGCAGTTATACTAAATGAGCAACATATATACCTTGGGTCCCATGGTAACTTTGACAGCATCAGCAACCTCAGTTACCCCCTGGAGGATTGCGGCACGAGCCCCGACCCCAAAGTTGATATCTTTGCTCACAAAATTTCTGCTTGACAATACTCCACCATATACCTGTCCCCAAAAATCAAAGTCATCATTCCTCTGTTACTGTCACTGAGATAACTGACACCCTTTTAAGAAACATATATATAAAACACAACAAATAAATGGCAATTCAGAATGCAGAAACAAACTCATTTTCATGCACTAGCCAATGTGAGATTAGTCTAAAGAGTAAAGAGTGAGTGAAAAATAGGGAAAAGCAATTGGTGTTGTTCTTACGAGGTTCTTAGCAGAGGGAGAAGCAATAGAAGAAGCTACTCTACGAGCTAATCGATACATTGCAATTGCAATTGCAGTTTGCAGCAACAATTGAATTGGAATTCAAATTCAGAGGAAGTGAAATCAGGATTCAGGAATGGCAAGGCAACCAGTAGAACAAGTAGGGCTTTACAGAGGGTTTAAGTTTATGCTCTGTGACTATGCTGCTGCATTTTTTGTTTGGGTTCTGGAAAATTCCTTTCGCTGCAATGCTTGGCCCATAATCTGTTACTCGGATACACAGCCCGACCCAATAAGAAATTTTGAAGGGACTACTTCCTGAGTGAAATTGCTTTCTGCACCTGCAAATATCCCCATCTTACCCTCCTCTTCCTACGCTAAAAACCTTAACACCTCCCCTTCACTTTCCCTTACAACGCCGCATGTTCTCGCTGACATGTAGCTTGTGCTACCGATACCATTGAAGGTGAGCTTTGCTTCAGCTTCGACTCATTCCTTTTCCGACATAATCTTCTAAGCCAAAAATATATTTAGGAAAACTTGTGCCAAAAGTTATTTTTTTGGAACAGGTATTCAGAATATATTTTTCGGATAATCTATATATTACGGAATATCTATTCAAGAAAAAGGCATGGAATCTTGAAATGTATTCCATAATAGTGGTTCCAAAATACGAAAATATATTCAAGAATAGTTGTTTTAGAATATTTTAAAAAAATACTTCATAATAGGTATTCTAAAATATATTTTTTGGATCCAGAAACATATTCTGAAATACCTATTTCGGAATATGTTTGTAAAAACTGTTTTAAAAGTAATTTGTTGGAGACCATGGCTATCGACCTTGGTGTCGACCATGGCCGACACTACTTATCGAATCACTCAAACCACCACCCAACCCAAATTATCCCCCACAACTTGAATCTCTTATTTGTGTTCATCATTCTAGATTGGAATTGTCGCTTTTAAAAGTGAATATAATGCAGGCCGGTTAATGGTGTAGCAGAGGTTGATTGAAAAGAAGAAAAGAACAAAATACTTAACCTTTGTACGTAACAGTTCATATTTTATTGTTTAGTAAACTCAAAAACCTATAAATGGTCGCTAAAACAAGAAGTACATGCAAGAGCTATTTTAGTCCCTCTAGATGAATGACAATAGGAAAAATACTTTTTTAATCAGGCTTGAAACATCTTTAACATCTTTCAAATCTAATTTAAATTCGATTTTAGTGAGAACAATTTGAGTCAAAAAAATTTCTTGTGGTTGACTTTTAACCCTAGCAATGACAAAACCATTAAACCCTAGCAGTGGTACAAAATCATTATTGAAGCTGACGAGGTATTTGAAAGACACATTGAATCAATTTTGGGATTCAATCAATTAAAATGGAAGCAGAAAAATTGTGAAACACTTTTCCCTTCCCATTAATAGGCATAATTAAATTAAATTATTTCAAAAATAGCACAATGTTCAAGCAATAAAAAGTAATTGAAAACATAAAATTAATTAACATTTGATCTTCTAAATTAGTTTATATATTAAATAAATCCCTAGATCCTTAATTTTTGGCCGTTTCAAGTAGCCAAAAACTAATATCTTAGTTGATATTAAAAGTCAACAATATTATTATCAACATATTAATTTATAATTGTTTTGTTAAGAAGGCAATGTCATCCTTATTTTTAAATTTTTTTTAAAAGAAGATAATAACATTGTTTGACTTTAATATTTTCTTGTATAAAATTACGTAATGAATTGAAGGTTGGGATAAACATGAGACTATTTCAGCTGCATTGTCACGGTTTGCAGACCAAATCAATGTTTGCTGTAGAACCTTGTCAAAACAAATTCTAATTACAAGTTAAGTTAGTGACCTCTAACAAGGTATTAGCTAGAATCCAAAGGCCTATAACAATGCTCAATGCTGGAGTCCAGTTTCATTGAGTTACAGTTCCTTGGAACATAGGAAAATAAAAGGAAGGAAACAAAAAACAAGGAATTTATTGGTAGCTAGCTATTTCTGCTAAAAACTGAAGTTCCAACTCCCATCCTCTTATGAAAAAGCATATGAAGCTCTTCAGCTTTTTGGTAGAGGAACATCCCATCCGATCCAACACCCCGATTACGTGACTGGCTTCAAGTGCCACTAGGTCCACCACGAAGCTGACGATAGACTCATGAACAATCAAATTTATTTAAATTAATAATGACACTGTTCATTTTTTAAATTAAAAAAAAATCATATATACATAAGTGAAACATATGATCGACTTCTTAATAAAAATAAATAAATTCATAAGTGACTATAAAATCGTTAACTTTGAATTTGAAGTTGCAGCTTTCCTTGTGTATTTTATCTAAATAATTTGAAGTTATAAAAGGTCAAACACAATGGTTAAATATTGTAAATTTGTGGTACGTACTTTCCATGAATTTCTATGCGCATGCAGGGTGACGCTCCATGAATTTATATAATATTTGAGACCAATGACTATTTCTCACCTACGTGATCAATTATTCATTGTTGGCCAAAGAAAAGAAAATCGTTTAATTTCTTCCACGTAAAGAAATAAAGCAACGTTTATATATTTAAATATATATAAAAACAAAGACATGAAATCTCGTGGCTTATGATTCTACTTCTGCAATAGCATATCGATCCATGGCTGCTTCTACTTCTGCCGCTGTTGTTGGTAATGCTTCTTCCTCTCTCTCCGTTACCAAAAAGTATGATGTTTTCATCAGCTTTAGAGGAGAGGACACCCGCGGTGACTTCACAAGCCATCTTCATGCCGCTCTCGGCAGAAGCAGCATCGAAACCTACATAGACTACAGAATCCAGAAAGGAGAGGAGGTTTGGGTCGAACTCGTGAAAGCCATCAAAGGCTCCACTCTCTTCTTGGTTATCTTCTCAGAGAACTACGCAACTTCTAGTTGGTGCTTGAATGAACTGGTTGAACTAATGGAATGCAGAAAACTAGTAGAAGAGGTTCATGTAATTCCAGTGTTCTACAAAATAGACCCATCTCAGGTACGCAAACAGACTGGGAGTTATCGTGCCGCAGTCGCAAACCAAAAGTGGAAGGACTCTCTCTATGAAGCAGCCAATTTATCCGGCTTCCATTCTCACACATACAGGTGTGGTCTCATATATATCATAGTGCTTCTGCTAACAAAGTTGTAAAATTATTAAATTCTAGTTTTTTTTCTAATGTAATTAACTTGAACTAAAATATATTTATACAAATACAAAATATATACAAGATGCTTATTAATGTCGATATGAAAATTTTCAAATATTTACTTCACTTTAAAAAAAAAAACATCACAACATTACCAAAAATGCAATCAAGCCTTTACTTTAATTATGGAAGAAATTCTATTTTGTCTTTTTGTTATTTCTTCAAGTGGAATCTAGTGGATTGGTGGTATGAAAGGGTAATTGTTCTTAAATGAATTTCTTATACTCTCAATGTTGATTTATTTTTAATTTAAGTTTACTTTTATTTATTAACTTATTATATGTAATTATATTCTTTTATTTAATCTTTGTATAGGACTGAAACTGACTTGATTGAAGATATTATCAAAGCTGTTTTGCAAAAGTTAAATCACAAGTACACATATGACTTTAGAGGCCTTTTCATATCTGATGAAAACTATACAAACATTGAATCTTTATTGAAAATTGATTCAATGGAAGTTCGAGTCATTGGAATTTGGGGCAAAGGAGGTATTGGTAAAACAACTCTTGCTGCTGCTATTTTTCATAAAGTTTCTTTTCAGTATGAAGGCACTTGCTTCTTAGAAAATCTGGCAGAGGAATCAAAAAGGCGTGGACTAAATTACATATGCAGCAAACTTTTTTCCAAGTTACTAAGGGAAGATATTGACATTGACACTAATAAAGTGATACCTTCAAA
Organism: Glycine tomentella; assembly: GCA_007407185.1. Lineage (NCBI taxonomy): Eukaryota > Viridiplantae > Streptophyta > Magnoliopsida > Fabales > Fabaceae > Glycine > Glycine tomentella. The sequence goes on from PYAF01002247.1 coordinate 533,194, forward strand.
TGTTTCAAAAAGACTCAAGAGTAAGAAAGTTTTCATCGTACTAGATGATGTGAACACTCCACAACTTCTAGAAAATTTGGTTGGAGCAGGTGATGAGTGGCTAGGAGCTGGTAGCAGAGTCATTGTGACAACCAGAGATAGGCATGTACTTAAAAGTAGAGATGTTGAAAAAGTTCATGAAGTCAAGGAAATGAACTTTCATAACTCCCTTAAACTTTTCAGTTCAAATGCCTTTGGCAAAACCTATCCTACAGAGGAATATGAGGAGTTATCAAAAAGAGTACTGGTTTATGCCAAAGGAATCCCTTTAGCTTTGAAAGTTTTGGGATCATTTCTTCGTTCCAAAAGTGAAAATGAATGGGATAGTGCACTGAGTAAATTAAAGAAGATTCCTAATAAGGAAATTCAGACAGTGTTGAGATTGAGCTATGACGGATTAGATGATGGAGACAAAATCATTTTTCTAGACATAGCTTGTTTTTTTAAGGGACAAAAAAGAGACCGTGTAAAAAAAGTGTTAGATGCCTGTGGTTTTTCTGCAGATATAGGGATAAAAAATCTCTTGGACAAAGCTCTTATCACTACTACTACAGATATGCATGATTCTACTACAGATAGTTGCATAGATATGCACGATTTGATACAAGAAATGGGCAGAGGAATTGTCCGTGAAGAATCTATTAACAATCCTGGGCAACGCAGTAGATTGTGGGATCCTGAAGAAGTCAACGATGTACTGACAAACAATACAGTAAGTTAATGATACATTGACTTGGCTTCCTAAACACATGTGTATCTGTATATAAAAAAAATGCAAATTATTACTAAAGAACTAACATTAATTGTAATTTCTATTTGTCAGGGAACTGGTGCAGTCCAAGGAATATGGTTAGAAATGTCTCAAATTCAAGATATAAAGCTAAGCTCCAAATCATTCAGAAAGATGCCAAACTTGAGATTACTTACTTTCCAATCCCTGAATGGAGACTTTAAAAGAATTAATTCAGTGTACCTTCCAAAGGGTCTTGAATTCTTACCTAAAAAATTAAGATATTTGGGGTGGAATGGATTTCCATTAGAATCTCTACCATCGACTTTTTGCCCTGAGAAGCTTGTCGAGCTTTCCATGCGATACAGCAATGTGCAAAAACTTTGGCATGGAGTCCAGGTATGCATGGTTCACATATCGATTATGTATTTATGTTACAGTTTTGCCTTCGATAGAAATTGAAGTCTATCGGAATTAAAAAGGAAAAAATGGAATTTCTAGGAAATATACTAACTTATTTAGTCCTTTATATGATGCTGCAGAATTTGCCAAATCTAGAGAAAATTGACCTTTTTGGCTGCATAAACCTAATGGAGTGTCCAAATCTGTCTCTTGCCCCAAAACTTAAACAAGTATCAATAAGCCACTGTGAAAGCTTGTCTTGTGTTGATCCGTCAATTTTGTCCCTCCCGAAGCTAGAAATTTTAAATGTGAGTGGATGCACGTCGCTTAAGAGCCTTAGCAGCAATACTTGGTCACCATCTCTCCAACATTTGTATTTAGAAGGATCAGGTTTGAATGAACTGCCCCCATCAGTTTTGCATATAAAAGATCTAAAAATCTTTGCCTCTTCAATTAATTATGGTCTTATGGATCTTCCTGAAAACTTTTCCAATGATATTGTACTCTCTGCACCAAGGAAACATGATCGTGACACTTTCTTCACCTTACATAAGGTACTGTATAGTTCTGGCTTCCAGTCAGTAACAGGTCTAACTTTTTACAATTGTCAAAGCTTGGGCGAAATCCCAGACAGCATCTCGCTGTTATCGTCATTGCTATTCTTAAGCTTCTTGCATAGCAACATCATAAGCTTACCCGAAAGCATCAAGTATCTTCCAAGACTCCATCGTCTTTGTGTCGGTGAATGTAAAATGCTTCGACGTATACCTGCACTTCCACAGTCCATTCAGTGCTTCCTCGTCTGGAACTGCCAATCTCTTCAGACGGTGTTAAGTTCAACGATTGAACCATCGGAATCACCCAACTGCACTTTTCTGCTTGCTAACTGCATAAAATTGGATGAACATTCATTTGATGCAATAATTGGCGAACCACCACCATCAGAAGTATCAGAAGATGCATTCGCGGATAATTATATCTATCAAACAGCAAAGCTTTGCTACTCTTTACCAGCTAGAAGTGGCAAAGTTCGAGAGTGGTTCCATTGCCACTTCACACAGTCTTTGGTCACTGTTGAAATTCCCCCTAATCTGTTGGGTTTCATTTTCTACTTGGTTGTTTCTCAAGTCAAATTATGCCACATTGGTTGCTGTGGAAGTATAGGATGTGAATGCTCTTTGGAAACCAGCCAGAATGAAAGGATCAGTATAACAAGCTTCGTTTTAGATAAAAATTCCATGCTTATTCATCCACTTCCATTTGAATTTATGACAGATCATGTGTTTATATGGTATGATGGACGAATTTGCAAGCAGATAATGGAACTAGTTAAAGAGAGGAGAGCCATTAGCAGTGGTGATCCAAAGCTCAGATTCAAATTCTTCACTCAAACCCGATATGACCAGGAAGCAGTGAACATAAAAGAGTGTGGATTTCGTTGGATTTGTTCCTTTGAAGAAGGAGGATGTAAGTCCGAGAGAAGCAGGGAAATTCATGAAGTAGAAGCCAATGTTGTCACAAATAAAGTGGAGGGCTCTCAGTCTAATGAGCAAAAAGAAACTCCAAACTTGAAAGCAGAAGAAACAGAAGACTTGAGGTAATTAATCTTCCTAAATCATTATACTCATAAGGAATGGTACTTAATTTAGTTTACATATTTTGTTGCCGTTACAGTTTCTGTTACAGCAAAATAAGCTAATAAAATTTGTGTTAAAAATATTGCTGTTTATGAACAGTTATCGTCTTGAAGAAATCATGCATATTGGATTTGGAGGAGACCGCATGTAACAAGATGAAATTGTGGTGCCCTGATTATAGCACTCTTGCAATCTGAAGACGTGCAAGCAATAGGATGCTGAGGCATAGGCCGAGTGTGAATATGGTAGCAGGATCAAACATTAATAAATCTGTTTTATTGTTACTGGTCACTTTGTTTTTACCTTTTGGTTCTTTAAGATTTTATTTATTTTGATCCTTTGTTCTTGTTTGTTTTTAGACTCAACTAGAACAATCTACCCATGCACTGCACGGTCAAAAGAAGCAATCAAATTTTAATGAAAATAAAATTGTAGACAGAACAGAGAGAGAGAAGGCAAAAAAAATTGATGCAAAAGAATAGTGGGCAGCTACTGTAAAATACACTCGAAATTAGCACAAGAATCAAATTATCAAAAGACCACTGAGTGGGAAAAGATTTAGTAGCACCATTTAACACAATTAGACAGTTTTAATAATTCTATTGACTATTTACGAGTGAACTATCTGTTTTAGGCATAACATAAGCCTTTAATCAGGCATGATTTTGATAATATGAAAGGAAAAGGGGCAGAATTAATTTGCCGCTGCATCATCAGATGGGATATACTGGTCTATAGTTGCAGTTTGTCTATTATCTCTATTCTATCACTATATATATATATATATATATATATATATATATATATATAAGGTTGTAGCATCAAGATTTTGTTGATGACAAATTAGCATATATCAGGTTTTTCTCTTCTGACATTAAATTTTGTATATTTCCTTGCCCATGTTTAACTGAACTTTATGCAATTAATTTACTGCTGCTAGTGCTAGATAAAGTTGTTGCGAGTGTTGGACATCATGCGTACGCCTAAGAGGACTAATACAAATTATTTTGCAAGGAAAACTGGTAGAGGCATAGATCCATAATGATGTGCTTAATAAAAAGGACAAATGGCTCCAGCCTCCAACTATGATTGGTAAATTACCAAGCTGTTGTCTTATCAATCTTGAGAGCAAGTAAGGAACTATTCTCCATTATTCAACTATTAATGGATGATTAAGATTATGGTGAAATACTTTTTTACTGTTCATGCATAGTTAGATGGTTAATATTAGCTGTGTGTGTTGTCCTTTTCTTTTCGGTTCAATTGTTCAATGCACCTAATTTAATTTTGTGAACTCTTCTAGGATTCAGGTATTAGCTCTATCTATGCTTCTGTAAAACTCAGGTGGCTGCTTCTGAGATTTGGCAAATATATAAAATGCAACATTTCAGGTTTGTCACGCATCGGAAGCAAGTTTTTCTTAAACAGTGGAAGGAAAGACACCAATCAAGTTCTTTCAGAGATTGCTTATTCTAGTGTCATGTTCGATCTACAAGTTAATGCTTGCTCACAGTGTCAAATGTACATGGTCCTCAATTTGGAATTTGATTGTTCCCCGCCCCTAATTAGGCCCTCAAATTTTATCATGCCACTGCACGACTTGTAACTTGGTTTGAACACTTTTAAATAGAAGCTACTTCAGAAATTGCTTGTAAGATTTTTAATTCTCTTTTCAGAATTACGTGCTCAGTAGGTTGTGTAGGATACCATATTTGTGTTTTAGAAGGAGTGAATTGAATTCGTTAATATTTTAAACCAGTCCTGTAATACTGATGCTAGAAGCAGGGTCAACCCAATTCTCTTTTGTTCACATATGCAATTTTTTTTTAATATATGTAACTTTTTTGTTTATAAAAACTATAACAAACATTTTTTTAACCTAAAATATAATTAAATTTTAGTTGTTTTATCATTGAGTTGATCTTTACCAAAAATATTATTATAAAAACAAGAACAATTATTGTATACATACAAATGTAACACGTCAAATTTATACAGTCACTCAAAATTTGACAGCTCACTAAAACAAAAGCTGTATTTGCCTCATAGGAGCTGATTTTCCTAACGCAAGTATGGTGACTGGGGGAAAAAAAAAGTAAAGAAAGAAAAGAAAAAATTATGTGGCTAGAGTTTTGTTTTGGTCTGTATCAAGTATTAGGTTCCCTCGCATTATTATAACTTTGTAAGTATATATTTGGGTTTCATTTTCATCTTAATTAGGTCATTGATCTGAAGTACAACGATATCAAATTAACGACTATATGTATCTGTAAAAAAACATTAACGACTATGTATGGTTGTTTCTATGGTACTATTGCAATGGAAATGATGCCACTTTGGATTCGAAGCTTAAATTTAAATTCTTTAATTTGCTGACATGATGAATATGCAGTTTTCCGTGACTGATATCAGCATTATTTCCGTAATAATGTTCTCAGAAGTCATCCAAATTTTGTCTCGTTGTCCTTGAAATTACTCAAAAGTTGCTCAGGGGCTAGAATGAAATATGGATGATGTATACTTGGAACATCTTGTTAATAAAACAATCTGGATTATGTTTTACTAGAGTAATTGATCAATAAGGATGATTTTTAGAAAGTTAATATCAATATGTGTTGATTCATAAATTATTTATTAATGTGAATGATTTAAGTTACATTGAATTTTGGTGACGTTAGTTAATAATGTCATCTTAGTGGAATCACACTTACTGAGGCCACCAACTCAGATGTTTTTAATGATTTGGTCGCACCACCCTAAATCTCGATTTTAATGGTTATTAAACATGATAAAAATACTCGTTAGTCGTTAGTTTTACCAAATCTTTTTTCCTAACAATTAAGTAATTTTAATAAATAAATAATTAAAATGATTTTAGGTTTAATAATTTTATTTTTAATTTAAGTGACTTTAATTAATTTTGAATGTTTTTTACTTATAAAAAATGGATTTGTGCAACGAAAATTTAGTTTGTGACAACAAATCCTTATTTGAATTGGATTTATTGTAGCTTTAAATTGTTGTTCAATCTGCATAATTTGTTTGGATATAAAATTATAAGTGTTTTTAAAAATTCTTCTATTAAAAAAATATTATATTTTACATAAAGAAACTCTAAAAAATATTACTCATAATCTTTAAACTTGTTAGCACTAGGTTAGCCTTGGACACATGCACATGTTGGAAACGTAATAGGAATTCATTTCGTGGATCAGGATGCACTATTGGCACTTTTGTTATAATTTCCAAATATAGTAAATGTCATATTTAAATACAAAGAAATTCAGAAATATAAACGGTAAAGATTCATATTTAATTTTTTTCATTCTCATATAATATATATATATATATATATATCCTCTTAAACTATATTAAGCCACTCATATATTATAATTAAAGCATATTACTGATAACATTTTGAAATTTTCTCAATCCTAATTTGTAGATTGTCTCAACTGAAAAAATATATATCAGATTTTAATCTCCTCATTAAACGTCCATTTTTTCATCCTAGTAAAGAATCGTCCGGTTTCAAATCACATTTCTACTAAAATGGACAAAAAATTGAACGAAATACCAAAAAATGTAGAATATGCCGACAACAAAGACATAACAAAATAAATTATTCTAACATACATTCATAATTTTTTCTTAGATAAATATTATTATTTATGTATTTTATTTATGATGTCATTTGTATATTCCATTTTTTAATTGTTAATATTTTTCGTTGTGTTTAATGGTTTAATTTCATCATATAATATGATGGATATATGATAATTATATATCTATTTTGCTTTAACCAATTTATCTTTTAATCACTTTGTTTTTTTATTTATTTTAATATTAATATTTATTAATTTTAATACTACTAAAAATTATTAAACCAATAAAAAATTTAAATTATTTTTTTAAAAAAAGTAAAAATATATTTTTCTCAAAAAAATGTTTTTTTTAAATATAAAAAGTTAAAAAAAGTACGGAAGTCAGACAGTGAAATTTCAACTTCCTATAACAGTATACAAATTATTTTTTATTTTATTTTATAATATTAACTTTAACAAAAAAAAAATGCAAGGTGAGAATTACAGCCAACCCCAACTTCTCACCTCATACAAAAATTGATACAATTTGGAAATATAACCTAAAATTAGTGTACATTGGGATTAAACCCATGCATACTATTGTAATTGGGGAAAAAAAAACCCTCAAATACATCTACAAAGAAATTAAGAAGAAAAAAGACAAATAAGATCCCAAGGGTAAGCAGTCCCATTGAAAATAAATTAAGCTGCAAGTTGATGAGTTGCCCCACTACTTTCTTAGAATCATATCATATTAATTGATTAATCATTAGTGCAATGAAAAGTAAAAAGTAACGACCCAGCTAATAGCATATAGATTCATTACCTTATTGATATTTTATTTATTTTTTTCCCACTGAAATTGATTGCATACCATATTATTTATTTTAGTTTGCAACCTATATATTCATCATCAATTAAACTGTTATACGTAAGTTGCTGATTTTTTTAAAAAGTTATTTCTGGATAAGTGATTTAATTAATAATTGACCTCTTTGTACCCATGTATGACCTCTTCTCACAACTTAAGCATTTTATTGATTAAACCCCTTCTGAAACACATAAAACTGTTCTGCTACATCCCAATTCACAACACAACACTATTTTGGTAATGAAAATGTTTGAAACTAACACTCTTGTATTGAGCAATATTAATAGTATTAAATAGCTAAATTTATTTTAGTTACAGTTAACCTACATATTTATGAAGCATTTCGTATTTTTTTCATAAAAAAACGAAAGACATGAGAAAATTTCATATGGTGTTTGAATTAGAAAATTTCATATGATGTTTGAATTAGGAAATTTCATATCTAAAACAGATTAATTAACAGTTGACACGTTACATGTTGCAAAATAAAAAATAAAACGGTTAACATATCAAATGTACAGAACTAATGAGATAGTATAAAATCCATAATCTTCCGTTTAACTCATCATTCATGTCGGATAATGATTCAGGCTAAATGACTCAATCGTGAGTCTACATTGATCTGTCCCGCCTAACCCACCAATCCAACTTGTCAAGAACAGGGTGGGTTAGTCTGTCAATACATATATTTTTTTAATAAAAAAAAGTATAAATATTAATAGGTGTTTAAGTTTTGAATTGTCACTTTATATTTTTATTCATATTAAAATTTCAATATATTAAAATCAAATGTGGATTTATAAAAATGCTAACTCAATATAATATAAATATGGTGTAACATAATTGACAAATAATTTATTCTAAAAAAAATTGACAAATAATTTTTTTCTTAAGCATATAATTATATATTTGATCCTTAAATTTGTGTGTATAAAAAAACATATGTTTGAAAAAGTCGATTCCTTAAATGTATATAAATCATTAATTAACTCCAAATGAGGGAAACCCTGAAATTAAATACAAAAATCACTAACATATTAAAATTTTATGCTATGTATTTTTTTTATGCTGCTATGTAATATAAAATAAATGCTTGTGTATATATTTTTTTTGTTTAACATAATATCAATATTTAGTCTTTATTAGAAATGGTAATTAGTCTTCGTCAGAGATCGTGAGCATACACAAGATATGTATTCTCATTCCAACAAGATTTATTCCATATCTAAGAATCAATTAGGATTCGAACTCTTAACCACTTGATCAAGAGATACAAGTCGTTACCACTTTATCAATCATTATTAGTTGGTTGTGTATATAATTACTAGTCGAGGGTCGAACTGATGAGATTTTTTTTATTTTTTTATCAGAAAAACAAAAAAAAATATGATTAATGAAAAAAAAACTCTTGGAAAACTGAAATCGTATATAACTTTAATAAAAAAGGACAAAAAAATGCCTTTAAGAGAAGGAAGTAGATTAGCAAATACCCTTAACACAACAAGACAACTTTTAATATCATCAGCACACCGTAATGTTATAAGTAACATTTAATAATTGTGTTATATAAAAAATAATATATGACTTGTTTTCTATATTTAATACATCTTTTTAAATAAAATAAGATTGTACATGAAATTAATAAATAAATAATTTTATATTATTAAAAAATGTATTTATATATTCCATTCCAACATGAAAAGTTAGCATAAACTAGAAAGCACAGGAGCTAGCTAATTTTTTTAAATCTTTTTTAGGAAAAGGAGCTAGCTAGTTCAGTAGTTCGGTTAACCAATTTCGGGAAAATGCAACTTCAGGCAATTTAGCCTCAAGGAGATCTTTAAAAAAAAAATGCTATTTAACTAAAGAGAAACAATCTTTCTTTATATATATATATAACTAAAGAGAAACACGAATGACAATTTAAAGGCTTTTCTGGACCCATTAGTGGGTCCAAGCCCAAATTGCTACAACGGGCCAGGTTAGTCATCAGAAGCACATCATCCACTGTATCATGGGCCGATACGATAGCTATTATTTTTTTTTTATCAATATTCCCCCCCCCCCCCCCCCCTCCTTCTCACAATGCTCATAATTTTTTCATTTGCTAGTAACCGAATTAAAATTATTGACTCAAGTAACATTTTTAAAAAAAAAATTATGATACCCGAGGGAAATAACGAAGAGAAGAATGTAAGAACATGATAAGTTTTTTTCCTTTTACCATTTTGATACTGTATTGAACTAAATTAACTCTATAAGACTATTACTAAACAAAATAATTAACGTTCGATCGTTTAAGTATTCCTATACCTTGCTTGATTTTATTTCTGAAGGATAAAAAAAAAAACATCATAGACTTCAAATCATTTGTTTTTGACTTAGTTTCGTGTTGTAAATTTAAGCATAAATAATATATAGGGCGAAATATCTATAAACTGTTCGGAAAAAGATGGGTGTGGAAAGTTATTTTCAATTTGTACGACAATGCACTTATATGAAGTGCATTATTTGGATTCACCAACCGCATTAGTGCCAATAATTTAACCCAACAACGAGGCTTTGTCATTTTCAAATTTAGTAGCAAAAATGAATCATGAACAAAATCACCCACAGTTGTGTGAATATTGTGAGGTTACCCAGTGGCCGTGCATGCTTCGGGTCACACGTTGTTCTCATGGTTATGTTATTATGTTATGGACAGTGATAAAGCAAAAGGTAGAGTCCGACACTGCATTCTAAAACATTTAACCAAATCTCAAAGTTGTGTCTTTGGCTCATCAATACATATAAATGAATGTGTCTTCATTATGTCAATTACATAGAAGATTATAATTGAGACGGATTTAACGTTTAATCATATTATTTGCATCATAATTAGAGGTAATTACGCGGATATTTTTTGAGATTAATGTGTATTAGGTATATCCACGCCTCTCATTTCGTACGTTTATTTTACATGAAGTATCAGTATGCATAAAAAAAGTTACATGAATTATGTGCTAATGAAACCAAATTAACAAAAGGTTGCATCGTAAACAATTTAACTATAAGTTTTTTCTCAATTTGTGGTTTCTTACTTGGTTTTGTCTATAAACGACCATTCCAACAAGAAGCTTTCCAGCTACTATATTTTTTTAGTAACCTTCGGCTACTATGATGTCACGGTTGATTTTGCGGCCAGAAGAAGCCCATTAGATGTAGTAGAAAAACATAAGCCATCGAAACGTGAGCCTATAAAGTAGAACTTTGGTTTTGCGTTGAATTAATTAAAGGTACACAGAATTGGTTTTTGAAAAGATACGAGAGAATTTATAGTAGAAATTAGAATACTTGTTTTCTATAAGAATTATATAAAATATATTTAGGACCAAAGTCGAATGGTAACTTGAGTCTCGACATTAGTGTGAACCAGCCAACATTCAACCCAAGATTCTATAGTTGAACATGTATCAAATTGTGATTTTATTTGGTTTAATTATTCTCAACCATGAATAAATATGATCAAAACAATCCTAAAAGTCTTGCTAATTCAATTTCTAATTTGTTTTCCAAAATGAAAGTAACAACATATCTAATCCCAAAATCCCATCATGGTGTAATGGTGTAGGTGAATCATTTCCCTGGATAAACTGAAAAGAAGATCAAGCATTAAGGTATTAAATATTAATTAAGTTCAATCAGTCTTTTACTTTATAGCCAAAATATTTATGACTCTCTCTCTCTCTCTCTCTCTCTCTCAACCAAACACACATGTCCAACCCCACAAGCTCATACGGAACTGTGCTTTTCCTGCTTAAAGTGTAGTGGGGTTGTGCTTTTTGCTTTCATCTGCTGTTAGATTTTTTCTGAACAACAATGAAAACAGTAGCACTTGCATCACAACTCTCGTGTCTGCAAGCCTTAGAGCTTTAGTTCTGAAAAATATAGAAAAAAAAAAAGGTGGAAACACTCACACGAGTGTCTTCCACCAAGATCATTCTTGTGCCATTAATTACCAGCGTGTTTTTTTAATGCTTTGGTTGACATTATTGAGGGTATGTTTTAATTGCAGACTATCTTGTGCTTGTTCTTGGATGTGACAAGCAAGTTTTGCTTCATCATGTGCTGCTGCTTCTACCAAATTCTCTTCAATTTTACTCTGAATTGTTGTTGGTGAAAGAAAGCTGAGAGATCTTCAGAGTTGTTGATCTAGTTTTCCTTCAGGAGAAAATGGGACTGCAGCTGATTTTCTTGCTAATTGAGCTGCATTTAGTTGTCAGCACTCAGCAGGTCCATGAATATGCAGGTATGAGCATAAGTCAGGTCTTCCGAATTAGTTTTTGAATGTTGGATACTGTTTGAGTGTTGTATCTGGTTATATATGTGGTTCAAAATTTGTTATAGTTGACATGTTCTATGTCTTTGGATGTCTATAATCTTTGCTGAATTGGGTTTCTTTGATGATTCTCTCCTTAAAGTTCATACCTATGCAGTTCATGTGTATCAAAATTGGCTTACCTGTAACTAACCCGTATGCTAGATTCGCTTTAGTTCACATTTACACTTCATTACTCGCATTGGAAAATATTTAAATGTTGATCAAACCTCTAATTTCACTACAGTCCAATTCTTTTAAGAAAAGGTTAGATGGCATCCTTATATTTTGTTCAGTTTGGTATAATAAAGCAATGCAATAGCTTTGGACAATCATCTTGAATTTATTAAAAGTTTTCAAATTACGTAAAGGAAATAATATCTGAAGTGAATTTTTCACATGGGACGTGGATCAGTATAGCTAATTGGTTCGATCTCTGCTGACTAGTATCGTATACCTAATTAGAACAGGGTTCTTAGAAGGAAAAAAAAAAATAGCGGTAATAGCCTTGTATTTCAGTGTTAACATTTAACATTTTAGGCACATGCCATTGTTTTTGGTTAGTATATTTGATAGTGAGAGACTGAGAGTGCAACCACTAGGTGGACACCAAGCTTTGGATTGTACAAGCGCCAGGTTGCTCACTTTTGGTGGGGATGGTGTCATTAATTTAGTAACTTGATAATCAGTGCAAGACTTATACAGAAAAATAAAAAATGAAATTTGTTTTTGCTATTGCTATGAACATTTTAGCTAGGCATAGATCTGTGATAATCACCCTATGAGTATTGTATGGCATTGCTTGCCATTACTTGCTGCACGAACAAGATCTCGTGAACAAATTTACTTCAACATCAATTTTTGTTTCTAGTCATCTCATTGATATAACTTGTATTTCTTTAGGCTAATCCAGATACTAATGTGAATTTTGTCTATTAGATAAATATTATGACTAGAACAAAGCACCAATATAAAACAGATGTTCTTACTTCTTTTGATTTTGAATACCTGTGGTCATGGAGAGCAACCTGAGGCTTAGACTGGACAGCTCAGTTATAATGTCAACTTACAAATCAATGTTTTGTACGTTTCTATGTTAAAAAATTTCTCCTGGTTACTCTGTATTCTGTAACAAGGTTGATATATGAAATCCCAACAGGCCATGGCTATAGTATAAAATCCATGAGGATATGGAAAGTTCCGGTTAATTAAACAAAGCAGTTACTCTGAGGAATTTAGCTTTCTAAGGAACTAACTATACCCTCAGTACAGTTCGAAGATCATGAAAAAGGTATAGACAATTAATGAAATAGATTTTATGGATATTTTTTCACAAGAAGCACAAGCCATCTCCCCACCATAGTTATTTTCCACTTTGGCTCCCACCTCCCCGAAACTATGCATTAATCTATTTTCAATTACATCCAGCTAGGAAGTTTTACATTAACTTATTTTATAGTTGATAACCTCCTCTATAGGAAAGCTCATGCTCATAATTATTCTAAATTAATATTTATCTCTCCATCTGTAGCCACCAAGCTGCAACATTCCAGTGACAGAAGCCATTTTAGTATTGCAATCCCACCATCAAAGTCATCTTCTGAAGTTCATTCAAGTATTGCACATCCACCTTCTGATTCATCTTCTGGTTTACCTGCAAGTATTGCACTTTCACCTTCCAAGTCAATTCACAAAGCTCCTACAATTATATGGACACATGGTTCTGTGGATTCTCCTATCTTACATCATAAGCATCACTTTTACAAAAGAAAGTTCCGCAATCCAACTCCAGTGGCAGCGCCAACCTATCCAGTCCAGGCTTCTACATACAGTCATCAAGGTTTGATTCTCTGATTGAAAGATCTTGAATAATCTTTTTACAGAATTTTTTTTCATTTATTGACATTTGAATGTTAAAATTAATTTCATTCTTCTGTAAACTTCTATTGAATAGGTCCTTCAGTCTTCAAATCACAACCTCCTTTCTCCTCACCAAATATTAAGGATATTGATGCCCCTGCACCTGCACCATCACCAGCAATTCTGCCAGGTCACCTGGATGGTATAAAATTTTACTTTTTGTCATTGCTTTTACAGTTTACTTGTGTTCTTATATTTCATTTATGTGATTATTTATTGTATCCTTTTTGGATCAGTACCCTCTCCTTCACCTAGAATTTCTCCTCTAGGTTCATCATTGAAGAAGAAAAAGACTCCACCACCAGCATATACATTGATTCTGCCACCTCCACCTCCTAATAAGGGTAATCTAATAAAAATCCTGCAACTGTATTAGCTTAGGGTATCATTAAAATTACACTAGTTTTTCCTTTTCAATAAACTCAATAAAATTATCTAATGGTTTTTTTTTTTTTGGATAAACCAAAAAAACTATCTAATGTTTTATCCTGCATGTAGATTGCTTGTTGATGACTTGCTTGGAGCCCTTGACATATACACCTCCTGGGTCACCTTGTGGTTGTGTATGGCCGCTTCAGGTTAAACTCCATATCAACATTGCAATATACAAGTTTTTTCCGTTGGTTTCAGAGCTAGCCAAGGAAATTGCAGCAAGTGTTCTGCTGAACCATACCCAGGTTCGCATTGTGGGAGCTGATGCGGCTAATCAGCAACTGGAGAAGACCACTGTTCTCATAGACTTAGTACCCAAAGGAGTAAAATTTGATGATACCACTGCATTTTTAATATATAAGAAATTCTGGTATGGGGAGATTCTGATAGATGCTTCAGTCTTTGGTGCTTATGAAGTACTCTATGTTCATTATCAAGGTTATACATTGGTTATCACTTTGTTAGGACTTTTTTTTTTCTTCATAAAGTGAATTTCTATGGTATGTTTGGTTTTATTAGTAGATATTTCCCTTTACATTCATACTTTTCAATAAAAATTGCAGGTCTTCCACCATCTCCACCTTCAATTCCCTCAGATGCTTCTGGTATAGATGATGGGCCAAATCCAGGACATGACAACAATGGAACGATAATGAAACCTTTAGGAGTAGATGTCCCAAAGAAGAAAAAAGAAGGGAATAATGGAAGAATGATTGTTATAATTGTGCTGTCATCAGTTACCGCTTTTGTTGTTTTCATTGGTCTTGCTTGGCTTTGTCTGCTGAAATGCCGCACCTACATTCGTGAAGATAAACCAGTTCCAGATGGTTCATCCTCTTCAAAACAATCAAGTAAGTGCAATTAATGACTGTCAAAGTTTTGTTGGCAGTTTAGAGACTGTACAAAGAAAGTTCTTTTCTATAATGATTAATGTCATGAAACTGTTCTTTTGTTAGACAACTTTATAGCGTACAAATTTTCCCCTGATTAAAATATTTTTACCTGGTATTTTGACTCTTTCAAATGAAAGAATTGATTCCATTTATGGATGAATTTTTTTATAAAACTGGATTTGAATGACCATATTAGTCTAAAAATTTAATTCATTTATGTGAAATATGTCATGATTTGTAAATTACCACTTCTGATAGGACTTCTAAATAATTTCATATCAAATGAGCTTTTTTAAATTCAAAAGTTGGAATATGATAAACATTGGGTTATAATGCCTAATTCAATCTTGGTTTCTATCAGTGACTTTTGTTGATATTTTGCTTCATAACTTCGTAGCTATTTATTGATCAATTTGTTTTTCTATATTTGATTATATGTGGAATTCACAGTAAATATAACTAAATTTACTCTTAGCAGGGGCTGCTACTAGGTCATTGACTCAAGGGATCAGGCTAGGCTCTGGATCACAGTCCTTCAATTCTGGAACAATAACATATACAGGGTCTGCTAAGATTTTTACTTTGAATGACTTGGAGAAAGCAACAAATAACTTTGACTCTTCAAGAATATTAGGAGAAGGTGGCTTTGGGCTTGTTTACAAAGGTATTCTAAATGATGGGAGGGATGTAGCCGTGAAGATTCTCAAAAGAGATGATCAGCGAGGTGGCCGTGAATTCTTGGCAGAAGTTGAGATGCTTAGCCGTCTACATCATAGAAATTTAGTTAAATTATTAGGTATATGCATAGAGAAACAGACTCGCTGCTTAGTTTATGAGCTTGTCCCTAATGGAAGTGTGGAATCTCACTTACATGGTAAACAAAAGCACAGTTCAAGAATCTCATCAATACTTCTGGAAGTCAAAAATCGCCATATTTTTTTAGAAACTGACTTTTGAATACTCTCTATTTTTCCAGTAGCTGACAAGGTAACTGATCCACTGGATTGGAATTCCCGGATGAAGATTGCTCTTGGTGCAGCTCGGGGATTGGCCTATTTGCATGAAGATTCAAATCCATGTGTCATACATCGAGACTTCAAGGCCAGCAACATCTTGTTGGAGTACGATTTTACACCCAAGGTTGCAGATTTTGGATTGGCTAGAACAGCACTAGATGAGAGAAACAAGCACATCTCCACACATGTTATGGGAACATTTGGGTAATAATCCCTTGCTAGCCATTTCATGTTGATGCTTTGATGAAAGTGATAGTTAAACATGCATTCAATCATTCAATGTACTCATCTCATTCCAGTATCTTTGGTGTTTAGCAGACTTATGTGAATTTTTATTGTATACGTACTTTACCTTATCTATGCATTCCTGTCATAAACTAACTCTCCAAAAACATATGTTGTTGGGTTTGAAGTATGAAAAATGTGCAAGCCCACCTTATCTTTTGTTGAAATTCTACTTTTTATATCATGAACCAACTTTTCACAACACTTAAGTTGTTAGGTGATGTCATTTAAAAGGTTTTATTTCATCTCTTAACAGTTCCTCAAGATGAAAACTGAATTCATCGCATTGACATGTTGTTTTGCAGCTACTTAGCTCCTGAATATGCAATGACTGGCCATCTTCTGGTCAAGAGTGATGTTTATAGTTATGGAGTTGTACTCCTTGAGCTCCTAACCGGAAGAAAGCCTGTGGATTTGTCACAACCACCGGGTCAAGAAAATCTCGTGACATGGGTTTGTCCACTTCTCACAAGTAAGGAAGGCTTGCAGATGATCATAGACCCATATGTAAAGCCTAACATTTCTGTTGATACTGTGGTAAAAGTTGCGGCAATTGCATCCATGTGTGTGCAACCAGAAGTCTCTCAACGTCCTTTCATGGGAGAAGTTGTTCAGGCCTTGAAGCTAGTATGCAGTGAGTTTGAGGAAACAGAATTTATAAGATCAAAGGGTTCTCAAGAGGGTCTTCTAACCGATGTGGAAGGAAAGCTTTCCGAAGCTTCAGGTGAAAGAGTGGAATTTTCAGAGTATCAAAAAACTCTTTCTGGCTATCAATCTAATGTAGAAAAGGTAAGATTATCAGCATCAGAGTTGCTTAGTACTTCAGGTCAGGAATTTGAGTCGTTCAGGCGGTATTCTCGTTCAGGGCCTCTAACTATTGGGAAGAAAAGGCAGTTCTGGCAGAAGTTGAGAAGTTTGTCTAGAGGTAGCTTCAGTGAACATGGATCCCATTAAGCTTTTTGTAATCTTGCGTTTTGCATACCGAATTCATCGAGTTCCATGAATCACATGTTAGATTCACTTGAGAGAAAATATTGTGATAATAATGTAAAAAAGTCACAAACTACAACAACTTTTGTCAATGAATAAACTACGTTCCAATGTTGGTTTCTAGGTAACTATGTTTGAACAATTGGTACTGCGGTACGTGTCCATAATATTAGTTGTCTGATCTTTAAAAAGGGACTAATTTGTTGAAAGGGTTAAGTGGCACATGTAGATATATATATATATATATATATATATATATATATATATATATAATAGGAAGGGAAAGCAACAACTGTTGCTTTTTACACAGATTGCGTTGATAGGACACTACCATTTTGTTTCTTTCCCTCTCTTCATTTGTTTCTATAATTTGCCTTCAAGTTTCTAAATAATCCAGAATGGCGTTTCCTTTTTTGCCTGGAAATACAAAAAGTTAAAACAAGTCATTACAATAACTTTTTCGTCCTAAAATAGCCATAACTTTGTTGACTACTAATAAATCACCCTTTACTAGAAATTACTACAAACTACATTCATTTTCAATCCTACCACTAACACTTTTTTTTCTTGATGTGCAGCGCTTCCCTTATCTTCCTTTTACACACCTTTTTTCAAGATTTGCCATGATCTTCACACAAGCGATTCCTCCTTATATACCAGCCAATTTCCCCAACCTATGTCTCAAAATCTTCAGCCCCATGTACCTGTCACAAACAAATAGATTATTGAGATTCAAATGCAGATGTTGGTATCATAACTTTTGCATCAAAATTTTGAGTTTCATGATCCCGGTGTACATACCTGCCCATCATCATGACAGTTGCTTGAGGATTTGTTCCTGGTGATTCATCAAATGTTGATCCATCTACCACACGGAGTCTGTCAACGCCAAGAACCTTGTAATCAGGGCTGACTACCTTCCCCACATGGCACCCTCCATGGTAGTGCCAAATTGTGATCACGGTGTCTTTGCAGAACTGTGCTATTGACGCTGTATCATTGGGATGCTTGGGTATGAAGTTGACATTAGCCTTGACAGTGAGGTTCAGCAGTTCCTCTGTGGTTTTCTTGTCACACAAAGTGTAGTTTGTGAAGTGTTTTGACTGGACAACCTTAATGGCCAAGCGGATCCCCTTGACACAGCGATGAAGATCATATGGATGACTGAAGTAGTTGAAGGTAACGACAGGGTTGTCGTTCACATTGGTGTTGTTCAGCCTTAGTTCACCTACTGACCAAGGATTGGCAACTTTTGACAAAATAAAACCTCCCTTGAATAATTCAACCGGTATCTCTTTCTTGTTCTTAATAAATTCTTGAACAGCTTCCGGTGATCTTTGCTTAGGAGGAATTGTGGACAGCTGCCCAATCTGGTGTTGTATCATGTCAAAAAATGAAAAATTACTTCAATTTTCTTGCAAGCTAGCTTGCTGCTAACCTACTATGCAGACCTTTCATATAATTAATATATTAAATGCTATGTTGAATTTGGACTATGTGCTCCATATTATTTATAGCCAGATTCTGTAAATTTAAAGAAATATTGCATACCTCAGCAGACATGATACCATGGTGACAGTGAATGCTATCATTGGACTGACTAAACCCACTGCTAGCCTCAATGTAAACACCCATTTTGGTGATACCAACAGTTTCTATGAGTGACTGATTAACTGGTCTATTAGAAGGAACAAACATTGTGTTCATGGGATTGTCTACCATTCCTTTCCCAACAAAGTGGTTGTCAAGGACCACTGGGATGTTCAACTTCTGGAGTTCTGCTTTTGGCCCAATTCCACTAAGCATTAGCAACTGAGGAGTCCCAATTGCCCCACTAGACATTATCACTTCACTATGCTTATCATTTGACAGAATAGCCTCATGCTGTTTCCCATGTTCATCTTGGAAAATAACCCCCACAGCTTTTGGTCTCTTTCCTGCAACAGTAGCATTGATTTTAGTCATTGAAGTTCCTAGCAAAGCCATAAACTGTCAAGTATACCTCTTTGACTTTATATATGTTATTCCCTCCATTACAAATCATATGATGTTTTAGAGGGAAAAAAATTGTTCCAAAATATGTCTTTTTACAAAACTAATGTTGCATTAATTTTTTTTTTCCAAAAGAGTACCCTTAATCAATACTTAGTGGGAGATTGGGAGTAGTATATAAGAAGAATAAACGAGTCAGTCATTAGAGAGATAAAGAATATATTAGGAAGTTACCGAATGTTTTCTTTGAAATTCAACAAATTAATTACATTTTTTGATACATGTGTCAAAACATTAAACGTCATATAATCTGGAGCGGAGGAAATATTATATGTACCTTTTCTATCAAACACAATCTTTTGGACAGTGGCATAGACCAAAACAGTAAGTTTGTCATGGTTCCCTGAAGCAAGCAGTTCAGCAGCCGTGTGGCGGCGGCCAAATCTGTCGAAAATGGTTCCACCAACCTTTGTTCCATATAGATGATCATAGGTGAAGCCATTAAAGGGTGACACACCAGAGTCTAGAAGACTGTCTCTAAATGCTCTCTGATAAGGTGAAAACTTTGGACGGTGGACAATTTGCTTCTCAACCCATGGATATGATTCATTTACTAGCTTGGCCTCCCACCCCACTTTCTTTATAAACCTGCATTCCATAGAAATGTTGAGACAAGACATTTGAGATAAAGATAAATGTTCCTGAGCAGTATGATCATTACTAGATTGTTGGCTCAACCAAGTCAAATTTAGTCAGACAATGTCACAGTTAGTGGGTGCATGTATTAGGCGCTACTCTTTTGAATGCTAATTCTTTTTCAAGAAATATTTTATTTACTTTTATTTCCTGTATTTAGCTAACATTTGTCTGAAGAAGAAGAAGGTTTTTCTGATAGTGCATGTTATAAGGAACATGTTTCATTAATACTCGATCTAACACTGTCTAATAATATGTGAACATGAGTCGTGATTTGCTACATTAGATAAGTACTTGTTTTTTAATATTGTACTTAAGTACTAGGGACCTATTAGGAAGTTTTTATTTATTTCTCATTTTCAGTTTTTTTATGTAAATATTGTCTCTCTATTTTTATGACCATAATTAATATAATTATATATTGAATTTTATGAATAAAAAAATGTAGCAACGTTTAATAATTACATTTAATAAAAATAAATTATATACATTAATTTCATGCAATTACCTTAATCTTTTATTTTTTTTTAAAATTGTATTAATGCTCAGAAAATTGTAATTCAAATAATAACTGCTAGTATAATAATAGAATTCCAAAAAAAAAATCAAATATCTATAAGAATTGCTAGTAATTACCCTAGTTGCATATAATTGATAATGTACATTAATTAATTTCATTATACACTTAACATTAACTAGTTTTTTTAAAAAAATATTAACATAATTAAAATATTTATTAATCATAATTATATTAATTAATAAAAGTCACTATATATATATATACATGATTCGTAATATAGTTATGTAGTTTTATCAATAAAAATAGAAATTTTTAGCAACTAACAATTACATTTAATAAAAAATAAATTATA
>PYAF01002247.1:554009-585835 GCA_007407185.1 Glycine tomentella
TTCATTATACACTTAACATTAACTAGTTTTTTTAAAAAAATATTAACATAATTAAAATATTTATTAATCATAATTATATTAATTAATAAAAGTCACTATATATATATATACATGATTCGTAATATAGTTATGTAGTTTTATCAATAAAAATAGAAATTTTTAGCAACTAACAATTACATTTAATAAAAAATAAATTATATGCATTAATTACCTTAATATTTTATTTTTTAAAATTGTATTAATCAAATATATATAATAATTATAAGTAATTACCTTAATTATATATAATTGATCATTATGGTAATTACTAGTTTAATTATACCATTTTAAAAAATATATAATTTTGATTAACATAATTCTTATTATCATACTTTTTGCGTGTTTGAAAATAAATAGATAGTTAAAAATATTTTTTAAGAAAACATATTACATAGATATATAAGTTAAAGATACATGCATGAATAAAAAAGTGAAGATTAGATACAAACTATGCTAAGTGGTTCCGGTAGTTGCTTCTTCCTAAGATGGACCAAACATGTAAAGAGCACCTTAAAAACTTTAACTAAATGGAGGTTTCATTGTAACAATGAATGTCTCTCATTTTTTCTCTCTGATCTGACACTTTCACGGTTCCACCTAATCACAGAAGCATTTAATTGTTGAAAAGAATTCCATATAATAAAAGATGTGACCATAAATGCCGTGAAAATGATGGGGGTCACTATCAACTATTTCCTCTTGGTAGTCCTGACCAATCAATTCCCAAATCGAAGTTTTGTAACCTAATGGCAATTTTGTCTAAACATTTTCTTGCTCCTCTTTCATACTTGTGCATGCTTCTAATGTCGGCATATAACTACTTTTAATCAGCATATTAATGTTAATTAAATATGTATTCAAAAAAACACAAACATCTAAATTCCTCATCAAAAAGGTCAGCATAGTATATGTTTGGATTTGTATCTCTTATCCGTATTTTCATCGACAATGTGCATGATGGAACATAAGCAAACAAATGGATGTAAAACTTAGTACTATAATTTCAGAATACAATTGCACGTGATGGTGTATGTATACCATTATAATTTCAATAGACCTACCTCAACTATTAATTAGGTATTTATATTTAAAAATGGAGAAAAAATAATTTACATTAGTAGTTTTATTAAAGAAATTAAATTACTATTTCAATAACTATTCACTTAAATATTTATTATTAGAGTCGGGACCGTCCGTGGAGAGTGTAAGATTATCAAGGTACCCACCTTAGGTCTTATTGTAAGTGTGCAAGTTCTAATAATTGAGTGTTGAAACTAGCTATTTCCATTATATGAGAGTTGGAATGAGAGCAACATCTTATCGTTTGAGTAGATAGATCGAATTGATGATTAACTATCTTATCTTTTAAATGAATTAAAATCTTATTTATTGAGAATGTTTTCTTTGGTGCATTCTTTTTTATTGAGAAGGAAATATTGTAACTATTTAATTATAAAATATTGGTAAATAGTTTTGCAGCTAAAAAACTAGAATTTTAATATAATGATTGGTAATTTATATTATATTATTTTTTCTAAATTTTTTGTCCTAGCTATAAAAATCTCATACACAGCCTTGTTCTGTATTTCCTAATCTTTTCCAAATATGACATGAGGTGGATTAGTTTACTAACATAAGTCATTTAATCGATTTAATTGTTAAATGAATATTCACATTTAATGTTGGTTAAATCAAGATAGTAAAAGAAAAGAATATTCATATGTAATGTTGGTTAAAACAAGATAGTAAAAGAAAAGATGCTAACAAATACTAGTACTCCTACATTGTAGAAAATATTTTGTTTTTTTATTTTATTTACAAATCATTAAAAATATAAATGAAATAAAAAGTTTTTTTTTATAATTACTGTGAAGTAAAAAAAAAAAAAAAGAAGCATATAACAGCAGACCAACAGTTTTATTTTCTTCCCTTGAAAATAAGGTGTTTTTTTTACCAGACAACAAAGAAGTAGTCGAACTTTATTAACACCCTTTGCCAGCAAATTCATTACTAGTGTACTCGCTGGTCCAGTTTAATAAAGTAAATAGATGAAAATAATAGTAACTGGAAAACTTTTAGAAATATTAAAATACAATTCATATTTAATTATTAAATATTATGCAAGTCTATGTTAAAATGTACGGTTAAGATCATTAAAAAATATTTAAAATAAAAAAATATGTAGTATTTTATGATGTGCATTTATTATTAAAGTTTGACCAAAAAAAAAGACATAATTAATAAGGGCAGGTCATATCTCAACTATGTCTCATATATGTAATCTACCAATAATAATAATAATAATAATTCCAAAACTTATACACAGTTTCATATATGTTTTTGATGTTGTTCCTCCATCATAATTGAAATTTTACTTCAATAATCTAGGTTGATATTTAATACAAACCTTTATTACTTTAATTTAAAAAAAAAGGACAAAAAATACTTGAGAAACTGCATCTAAATTTTGTCCTAATAAAAATGAATATTTGAATCCAAAATAAGTTTGCATATCATTAAGAAAGAAATGAAAATGAAAAAAGGAAGAAGTTGTTACCTTGGGTCTGCTCTAGTGTAGAAGCCAGCATTGATAGAACTTCCACCTCCCAAGACCCTTGCCCTTGAATTGTAGACTCCATCAGTTGAAATGAAGTACTGAGAAGCTGAAGTTGGTGAAATGTCTGCCAAGGTAATGTGGAAGTTCTCCAGAAATGAAACATTGGGGTTGGTGAAAGGAACACCCCCTCTTTCAAGCACCAAAACACTGAAGTTCTGAGATAGGGTTGCAGCTAAAGGACACCCTGCTGTGCCTCCTCCAACTATTATGTAGTCATAGGCATTATTGCTTGTGGTAGTTGAAATTGATGGTGATGAGAATGAGCTTGCATTTCTGATAAAAGGGTATCTATTTTCATGCCAGTGCCGATTACCTGCAAAAATGAAATTTTGCTCATCAAAACACTACTCCCCCCCGCATCATCTTGACTAGTTTAATTAATTACATTCCCAATTTCAATGTGTTATTCGTATAATTGTTATAATTAGATTTAAGCCATCCTCCATTAAACAAAACTGGGAAAATGTTGAACAATAATAAATGACGAAGGCTAACTAGTGCCTTTAGACATAGAATAGTAGTTAAAGAATTAAAATAAAAAATATTTATTTTAAAAATTATACGAGAGCATAAAAAAAGTGTTATAAATAAACCCATTTTTACTCATCTCAATAAAAATATTTCTCATTTTATAATTTTTTAACTAATGTTGTAAGGACATTATTAACAAGACCTATAATAAATTATACTACTAGTATTTAGTAAAACAAGGTGAGTCAATGCCCACAAAGTATTTTTTAATCGAAATGTCCATCCATGCACGCGCGCACACACACACATATATATATGAATAATATAATCATAGTCATCAAAACAGATTAAAGTGTTTATGTTAAAGAACTAGCAAATTAGACCTTTGTCTATGATCTAGCCGTGTATATGCTTTAGAAGTGAAACTCCAAATGAAAGTAGAAGAAACCCAGAACCACTGTTTACATATTTCACTAGATTCTGAGATAGATAGATTGCTGCCACAAACTACATTCATAAATTTTCATCTATGATGTGGCAAGTTGCTACAAACCAGATGGCATTACTATCAGTTAATGAAAAAAAATGAGATTCAAAAGGACAAGAAAGAGAGATTTCAGCCTGATTTTTAGCCTTGAAAAAAAAAAATGAGAACTCCTCCTGTACATATCTATCTTGAATAGAAAAAAAAAAATTCCAGAGATTAAATGTTGAAAACATAAGCTGAAGGAACAAAGATCGATGAAATTGAATAAACAATGTAATTAAGAAAGCACAACGGGTGGATGAAGATGTAAAGTTGTGGATAGAGATCACTAACCTTGAGATGGAGGTAGAAAGTTCCAGAGCCATAGAAGTAGGCACAAGAAGAATTTGTAGTTGACTGCACCAACTGAAGCCATGGAATCTCACGGGCCAGAGAAAAAGCACTCACTCTCTGAATTGAAGCTGCTTCTTCCCAACCTATAAGTGGCTTCCTCTCATTGGCCTTGTTTTGTGTGCACATCATATAAATATGTAAAATACTCCATCCTCTTACCGTGTCAAGATTATGGTCACAATAACATAATCTAACAGTTAGTAAGAGAAATGATGAAGAAAATCTAAATTAAAAAACACATATAATGCATTAATGCCACTCCCCCACTAAACTTTTAGAAACACTAGAAAATATTACTGAATGAGGCATTTAATGAGGAAATGAATGCCGCGGTTATATTCAAGAGACTTTGGCCGTTGGATTTGACAATTGTATTTTCTGATCACGTTCATGAGTTTGTACAAAGACAGCTCACTCACCAGCCTACACTATGAGGAGTAAAGTTCCATATTTA
This sequence comes from Glycine tomentella, assembly GCA_007407185.1. Classification (NCBI taxonomy): domain Eukaryota; kingdom Viridiplantae; phylum Streptophyta; class Magnoliopsida; order Fabales; family Fabaceae; genus Glycine; species Glycine tomentella. The sequence continues at coordinate 558,471 of PYAF01002247.1, forward strand.
ATATGCCACCAAAAATTTGTGATTTCTTTTCATTTTTTTATCCTTTATCATGGTTTTAAATTACGGTTGCGGTCGCTATTTCCGTTAGTTAGAAAATATTTACATTACGGATAATTATAGAAAAAGGAGACTGATGCAGTCATGATACATACAATTGCTGTGAGTCAAAATACGTTAACGTTGCAGTTACAATTATGATTGCGGACCATTATTTAAAATCATGCCCTTTATGCTTCATGATTGGAGTAGAGGGCACTTCCTAAATTAAGTTGTCCCTTCAACTAACCTTTGGTAATAAACTTAGCAGTCATTAATACTAACATTATTCATTCTCAGCATCTACAAAACTGCACCAAGAAAGAAATTAAAACTAGAAAAGCAAATTGTATTTTGGGTTATTAGAAAGAATTTCTTTTTCTGCATGCTTTGCATTGTCTTTTGATAATCTGAGGTGATAGTCTGCATCGATCGATCACAGCTGGTCTTGTTTGGTTAATCTATTTATTGATTGGATATATCCATACGGCAATAGAAGTTGATGAAAGAGTAAAGGAAATTTTGAATCATGCATATGAAATTACTAACCCATTTTGATTAGTTGTTTAATTTTGATGCCAATGAACCAACCGAACTTGTACATATGCTGCAACAGATTCTGAAGTGTGGGGGCATATGGAGCATTATAGTTTTGGAAAGGGGATTTGTCCATCTTAATTAACAAAGAAGCATATTGAGAAAGCCACAATTTCACACACACTAACAGAAGAGGGAAGAGCAGTATATAATGCAAATCATATCTTAATAAATGTAAGGATATGAATATGATCATTGTTTTATTAATTTCTTTGCTTCTTTATGACTTGGATTGTCAACTTTAGCATGAGTCCAAAATGAACCTCTAAAGTATTCATGACTTGTGATGTAATGTTGTCTGATTTATCTAGAAATTGGAGAAGAGAAGAATCCAAATATTCAATTCATTCAACTGAGAACATATATAGTGATCTGTTTGCATGGTCGAGCCAACGTTATTTCCTAAATATAGAAAGTTGAAAATAAAAATAAGGAAGCTAGGTGAAATGTATATGAACAAAATGGTAAGGAAAAAGAGATCCTGCATATGACATGACAGTAATATAAACAAGAGGATATAGTTGGCAATACGTGGCGGAAATATTCATTTATTTAATTTAATATTTGTTGCAAGCAATGACTAGCTTCGATCTCATTGACAACCGAGAATCATTAATTTGCTGGTATGACATCAAATAAAACATATATTCACTAGTGGATCCATGAAAACTTTTTAGTTCATACTAAATTTTAAATAATGTTAAATTTTATTTTTAGGTATGTCAAATTTTATTTTTAATCCTAATTAATTATATAAATATATATAATTATTATAAAAAAATTATCTGCTACTCAATAACTGTAAATTTTATTTTTTAGGTAGTTCCTTGACCATCGCTCACCAAGAAGTGGCTCCGCTGCATATATTTGTTCCTTTTTTTTCTGATTTTTAAGTTAAAATAAAAGGAAAATAAATTTTTTACAGCCTTTAACTTAACCCTTTGTTTATTAGAGAATAAATGGAGCGGAGATGAGGAGAGAAATTTGTGAGAAATAAAGTTAATGTAGAGAAAATAGAGAAGAGAAACATTTAAAGGTTTGACGTCATTAGGGTTTTTTTTTTACTTTATTTTTCACTTGATTATTTTTTTATTTTTCTTAAATCAAACACTTTTATTTTATTATATTTTCATCGATGTTACGTTTTAGTTATTTCTTTTCTTCTTGTGAGATGCACAAGTGTATAACCTAAAGAAATAAGAAAAGATAAGAAATAAATAATTAGTACAATTAATATTATAATATGATAAAAAAATGATATTATTATATCATATAATTTATTTGATTTTTTATATATATAGAAATAAAAAATAATACTAAAAGATTTATAATATATAATTCATGCATTATCTTAAATTGATTGAATTAGACACCTTTAATATAACCTATTTTTAACATAATAGTAATCTAAGAAAGTGTTTCCAAATAAGAAAAAAATGAAAAATATTCATGAAATATTTACATTTTCACACCTCTTACTTTCATACCTACCAAACAAACAAGGACCAAGTGATCCAAAAACCATCAGAGAAAATTTAAAGTCCAAAATTCAGTAATTGCTAGGTGCCACAAGTCTAAACCTACTTTTTTTGTCATTTGATCATTCCTAGGCCAAAAATGGAAATGGAAGGCTGGGTGGGGCCCAGCGCCACCCTTCAATGAATGACATATAGGTTAGTTGTTCCTAGCCTCCCATGCTGAGCTGTGTTTGTTGCCTATGTCATTTCTTCCAATCTATCTCTGTAAAATGGAAGTTAACCACATTATGATATATGAGGCCTTAAATCCCCATGGTAGGTAGGTAGGTAAATATTGGATGATAATTTTACCATTTTTTTGTATAAAAAGAGAAAAGATTCCCATAACTTTTCTCTTTCAAGGTCAAGTATATATTTATGAGTTTGGTTCGACTTTCACAAGCATTCCTTTTAGTTGAAATCTGCTTTACTAATTGTTGAGCCTCTAGTCGTTACATGTCGCTTCAAGATGGGAAGGGTCAATCTAATAAGAAAGAAATTGCATGTCATCGAGCATTCAGGCCGATCCATGCATAAGCGATCCAAACTTTTTACGTTAAGTTTTTTAAGAAGTTATTTAATGTTAATACTATTTTTTGTCACAGAATAATGTTAATACTACCACTGTTCATATAATTTTATGAATAACTAGCTATTCATATAATTTATACCTCATTGACTTATTGTTAAGCGTTTTTTTTTTCTCAAACATCATTAATAATTGTGATGATGTGACACCATTACATTACATAATTGACGATACAAATTTAAAATAAATTCTTTATTACATTAATGACTCCAAACAAAATAAAATTATTAGGGACCCAAAATAAATTTTAATCATTTATTAAGACTTTAATCATATTTAAATCTTATATTAATAAATTATACTTATCAGATTTCGTAAAATTAAAAAAACGCATCCTATATTTTTTTTATTTTTACATTAATTCTCCTTAATTGTTTAAAATATATATGCATTGACACTTATATATTACAATAACCCTCTTAATTATTTGAAAAACTACGAAGTTAATATAAATATTTAAAAAGTAAGAAATTTTGAGTGATTACACAAAACTTCATAAAATGAGCTTTGAATCCTGATAGAAGAAACTTTGCAAGTAATTTACTTTTTGCTTGTTACTCTCTCCCACTTAAAAGTTAATTAGTCATTAGTTTCAAATAAATAAATTGTCTCACCAAATTTAGCCCGTAAAATGATCCTTAATTATGTTCCTTATTTTTTCTGAATAATTATGTTCCTTATTGTCTTACTTTACCATGATTTGTTCATTAAATTAGTTAATATTAATTTAATGTTTCCTTCTAAAAAAAAATTTAATGTTTCATTATCTTTTATCTCTCTCCCTTCTATACCTAAAACTTCATAATTTCAACATTATTCTTTTTATCATGAGTTATTGAATAACAACTGAATTTCATGAGTCAAACCTTTTATACATAAACTGCTCAAAACTAGTCATATAATTGTGCAACTATATATATATATTTTTTCTTGATTTACAGCTATTCAGCAGCTAGCTATCCTGTGGCAGATCACAGAGCACTACTTCTCATCTTGTCACAGTTATTATGCATCAGTTAGGCAGATGTTCGCAGCTTTATGGTGGTCACGTTCGTCCTTGACAAAAGTCACAACAACATACATTGATGCCGATCAAAGGTTCGTGAATGTCCGTAATATTAGATAATAAAGGTAACACAATTCATATTATATAGTACTATTATTCTGTCGGATACGTTTTCAAATTGATGTTGCGTTGTTAGAAGATCATGCAAAGATGGCTTAAGGCAAAACATGTGTCTATATATTGGGATGAACTTATTTCACATTCAAAAGCTTATAATTATAATATCAAATGCAAATTAAAAGGGCTGCTGACAAGACAAATGATTTTTACCTAAAATATAAGCTAATCCAAACACTTTTTTAGGAATAATCCCGACACATTGAAAACAATTAATAATGCAATATTTCTCTTGAATTTTTCTAATACAAATATGTTATTACTCTTGCCAAGAGCTTCTGCAAAAATCTGGTATAAGTTTAGTTATACATCAAATGGCAATGGCAATTCAAATGGATCTTAAATTAATATGTTAATAAATTCATCTGTTCTACTTTTTTAAGTAAAATTCATTTGTTCTACTTAAGTTGTGTTAGAATGGAAATGGCAAAACAGTTATAATATGATTAGTCCATGTGGTTGTTTTAAGTTTTAATTTGATACTTAATCAACTTATTCCACTTCTTAAATTTAGTTATACTTCAAAGGTTGTTACATTACTGGCTTACAGCTAGACATATCACATTATATTTATTGCTGATTTTTTATGTCTCATTTTTTCTTTATCCAAAATTAATTTCATTGCCTATCATTTTTTACAAGTTAATTTAATAAAAATAATTTTTTTTGTTTGGTAAGACTTTGAGGGAAAAAAATCGTTTGTAATACTTATTATTCTCTTGGATGAAGGAATGATGTTCTAACGCGGCAGGTCAACAAAACATTAATGGCCACTGTCCATGCATTAAACAAACAAGGCTTTGTTATTGATTATTATATAATCAATAAATAAAATTTTATTAAAAATCTACATGTATTTATGGCATTACATGACAACTTTCAAATAAAATTTTGCTTACTTTTAATTCATTATCCATTGCTATTGAAATAATTATGAACAAAATCGAAACAAAGATAATCTTGAAATTTTAATTGATTCAACATTGTTAAGCATGCCGAAAATTCAAGAAATAGAAGAAAACAATCTCTTATCTTCCAAGACCATATTACACGTAAAACAATAGTTGGCATTACAAGCAGCAAGCACGATCAACTCTAGTATCTCTTTGAAAAAAATCTAATATAAACACACAATCCAATTAATAAATTTTCCATAAAAAAAAAAAAAAAAGAACACTCAGTACACTGATAAATTACAAACAAAATTGATTGCAAAACCAGCATAACTTCTCCAACTAACTGAAGTGCCTAAATTGGAAAAGAGAGCTATCTTAAGGGGGGGACTACAACAAAACACTGCCCCCTGTATATGGCACTTGTACAAAAAAAAAAAAAATTAAAAAAAAAAAAAACAATGCCTTTGAATGCCTTGAATGCTCACAAGTCATGAATTTTGTGGACAAGCATGCAGCCACCAAAAACACCACCATCTTCCAAATGAAGAAATTGGTATTCAGTAAGATGAGATCTACTCATCTTTTAATGGACTCACATACTCGGTTCCGTTGTCCAATGCAGTCAAGTTAGATGAGGCGCTAGATGACACGGCATGACCATCATTGTAACTGTTTTTTGATGGGGTTCTCTGAGGATTGTTAGCTGCAGGGTTTTGTCCCTCCTCTGCTAGTTTTCTCATAAGGTTCATGATAGTTGGAATAAACTTGCTAGACAAGGATATGATTCCCGGAAGCTGAAGAAAGAAAAAAAAAATTGTTACGGAAGAAGGCTACTATAAACTTTAACAGTGGACAACAGACCCTTGAACACTAGAATGCCTAGTAGTTTATTAGCTGATTTTGTTACAATTGCTCACAGATTGTAAAAAATTCAAACAGGCAAGGCAGACTCGGATTATCAATACCAGGATTGAAAAATAAATTATAAAGACCACAATAGCATACTCACAGCTCCATTGCGAAATTCGCCCGAAACATCAAGCTGCACCCATAGGGCTTTAATGAGAAGAAAACCAACAAAGATTACACCCAAATACAAGGGATTTCTGCCACGGAAAATATTAAACTTGGGTGAGATAAATAAAATAGTACAATAAAAGTGAAGAGTTTTCTTTAGGTTTGTACTTTAGGTAACATTATTATGTTAATATAATGCCCATCAAATACTCAAAACAGTTTATTATCCCAACACAAAAAATACTCATTTACAGTTACTACTTTTAGACCGAGCCGCTGTTAGAGGAGCAAGATAAAACCAGAGAAGGAAAACTAGAAAAATATACAGCATATGAGTACAGTTGACATGCACCTTAGAAGTGTCATAAATTCATTAAATCCCAGGATAACCAAAGCAACTATTGCCCATGGGGGAGGTAACCAGTTGTTGTTGCGCTTGTTGGCCTCCTGAAAATAAAAACAACATATTACATCAGTAAGTAAAAGTAGTAAAATGTTTTCCAACATGAAATTCAAATGTCTTGATAACTTGTGCATCATGCCTGTGCAGAAATGGCCTGAGAGACACTGTACTCTGTCTCTGTCTTGAATTGCCTCCACAAAGACTTGCACTGGACAGGTGTAATCAATGTTTTAGAGGATGAAACCTGCATGGAAATTTCACACAACAGATCAGTGCCTAACATAGAAAATGTTCTCAAAGCGTTACAAGAGAAACCAAAATATAGCATTTTTGCAGCCTAAAATGTATATCAATCAATTCACAAGTGATCACAGCAATGGATATATTGATATTCAGTTTAGGGTAATCGATCACTAATTAATGCAAATCAGACCATTCATCTACCAAAATGGATAACCAAGTCAATATTTCATCATATAGAACTACCAACAATTAATTTGCACCTGTTCCCAGCTGCTAGAAGCTAGTGGATCAACCATTGTGATGCTCCTTGTAGCATTACTACTTGGTGATGAATCCACCAATGCAACTGCTAACACTTTCTCAATATTGTCAGTGTCATCGTCATCCAAACGAATTGCAGCCATAACAGATAGCAATTTCAAAGACTGCAAAGCATTAAATATGGTTAAAAAGATAATTAAAAAAATACAAATTCAATAACAATATAATATTCATAATCATTCCGTACAGAAGAGCGAGCAGTCTTGGTGATGGCTCGTATATCTTCTTTCCCCGTCCAAACACGAGGCATTGAATCAGAATCATGGCTAAACAACATCGTAAACCTGCTTGCAAAGTTAAGGTAAGTGCATCGAAGTAAAACTCAAACGAACAGGTAAAAGTCAACTTAGAAGTTGCAGAAGATTCATACCTGTCCTTCATGCGCATTAGAACTCTTCCAGCTTCTTCCCTAGCCTTTCCTTCTACCAGACCCCTTGCATAATCCTCTAAACTCAAAATCATTTTCTGCCTTGTTTCTTCATCCATATCAAACCCAGTAAGTGCAGCAGAGAACCCTGAAACAGCTGATTCAGTCTCACGCCTAAGAAGATTCCTTATTGATGGCCAAGTATCTCTATTAGCTCCATCCAAAAGAGCTTCAACAGGTCCAGACAAAGCTTGTTTAAGTTTTTCCTGCAATAGTACTACTATCAGAAAACTTCCCAAAAGCAAACCAACTGGAACAACCAAATAAAATTTCCTAAACTACTTGCCTAAATCACTACAGTAACTAAGCATGAGAAGTATCTTATACTTTTGACTCATCATTATTAATAGAAAGAGTATTGACAACATGCATTGTATCAATTGATCCCTTACTAAAATGATTGTATTGCTATTAGGCAGTCTTGCTTAGTTATAATCTCATACTACCATTCTAAAATTTCAAAACTGATTTTTTGGTAGAACTACTTACTATATAGTATATACAACCTGAAACCTTAGCGTCATCACAATGCTTGACGGAAATCACTTACAGATTCATAAGACATTAATGATCAATGCCAGAACATACCTCATATGATGAAGTAAGTTCAGAAATCTTGGTTGCACGTACAGTTGCAACATATGCATCAATATCACGCAGCAGTTTCTCCCGTACTTTAGATGTATCCCAGTTTGTTTGTTCAATAACAACATCTGTAACGATAATATATCAGTTTCATTTTGTAATTCAGTCAGAGTAAGTTTGACTTCTTGGACAGCAGACATTGTAATAAACCAAAAACCTAGCAATTCTGCACCCAACATCAAATTAATCATTGTACACAATTCACTTCTTGGTTATCCATATTCTCAGTTTTCCCTTTCCAAATGTTCATTATATGCTTTGTCCTTCCACTTCAATTTATTGTTCACTAATAAACAAAATAAAGAATTTTTTTATTACCTGTACATGCTTCATCAAATTGAACCATACCAGACCCGATGCAATTATTAGCAGCCACAGAAAACCCTTCCCCTCCTTTCAAAGCCTTGTCAAATGCCTCCTTGAATTTATCCAAAGTTCCAGATCTTATATGTCCCAGTGCAGATTGGAATGCTGGTTGGACAAGCTAACCAATTGAAAAGGTGTTAAGCACCACTACAAACCTCACAATTCTATAATGGCTACTAAAGAGAAAGAAGTAAGGCCAATATCCAGTATCTAAAATAGCCATATTGATTCAAAAACCATCAATTAATCATTTCTTTTTCAATAGTTATCAATTCATTTTATAAGAAGGAACATGGTTGAGCCCAGTTGAGAAGGATTACTTGGAACAATTTTTCTTGTAGTTGCTTTTGTTTGGAAGATCTCACACCTTCATCAAAATAGGTGGCTTCAGCATCATACCTTTAAAAGAAAATGCAATAGCTCAATATAACTTCACTCCACATCAACTCATTCTTTCATGATGCAAAAACCAACAGCATGTAACATTAAGACAACAAACTTCTAAGATTCAAATTCAAGCTACAGTTTACTTCACGATTACACATAACATCACAGCTATAAAACCAGTCCTTAATATACAAAATAAAGAGATGGTAATGGAAGACAAACCAGAAAACATTAGATGGTATTACTGTGTAACACACGTAACTACCTAGTTAAGTAATTTTCTCTAAATCTACAAGTTCACTCATGGAGTCATAGGACCTAGATAAGTAAAACTTTCAAATCAAAAAAAGAAAAAAAATATTAAAAACAGCACTGCGGTGAGGGAATCCTGCTGCTCTACTCAACAGTACTAAAACAAAATATTGTAAAAAAGATAAGAGTTGAACAAAAAGTTTATAAGATAGTATAAGGTAATGTGGTATTCTATAACTGAGCCACTACAAATTACAAATACAGATGTCATATAAATTGAACTGCACTCACTCTGAAAAACAAGTATCAAGGAGTGAACTGAGCTTTTTCCCAAATCCAGGAATAGGGCCAGATTGCACAGCCTCTTCCAATTGACACCAATCCTGAGTGGAAATTAAAAGATATTTCCACAAAATTAGTAAAACTAGGAGTGTCAAAATATGTTGGAGGATTACACCAAAATAAAAGTGAATACCTCATTTGCAACAAAAGAGGCATATTTCTCGTTTGCGATTTCTTCACATCGTACAGTAGCAACCATAACCTACAATTAGGTTGACCCTTAAATTATTAATAAAATGAAGGTTAAATTAAAAATTTAGTGCCTACACCTGATATTGTTTTTCACTTTATCCTACATAAAAAAAATTCTACATTTCAGTCCCAACATGAAAAATGTTTACGAAATGGTCCTTGCCACCACTTGCCAACATTACAACAGTAATAGGTTTAATTCAATGCCAATATTTTTCATTTTAGTCCTTATATGAAATAAATGTACATTTTGGTCGGTTCCTACATGAAAATATCTCTACATTTTGGTCCCTATACCTAACACACATTTTTTCAATTTAGTCCCTACAGGAAAAATACTATAATGCCATTATAATGTTATCAAACAATGGGAACTAGTAAATAAAATCATCTAGGAATCAAAATTTAGAGTTTTTCATGTAGGAACTAAACTGAAAACAAGTGTCAAGTGTAGGGAGCAAATTTTTAATTTTACCTAAAATCAATACACGTGAAAGCAAAAGTGGCATCGTCATAGCATGTATATTACCTTGTGTGCAGGAAGGTCAAGATCTTTGTTCTCCTTAATGACTCTCCATATATGCTCAGAACTAAAAGAAAAGCCAGAAGCAGGAACAACTCCACGCCGATCCCCTGCAAGCCCACCAGGAGCGATAGAATGATGGAATCGTTGCCGCAAGCTGGCAACCTACATTCAAAATAAACCAGAACAGAATATATCAGCAAATTAGACAAACAACCCAAGAAAAAAGGACTGTTTCCCACTATGAAAGGCAAATTAATACAATAATTTATGCACATGGATCAAGAAGCAATGACATATAGTCACTGATGCAGATATGAAGACAAAGAACCACGAAATCCTTATAATGGGTCATAGAATCAGCAAGTAAATCAGAAGGAAACTTCATACCTGCTCTTTAAATTGCTCTTCCTTTTCTTCATAACTAGAAAGAGCAACAACTTCAACCTGGTCATTTGTTACCAAGAATAAACATTTACTATAAACTTCATATAAAATCTTGCTACACAAGAACATCAATAAGATTAGCAATATCAAAGGAATGAAGAACTTACATTGAAAAATTCACTTAATGGGGTTTCCTTGTGGGCCTGTGGTTTAGGAACAGAGTCCCATATCTGCAGAGGAAAATAATAAAGCAATAAAGGTAAGTAAAAAGTCTATAACAATTCAATGACAATATACAGAGATGAAAGCACTGCATTACCTTCTGAATATCTTCTCGCAAAACAGGTTCTAAATTTTCAAGTGGTGTCTATAAAAGGGAAAGGTTAACCACATCAACAACAAATAAAAGTATTTAGAATTAAAAATATATAACAAACAAATAATTAAAAAAATAATAATAAACAGATATTACACACCCTTGTTTTATCACGTATGACAAACAACAATGTTGTTTTTCGTGGACTAAACAATCTCATCATGACCTGAAAGTAAAATTTAGTATGCAGTTAAGTAAATGACAATTGACAAGTTTCAAGATTCAAGATAATTGCTTGTAGTCAATAGGCCAACAACACATACCTGAAAAACAGTTTTCAAAAGTGGCTTATTTGCGGCTTGCTCACGGCCAATGTCATGGCACCACCTTTACAAACATTGCAGAGGGGGAGGGAAATTAGTTGCATAAAGAAAGAAGATTCAAATGGAAAAGCATTAAAATAAGAAATACTTGTTCAAAAGCTACAGACTTAAAAATTCTGAAATTAGTCAGTATTTAAGATGTAACAAGGGTGAAAACTAAAAAAGAGGAAAAAAAAAACTCACATGTTTATTAGCACTATATCTGAGACAGCAAGAGCAAATAGAGCACTTTGCTTTTCAAAAGCAGTGTCATCCTGAGAAAAAGACAATTTCAGTATACAAGGAGAACAAAACGCAAAACTATCCATTTCTCATACTGTTCTAATTTTTGCCAATGACAGAGAATGACATGTTTAAATAATCAAGAGTTCTAATTATTATGAACTATTCCTAATCCATCACAATGCTAACACAGATTAGAATTATTATGGAACTCTTTCTTCTGGTCACAATTTTATAACACAAATAAAATTTAAAGAGATCAAGAGGATATGTTACAAGTAAATCGTGAGAACAACAGGAATGTATGAACTCCACAAATTTTTATAATAAGCATCATATGTTCCACAAGGGCTAGAAACACAGTGGCATATTTGCATTCCTAATTGAGAAATATATGTGCAAATGGCAATTGGATATTGGCTATAGACTGAATTGTGACCTTGGCTATTATCAAAGTAAGTTAACGTATAACCCAAAAAAAAAAAAAAAACACACCTCTCCACGTTCTCTTCCATCTGTACCCTCCAAATCCATCACAAGTGTACAAGGCTCTATGCCAGCACATCTAGCCATCCAGATTCCTTTGGTAGTTTGAGACCTGAAAACAAGCATATACATCAGGTCACCACCCAGTTAGTTGAGAAGGGATTGTGAGACATGTCAGAATTGCAACAACATACCTTCCCTTAAAAGCATCCATCTCTCTGAAGTTGGTACCAAACAAATTATTTAATAGCGTGCTCTTGCCTGCCCGGAGAAAAGAAAACAAAGAACTAGATAATATAAAGATCCTTTTATTGGGAATAGTAATAATCTCGTTGTTCAAATAAATTTAAACAAATGCAAAAGAATGAAGTAAAATTAAACAGGAGAAATAAATTTAAAAAGGTACAATAAAATTTTCAAAAAAACGGAAAGGGCCAAGAGACTAAATCTAATAATCATAAATCACTATTTTGTATCGATAATGAAGTCATAAATCTAAGACACTACAATTGAGCTAGTGGTGAGTGGTTCAAATCCCATTGCTACTCATGGGACAAAACAAATTGTAAATTTATATCAAATTCAACTAGGAGGCTATTATTCATTAAACTTTGATTTAATCTTTCCATGAATCTTAGATAAAAATCCACCTCCATTCAGTGTCAAGTAAAGTATCTTAATTACCTAAAGATCCTCAGGTGCACAGACAGGTTAAAGAAATCATAAAATCCAATTAGCTTGAGAAGGGAAGGGAAAACAATAAGGTTAAGCAGAACAGAGAGCATACCACTACTTTGTGGACCCATTATAGAAACTACAGCATACGAAAGCCCACATTCAGCCAACTTCACCTCCTTCATGAAACTTTCAACCCCAGAAACATTGAATGTACCATCTCCATCAATAAGCTGAGTTGAACAACAAGTCTCACTATTTGCTGGATAAGGAAATACTCCATGTTAGTAGAGGGAAAATAAATTGCTGCAAAAGACTTGCACAAATTTCAAGTATAGCACTAATTGAGATCCACAAGCAAAACCGGAATTTTAGGCATGATTGCAGCATTGCACTGTGACATATAAACAGCTAGAAACACATTTAATCAGGAAATTCAACTTGACCATCCCTGCCCTGGTAAGAACATTGGTTTTCATTCTCAGTACCAAAAAATAAACAAACAAATCTTTACACTTGTTTGCTGGTTCCACACTCCATTCATCAATTCAAACCCCAATACTTCCACTAGCATTGAAAAACCTGAGCAGGGATACTAATCTTTTTTTTATCGGCAAATGTTAGTTTTCTAGTTTTGTTAAAAATGTCAGTTGGGAAGATTCGACCCTTCCCCAAACCAATGGATCAACCTTATATCTCCCAGGGATACTAATCTCCTTTCCATAAAATTAAATTGACTAAACTTCTAACAGGCACTCCCTTCTCAACTTTTCATCTCCCCTTTAACATATAGCAGCAATCTAAACCTTGCCCCGGATCCAACCAATAAGCCATACAAAACACAAATTATGGATCAAATTGTCAAAATCAATCACATCACCAAATTCCCATAAATCCCACACAAACCTTCACTTAAAACTGAAAAAAAATGAAAAAAAACAACAATAAAGTTAAACAACAGTTAGAAGAAAAAAAAAACGCATGCAAGTGTAACTACCAATTTTCCGTTAATACCAAACAATTGTCATCTATAAAAGATTGAAACTTTGATGGGAGTTAGAATTGGGAAAACAGATAGAAATCAAAAAGTGAAGAATAAAGCTTTGATCGTCATCATCATCATCATCATCATCAAAAAAATGCAGGAATCAGATCGACGATGAAGAGAATGGAAATAGCGTACCCATTAGCGTGGGATTGGGAACGATTCAATTGTTGAGAAATGCGGAAAAGGAAGATCGAAAGAGAGAAAAGCGATCTCAGACTCTCACAGGACACAGGGGCATTACCATTGCCATGCCATCACCATAGCTACTCACATATACTACTTGATTCCAAATTATGCTTCTCTTTTTTCTTTTTTTACTTTTTTTTTCTTTCTTTTTTTACTTTTTTTTTCTTATACCTTGGAATAACATAAAAAAAAGTTTATATTATTATACAATTACAAATCTCAAATCTCATCTAAATTATTTTAAAATAATTATTTTATAAATTAATAAACTTATCATATATAATATATAATTAAATGATTGTATAAAAAAATTTATATTCTCAATACATAATATTTTTTTCTTTTCTATTTTTTTTTTATTTTTAATGCATTCAATTAGGGAAAAAAAAAAGGTCAAATTGAATTTTTTTTTTTTTTTGTTTTTCTTAAACTTAGGTTGAAAGTTTTCCTTTTGAAAATTTCTTTGCATACTCGTATTCGTATTTTTTTTATTAAAAAAATATATCCTCTTACCTAGAAAAGATATTAGAGTTAATAAAGAAAAAAATATAAGAGTAAATGAAAATTAAGGCAAAAGGATAAATTTTCGAAAGATGTCGTGTACATGATAGTATCTGACCAATCGGTGTTTTGTTTGCGGAATGATCCATTGAGTGAATTAGTAACACAAGTAACACATGATCATAAAATGTTTCTTGATAGTTATGTTAACATTTTATTATTAAGTCAAATATCATGTTAATTTTCTTGAATAATTTAGGTCAATTTTTAATAATAAAACTAGTAGGAGATTGTATACTTTTTTCTATCAGTATTCGTACAAGGATAGTTATATTCTTTTTAAAATAAAATTAATACTGATGGTTAGAATTATTTTAAAAAAATTAGTATTCATTTTTTTTATTTTTCATCTAAATTATAATGCATAAATTGAATTCGATAAAATATTTTATTTAAAATGACACCAATTTAAAATTTTGCTTAAAATATGATTAAAGTAAACTATGTACCAACAATATAAAATTTTGATATTATCGATCAATAAAAATTATTATATATTATAATTTTATTTATATTTATAATAATTATTTTAAAAATTATTGTCAGCAAAATCTTTTATTAATTAAAATATAAAAGTTATTATAATAATGATGTATAAAAATTAAACTCGTATAGTTATTTATTTATGATTAATAAATTATGAAATTTTGTAAAAAAAAAAAACAAAAATAGTGAATTAAAAACAAGTCATATTTGAGTATAAAAATTAAATAATAAAGTACAAAACTATTAAATAATTGAAAATGCTCTAAACTGAGGGAAATGGCCAAGGGGCGGTGGAAGAATGGGACCCAACTGTGCCGCCCTTTGTTCTTGCTTTCGGCAAATGTGGAAATGTAACTTTTAAGTGTATGTTTGGGAATTGGATATAAAATGATTTTTGAGAAAAAATTATTCTACTTATATTTTGTTTGTTTGTATTCATTTGATAATTTTAACTGCAGTGAAATTCCGTTTTTCACCATTCCTCACTACAAATTACTTGCGTTATTCGCACGTACGGTCAAACTTGTTGCAGTTCAAGCATGGATCCCACCCATTCTCTGCTTGCTTGCTTATTCAGTATTCACTGTTCAAAACCTATATTGTTTCATTTTAATATTCAAAAATCAAAATACTCACCTGTTAAAGCTTCACTAATGTTAAAGAAATCATTATTTATTTAAAGCAAATCGTTAAAAACCCAAAGAAGAAGACAGAAAGAAGTGTTTTTGGTTTTCATAATAATTTTATTAGGGTTAGACATGTAAAGGTTTATCATAATGTTAGAAGGCATCCTCTACATTATATCTTATATGTTAACGTCATGTCATGTGTTTTAAAAGTTTATAATTGGTTTTAGATTATTTTTAAAACTTAATGTCATATGAATTAAATAAAAATTTAAGATAAAACATTTCATGAAATAAATTTAATTGATAAAGATAATTTCAAAAAATAATTTTAAAAACGTTTTGAATTTTATTTCTCACTTTCTTTCTTTATTTCACAATTTAAAATTTAAGAGTACACTACTTAAGAAATATTGACTAACAAGTGACTTTTTTAACTTAAAATATTATAAAACTACTCGAGAACTTTATTTTTAAATTTAATTTCAAATAATTTTAAAAAAACAGTAACTTTATTGTACAAGTAATATAGAATTTTAATAAGTATCATCCCATAAGAATTAATTGTAACCGGGTACTATTTTAAATTAATACTAGTAGTTGGATAAACTCAAATAGATTGCACCAAAAAGAGTAAGAGGCTGAATTGAAAAGGTGCAAACAAAAAAGTAGTAGATAAGACAAGTGACAGTAAATAACAAATTCAACTACTGATGTACTAGGATATTAATTTTATCCATTCCTTCACATACAATCATGTCTTTGCCTTAAAAAAATCATGTATTTACCCAATCCCAATTCATTCCCATAGATTTAGTAACAATCCACTAAATTTGTCAATCATCGACTTTTTATATACCTTCATTGATTATCCAACTCTGTCAAGAACCCAAAATCAACCCAAGAATAACTAATCCAAAGAAAACAATAAACGTATAAAGAAACTTTCCTCAAACCAAACGAAAATGAACTTAGATTGACAAACAAAATCCAATTAAGTAACAATATTATATATGATTCAAAAGAGACTACATCAATATTATAATGAGAAAGTTTAATTATAATTGAAAGAAATAAAAGCAAATGAGAAGAAAGATAAAAAGAGAAACTTTATCAAAGTTTGTTGTTTATGAGAATAATTTCAATCTTTGAAGAGATCGAGACTCTCTCCTCATTCAAAAATATTAAAAATGTCTTTCCCTTCAACCAAATATATGCCATGCAAGTGACCAATGTTTTTTTTTGTTACACCTACTAGCATTATTATGTAACACATTAACTATGATTATAAACATGGCTTGCAAATTAAGTCAACAAAAATAATAAGCATTAAAAAAAACAATTAAATGAGCAGATAAATAAAAATTATCTGACTGATATAGCTTATTATATTATTACTTTTTTCAATGTAAACATGCCAGATCAATTTACATACACATGTAAATGAGATCCGAAATGAAATTAACTATGCAAGTGGCCAAACTCAATTATTCCTTGGGTGTTGGATATGGGTGGTGGTCATGTGGAGACCATAATAGGATTAGGGAACAAGAACATATGAACATGCAGCATTGGAAATGAGACACAAAGTGACAAACGAGAGGGTTAAGAGATCAAGAAGCATAAGCATGAATGTCAAGCTTTTGACTATAGGAAATGCTGGAAATTTATGTGTGTCTTTGTGTGCTTTTATCCTTCCAAGACGTTGCTTGTTCCAAAGGACAACACTTCGGTTCATTTCCTCCATCCTATTAACTAATGCCTAACCTTTCTTTGTTCTTTTGTTTTTTCCATGATATACTACCCGCAAATCTTGGTGGTGATAATACTATTACAAACCCATGCATTCTATGCTTGTTTTTCATCGTTTTATGCTTATTCCCTTTTTATTTCCAATAAGTTGGGGTGTCAAGTTTGATTTTTCTTTCCTTACAGATTGATCGAAACTGAATGGGCACGGTTAGTGAGGAGATCTTTTTGTCGCAATATTTCTTACCATCGGAGGGACAATATTACTTCTAATTTTGTTTTGGAAAACCTAGCTAGTCTTAGACTCTTAATCATAAGGTTGTTCGAAACATTAATTAATTTAGGATTGGGTAAGGTATTATGACCCAATCCGAATACAAAAAACTCGACAAAAAAAAAGTCTGATTATGAATTTGGGTTCAGATGAGTTTTCGGGTGGTTTCAAATAAATGACATCAAATGAGTTCAATTTTAGATTTTTAAACCCATGAAAACTAGAGGTAAGCATGAGACGGGTTGGAAAAGGGTTATCTCAATCCGACACAATTAAAACTCAATTAATTAAGGACAAGATTAGGTCAATCCAATCTATTATTACAATTTATTAATCTTACAATTGTAGAAAGTTAAATTTTAGAGTGATAACAAAACTGAAATTAAGGTATATTTACAATAAATATTTCGAGATAAATAATAATATTACAAATATAATATCTTGTTATATAACATATTTATACATTAAAAATATTAGTAATATATATTAGGTAAAAAAAAACTTAGACTTTTCTTTAAAAAATATAGGACATTAGGTTAGGTTGAGATAACTCAAAGCATAACTCAAATTCGTTTTTAAAATACATGGGGTCTAATTTTTAAAATTCAAACTTATTCAAATCAACCTTAAGTAAGGTCGAATTAAAAATTGGATTAGACCTTACCCACCCCTTAATGGAAACTTAACCTAATTGTATTTGTGACTCTCAAATTCTTACTATTTCATTGCTAGGAAAATCTAAACTTCATTCCCTCAAAATTCAAGTTGTGTAAACCTAAACCAAATTATAACCCTATGTTTGGAAGGGAAATTTTGGCAATAATAAAATTGAAACATATAACATTTGAAAATTTGGTAAACAATTTTAATCTTGTTGAGCAACATATTTAAGCTATGTTTGGTTTGTTAGTGAGGAACTCCAAACTCAGTTTGAATAAAAAGTTTGACATCATGTTTGATTTCTCCCCAAAAATATGTTTAAGACTAAAATTTAGCTTGAAAATTTCAATTTGGGATAAACAACTATTAGAACACTTTTGCAATCTCAGTTTAAAAACTTAATTTTAATCCAAACTTAGGTTTACAAACTGCAATTCAAACATGCACTCACTTATAATTATAACTATACTATACAAAATACTCCTAAATTCCTAAAATGAATTTGAAAAATTACCTAAATATTGCAATTTTGTAAATAACTTTCGGAAACTCCACCGTGGCAATTTAAGCAAAATATTTGCAGCAGGGCCTATAGGTAAGAAAAAATGTTAGCTTACACCGTGATGATTCATTATTGTAGATGGTTGAATTCTAGCTACACCCACTTGTGTATATAAGGAAGAAAGAAATATGTTTCGTAGTTTGTACTTTATAATCCACATTTACTAGTTGATGATCGAAGACTTTGCTCTTAATCTCTCTGCTTTCCTTAGCCCATCACTTTCTACTGATGAAGACATATTGCACCTACACAACACGTATCTATTGAAATGCTAAACTTTTCTTGAGGTGTAACCGATGGCACTTCAACCAGAGAGAAGACAAGAACTCATTTATCATGGTACTTATGACCTGTTTGGATACGTGCTAGAAGTGCTTTTGAGAACTTCTCTAATGAAAATATAGTGTTTTTTTTCAATAAAAAAACTCTCAAAAGCACTTCTAACATTGTATCCAAACAGGCTTAACAGTACGCCTTTTGTTAAAAAGATAGCTAAAAATTATTCTTCTAACACGCTTTTAAATGCTAGTTAAAATTTGTCAAAAATCTCAAAATTAAAAGTAAGGTTTATTAAACTAACAATGAGACTTATATAATTTTGTTATTATCAATAAATTTTAAACAATAATTGAGAGTATGTCAGCAAAAACTATATATTATTACTATTTGTTTTAGAAAGTATTGTTAAGAGTTGAATGATTGACATCAAGTCAATATAAAAGTTTAATTTTATATTGTAGATTTATCAAAAATTATTCTTAGAATAATGTTTAAATTAATTAATTTAAAAATTAATCAACGTATCACTAATATCGATTTTTAATTAAATGACAGTATAAAATTTGTTACTATTAATATACGTATATTTATTATTCTTGATAAAAATATATTCATCATGATTTTAAATATTTTGACTCATCACAATCCAATTGTAATTGCATCCGCATCAGTTGCATTTTTTCATAATTACTCACAATATAAATATTTTATGACTCAATGCAAAACAGCCACACCCACTACTGTGACCACAATATAAAAGCATCGTATTCATATACTTGTGAATGGTGCAATACAATGTATGCTCGTAATTTGACTAACTCGAATTCTTCCTCTCGATCAAACTCGCACCACTACAAACAAGTCTTTTAAAGACGATTTTTTATATTTTTATGATGATTTTTAAATCGTCTTAAAATATAGATTTTACATCAATTTTTTTGAATCAACATAAAATATGTTAAAAATGAACGAATTTAAAGACAGTTATTAAAAAAATTATCTTAAAAAATATATTTTTTAAGACGTTATTTAAAAAATTGATATTATTTACCGAACTCTATAATCTCATAAAATTAGAGCCAGACAAATTGTAATAAATATATATATATATATGCTTAAATAATTATCAATAAATTATTAAGTGATTATAATATTTATAATAAATATTTATACAATATATAAATTCTCCTATATAAATTATTAAGTGATTATAATGTGGGATTCCACGCTGGCATTAGGGACGAGCTCGTATACTAAGCAGTGAGCCTATCTTCTGTGCATAAACATACCAATTTAACTAAATTTCTATGGTGCAAGCGGCTAAGCATCTCAGCTTCTACAAAGAATTGACGAATGACGATCACCATGATGCTCCTCTCTTTTTAGAATCTTCACTGTCACATCCCTACCGTCATCTAGGTCACCTTTATAAACAAGACCTAAGCCACCTTCTCCTAATATTCTTGAAGAATTGAAGTTATTTGTTGCTTTTTCTATTTCATTAATTGTAAGTAAATATTTTAGCTGATCCTGTGTATATCATTGTTCCTGAATTTAAGGACATTGATCTAGAACCCGCCATGCTTCCATAAGTCAATGACTCTCTCAACATATTCAATTTTATATTTAGAACGAATTCCACTTGTAGCTACTTGAAATGTAGACTCTCAAATAATAGCTAAGATGTAGATTTTCCAAGCAAAATGCATGTCCAGATAAGTCACAAAAAATAAAAGTTCAAGGGTATGTTTGGGTAAGCTTCTTTAAAAGTACTTCTAAAAGAAGAAAATAAGAAGAAAAAAAATGAGATGAATTTTTCATAAGCAGAAATAAGTTATCTATTAGTCAATTTTTAGAAACTCATCAATATAGCTTCTCTGAAAGATGAGATGATATCTATAAATAAGCTAATGAAAAACTCATTTTATCTTATAAAAAAACTTATTTCATTTTTTTCTTATTTTTTCTTCTAGAGAAGCTTACATCCAAACATACCCTAAAACACTTAAAACTGCATTGATGAAGTATTTTAAAGTGAGTAAAACATGATTCTGTCCTTGAAATTAGGTCTTTTAAAATTACAAAAAAGTAAAGGTACTCCTTAACATTACCAATTATTATTAGGTATTTCAAGCATTAGATTTAGTGCTCCTTAACATTAGATTTAGATGTACAAAAAATCTATGTACATACCTCTAGCCACCTTTAACCTAATAATACAAGTAGATTGAAAAAAACATTTATAATTGAAACTGACATTGCAGAACCCTTCTAATCGGGAGTCTCTTTCAAAAATAAGGTTATGCTGTTTAAAAGTAACAAGCACAAGGTTTTCTTTCGTAAAAGGTGAAAGAGTAATTCACTTTGTGTCGGTCATACTACTCCATAAGAAACACTCATGACAGCCCTTTCATTTTATAGTGTAAGCAGTTCACTTAGAATTACAAGATTTCAAACAAAGGATAGAAGTATTTGTAATTGCAAGAAATAAATCACTATGATGCTTAATTGTTTAAAGACATTATAGAAGACAAAAATTTTCATATTACTGTTTCTAAAGTGCCATCAAGATTTTGACAGAATCAGTACTTTTAAGTTACCTGATCGCTTTGAAGAGGATGCAATTCTGACATCTGGAATTTGTTCAGGTTCGAGAGTGCAAGAACCACATTTCAAGAGACAAAGCCAGGCAACTCCAATGAATAGAACAAAGGCAGTAAAGGATGACATCACGATCATAATAACCATTCTTCCACCACCCCCTTCTTTTTTCTTCCCTGAGATATCTACTCCCAAAGGTTTCACTATTGTTCCATTGTTGCCGTGACCAGGGTATGGTTCAACATCTATACCATGAACATTTGAAGGTGGAGATGGTGGAAGGCCTGCGTGTGTTATCCAAAAGGATAAATAAAACCAAATATACTACATTTATTGACTTCATATTAATACAAACACAAAACGGTCTTAAGAAACTTCTGTTAATGTATAACCTGGATAATGAACATAGAGCACTTCATAGTCACCAAAGGCAGAAGCATCATTGAGAATCTCTGTCTCCTAGAATTTCCTATATATTAAAAATGTTGCTATATCATCAAACTTCTCCTTGTGGCATTTCATGACCCTGCGGCAAGCAGCTTTTGACCAGGATTCTTGACCTTGAGCATCCAAAGTTGCCTTACTATTGAGTCCAGTGAGATTGAAGCCATTCAAGTTCTTAAACACTACCCTGAAAATGAGACTGGACCAAGAAAGAATGTTCCTTTTGGGACAAAGAAAGTTGAGGATCCTGTTTGAGAGCATGCATCCTCCCATGCTGCCAAGAATGCCTAGCAACATTATATTGTAACTTGTTAGCTATTTTGCCTCAAATTTTACCATTACCATTTAAGCATATAGTACTAACTACTAAATAATTTGTTATAATCAAAGTTTTTAAAAATGTCTGCGACTGCCGATTTTGATTGCATTTGGGTCTCCATGACCACAAGGCCGCATAATTTTCTGCAATATCAAGAACCACGATAAAACTGCAACTGTGACCGCAATTTAAAACATTGATTATAATAAAATGAGAATCAATAATTTTGTTTATCTACAGACTACAGTGACTAATGTTTAAATAGAAAACTAAAAGAGGCTTCCTAGCCTGCATCTCTGACAAATTTCAAACGATCCTCAGTTTTAAATATTATAATCGCATTTCTGACATGACTTCTCCAACTTCCTAACCAGAGTAAGTATTTGCATTTCTAAATGAAAGTGTGAAAGGGCATGATTCTTAAATAGATAAAACTTGGGATAAGTGAAACTGAAAACCAATTTAAAGAAATCACCCGGAAATACAAAATAGACGGCTACTTCCTTTGTAATAATTTGTGCCTACTAGGAACTATTTAGATAAGCTTTGTCCTTAAATCCCTAGTGATACTGATACCATAACATAGAACATGATGTTTACTTTCTTCTAGCTACACTAGTTTTATTTTACATTGGTAAAATGCATAAATAGTCAAAAGAAGCTACAAATCCTGCAAAGTCATCCTCCATTACTGAGTTCTTAGATGCAAGTCAAGAGCTTACAGGGCTAGAATCTGTCCTCCCATCAGCCACTGCTCCATAACGAGTCACATCGAAACATTCTAATAGCGTTGCAAATAACTCCATGTATTCAGCTGAGCCATCAGAAAAATCCTATGCTTCTAAGGTAAGCAATACAAACGTATAAAAAATCATGTACTGGTTGAAATCTAAAAGGTTTCTCTGATCAACTAATATAAACTATAATAATAACAATAATTGTAGTAGTGGGTATTTATGATTTTAATTTTGATCTACTCCTTAGCATGGCAATAGGAATGCTGCACGTGCATTAGAATCATATGCCTTGAAAATTAATTAATGCAACATAGCATTAGCATGTCCTTTTATTTCTTTTGTAGTTAGATATTATAATTGTATATGTGTACCTCGTGAGGGCTCAAACGAAAGATGATTTTGCGTTGAAATTCTTTCTTCAGCAAAGCACTGGTTGGAGGCTTATCATGTTCCAATCCAAATCCTAGCTCGTACACATCCCCATACTCGGATAAATCAGGCACCCCCTGCTTCATACAAACCAGAAAAGAAAACTTTATATTATATCCATTATTTACCACGGGCCCCAAAAAAATTAGCTATTCTCCTGTCATATAGTCTAATTAATTAGGCTCGTGAATTTTTTGTTAATACTTTTCAATGATAAGTGGTACATTGAACACTGAAAATTTGTTACTATTTATTACCTCCTGAGGAGTGAGGACAAAGTAGATCTGTGGAATAGACAGGGTTGTCGGATTGAGGGAACGAAAAAGAAAGCAAGATATTTGACTCTCTTGTCTCCAAACAAAGATTGCTTACAATGATTAATTCAAGGATTGCTATAATATAGGAGTTTAGATGACACAATTATTGATCAGCCAAAGTAAACAGTTAGAAGAGAAACTTATTGAAGTTGCTATAATTGTTCAGTCCTGTTAAGTGCCTTAGATGTATGGACTAATCTATAAACTAATAAAGAACTAGAGCAATCATGTTTGACTACCACCTCAAGCCAATGCAGCAGAGCAAGCTTTTGCTTCATCATCTTTTAACTTCTAAGGAATTATAACTTCACTACTGAACAAATAAATTAGGTGGATTCTGAACCTGCAATAGAGTTTCTATTATTCTGAACCTATACAAAATCTGACCCTGCAGTGCACATGCATTATGTTTCTTGACTTATTTGTTTATTTAATTAAGATTTGTAGTCTTACTGTATTAGTGAGTTTGGGCTTGTACTAGTAAAACTAATACTACACTATGACTTGATCCAATTATGAGTAAAACTAGAAGCACCAGAGTAGTATTTTATATTATATCATAAAAATATCATAACAAACTATATATCAATCACACATCCTATTATTCGTAATCTGTATTCATAATCTGTATTCTTAGCCTCATATTCTTCGAGAAATGGCTTATACATTGAGTGGAATAGATCAAACTGCCCAGTAACAATCTTTTTCACCTGGACAGATTGTTAAAAAAAAGAACCTCAGTAAAAACATAAGGCAATAGGACACATATATGATCAATCTGGCTTTGTTCACAAAGAATATGCCACAAACAAAAACAATTTTCCAACAGGTGTCTGCCATTCCCTAAGAGAACAAAAGGAATACAAGGAAGAAAGGAATATATGCAAAAAAAAATTAGCTAGTTTCAGCATGAGCCAGAATTTGTGACCAAACTGACATAAAACCTCTGAAGACACCTGCTCCTCACACGGGAATCAAGTAAACACGGAGAATTTATTTGTATCAGAATTTAAAAGACATTTAACATTTTCATACCACATCCTACTTAAGTAGCAACCAAGGAATACCTTGTTTTTATCCTCAGCAAATAACGTGCGTATGTCACCTGTGTATGAAAGACTACATACTTTGGCATATAGATATGCCTGCAAGGATGTGGTTGAATCATTTCAATTGTTCCACCTCTCAAAGTAAACAATTTAGTAAGAAAGAAGTATACCTCTATGAATTCTGATGGAAGCAGGAGAAGAGCAGATGACACTGCAGCTCTCAAGTTAACAGAATTGGTGCTGTTGACATCTAAATTATCGACAACAATATGAACCTGATTGAAACACATCCAAAAACATAGGGAAAAGAAATAGGCCTCAATCATGGATTCATTATCAGGAAAATTGATGACAGGCAAACTATGAGATAGATATATGAAACTAGCCCTGGAGAAGCGTTACATGGGTTAAGAGATATGAGATATTGCCTCACTTGAATTTTGAATTTAGAATAAGTTTTAGATAATGTTTTGGTTATTGTTGCAGATTTTATCCTTTATGTTTTGTGTCAGTTAATTAATTTCAATAAATATGATAGAAGATAGATTAGGCTGTTTACGATTTTCAGATTGGTTGTAAGCCTATATATAGGCCTTCTCACTTCATGAATAATATTGGTTATTTACCTATATTGTTAATTTCTCTATTTATTCTGCGAGTTCTCCCTATTTCTATATTTTATTTTACAAAATATTTCCAACAACATGAACTAGGGTACACTTTGGTATGTTGTATCATGTATGCATACAAGTATGCAGTACAGGAGTTTTCTTGATATGAGGTACAAGGCATAGATTTACTTGGCTATTTAGGAGCGAAATTAACCTACAATCGGATTACCACGTATAAACTTCCAATAACTGAATAGGCTCTTTTGCTTGTTTTAAAACACTAGTCATTGCCCATAATCTCTTTTAATAGTATTATTTTTCCTATCAGAATGATGCTGAGATTCTGAGAACTAGGGATTTATTGTTTCAACCGTCTCTCTTTCTCTCCTCCAACACAACCACCTCCCCCTCCATCCCCTTTGTAATTACAATGCCTTTCTGTTTTCTTTTTTTGTTTTTTCTGTCATCCTCCAACACTAGGCTCTTTTTTTCTTTTTTTTTTTTTATATTAAAAAAGTTAGCTTTATTTTCAAAAATGTCACAGCTTTTTTTCTCTGACGATTTTGGTTATAACCCACGAGGGAATGACGTCGTTAATACACTTTTTTGTACTATTGTCAGACAAATCAGCACATTTGGAAAAACCTCAACATGATTATCTCAAATGTTATATTGACGTCGCAGCATTGTGTATTAGAAATGCAGCAGGGAATTTTGTTGTGGCCAAATTAAACTGTATTATCATGGGATCCCACCACCAACAGTACATGAAACGGAGGTAATTGGTTCATTAGAGGCAGCTATTTGGCCTAAAGAGTTGAATCTTCAAAATGGTATCTCTTGCAGTTGGATTGCAAGTATGTGGTTGATAGTATCAAGTCATTTCATTATCTTCTTACTGAAGTTGATTCAATTCTAAGAAAGTGCAAGGAAAGCTTAAGTCATGTGCAAAAACAATTTAGTTGGTTTCATTAGGAGACTAGTCAATTTTATTGTTCATACATTTGTTAGGACATCAAGATTGTTAGTTAGTCACCATGTTTCTTTTTGCCAAAAAAAAAAAAAATCATATATTTCAATCTAGAGTTGTTGAACTTTGAGGGACTAGCTGAACATACTTCAATCAAGAGCTTAAACGTTTTCGATAGTCAGATTATGAAAGCATGTTCAAACCTTTTTTTCTAAAATGGCAAAGAAATATTTATTAATATCATCCAATATAGCACAAATTGTACCAATATTAGGTAACAAAGTACAGAAAGCTGAACAAATAAAAACAGAAGCAAGAAAATAAAATTTCCTTGACTGCTAATGGGCCAACATTGGCCTATAGAACCCTTCTAGTCTTCTACCAACCGTCCAACCCCAGTACCCCACCACACAACCCCTGCATATGAATAGACACATAACGCAAGGTTCACCACCTTCACCTACATTGCGTATTAAACCCTTCTTGATTATTAAGTATTACTGCAAGAATTTTCATTTCTTTTTTACTTCTACCTAAATCCTTTTTAGGTGGGAAGCTATGTCACGAATCACCCTTTTGGTGACTGTTGATTGGTTGTCATTGCTTATCTTTATATAATTAAGAAAAAGTTGGGTATAAAAGGAAACATAAAAATAATCATAAAAAATACAAGAGGAACAATATTTAATAGTAAAGATGAAAATGAAAGAAAAAAAGTTACAAATCTATAAACCATGAGCTAATAATTTATAAGTTATAAATCAGTTAATATATACCTTGATTCGGTCAAATAAATTTAAATGTTAGTCAAATAAGTTAATTAAAACTCAACATTTTTTATGTCCTCTATATTAATTGTTTTCTACATGAACAGACTCCACATGTAATCTTTACTTAAAAAATATTTACCAATTAATATTTTTTCTTTACTAAGATTATAATGGCGTTAGATTTTATTAATTTGTTTGCAATCTTTAAAATAATGTCTCGTTGTCTAAGATAAAATATAGCTAACTCAGCAAAAATTAACATTTTTATAATTTTAATAAATA
>PYAF01002247.1:585935-597262 GCA_007407185.1 Glycine tomentella
ACACATTAAATATCTTGAGTTAAATCCGTACATTGTCTCTGTAATTTTATTTTCTAATTTATATATTTCAACTTTTACCAAAATCAAATATACAGTGTTTATAAATTTAAATAAATTACTGCCAGAAGCTTTTATCTTTATTTTTTTTATTTTTTTAGGAATCCTATAATACCCATATGATATACGAATTTTTGTTATTCAATTATTTGTGTTCTAAGAAATCCGACTCAATACTTTAATAGAGTCAATTTAAATATAAAAATAAGGCTTTTTGCTAAAATTTAAAAAATTTGTTCTTTCTATAATTTAGATGCAAAATGTCTAATTAACTAATTAAATTGTTACAAATTTTTTAATTGGAAATATAGTTCTGTAACCAGTTCATTCGCAATATATGAAAGAGTTAAAAGCAAATGATGATAGCATTCTAAAATGGATATCATAAATTAATGTGTGGTAGGAATTAAGATTCAAGTATTTAGTACGAAAGGCATTTATTCACCTTTGGTATTCAATTTTGTACATCAAGAATATTTAAGATCCGTTTTGTGTGGTTAACACACCCAATATATGAAGTTGATTTTAATGGATTTCAACTTTAGAAATGAAACTTGCAATATTCTAAAGGATACGTTGGAGATTGTATTTCAACTGGTCCAAGTCCAACACAACACAATGTTTCATATCATTTTAAAATTTACACTTCCTCTAATAATTATGTAAAATAACAGTTTATTTTTCACAATAATGTAGGGAGGTTTATATTCTCAACCAATTAGATATTGTCACAGATATATTTTTTAAGTAGTTATTATAAAAATAAATAATATATAACCATATAATAATATATGATTGGATATTATTAAAAAAAATTGTATTGTTAGTTTATTTTAATCAAATCATTGATAATAATATTTCTAATTTAATCAATAACATTTCATAAATATAATAAGAATTTAATTAAAATATATTCAAATACATTATTAAGTTATAAATTATTATGTAAGAGTCTTTAGATTCAAACGTGCTTAGAGAGGTGACGATCAAGAATTTGAACTTATGACTTGTTAGAGATTAGAATTTATCATATTTTACTTGAATAAATGTTTAGGATTATCTAAGGTAATTTTTAATTGATTAACATTATATAAATAATTGTATACTCGTAGTAAATTAAAATTAAACTCACAAAATAATATGTTTATATTGATATTATTTTTCCGTTCAAAAAAAATATTGATATGATTTTTAAAAAATGTATATTATAAAACTAACTTAATTTTAATTTCTACATCTTTAATTATACATTACACATAATATTAAAATTGATATATTAATTCTTTATAAAATATATATATATATATATATATATATTACATTAATAAACTGAGTTAATATATCCTTATCATATAAAATATAAATCATTAACTCTTAGTTGGGTCAATTTTTTTAACTACAGGTAAATAATATCATTTAGATTTTGGATAAGGTAAGGAAATTAAACCGTATCAACCTATGACATGAATACCTTGTTACTTGTAAGTTGTAATGAATACACGCGTGAGAAGAAAAAAATATAAAAGAAGCTCAAATAATTAGATAGTATAATTTTAATTTTAAAAATCATTATAATATTTTGTAAGTAATATTTTAAAAGTTTCTAGTTTTAGGACCTAAAAACCTAGTAAATGAATGAACAATAAATATTGCTTTAATTAATAACTAATAGTTTATTACAGTAACAGAGTGACTTGGGTGTAGAGTAACCAGGAACAGTGGCACCTCATTCTCATTTGTTTTCTTTTATCTCTATATATCATATTTATCGCTGCATCATTCATTCTTTCTCTTCCTTCTTTTTTTTTTTTGTTTCTCTTACCTCAACACAACAGAAGCAGCAATGAAGAAGAAGATGATGGCAAGCACCGCCATCTCCCTCGTCTTCGCCGCGCTCTTCCTCTTCTCCTCCGTCCATTCCTTCTACCTCCCCGGCGTCGCTCCTCGCGATTTCCAAATTGTACGTTTTCCATTCCATTTCTTCTCTCTTTCGATTCCTTTGTTACTTTTCCTATATTCTTTGAATTTCCACGTTATATGCTTCGTTTGTTTCTCGATCACCTTTAATCCGTCGCAAGACTGCTCGGATCTAGGGTTTTAGCTCTGATCTGCGTCGAATCGGTCTTAAATTCCCCTTGCACTGTGTTTTTATATAACCGATTTTGTGTTCCTGAAAGGTCTAAATTATCGTTGGATGATTCCTTGGTTCTGATGTTGTTTGATTGACTTTTAGTTTAGAATGTTATGTGATGGAATCGTTAGTTCTTTGCAATGATAATCTCATAATCGTGTTGCCAGTTGAGAAGACGGAATCTAAGAACATCTTTGTGTTTAGTTTTTGAGTCTCACTCTACACTGTTTTCAAGGCGCTTCATCACTTGTGATGAGTGATGAGACTTTGGTTATATTTTGATATCTGCACGTGAAAACTGTATGTGTAATGCGGCTTTTTATCTTTCTTTCTTCTTCTTTTGTCTTCGGAATGAAAAATGTAGTGCGTCATTTGCGAATTGGTAGCTATTGATTTGAGAAATTTGGTTTGAGATTGGGAAAATTTGATTATTTTATTTTTTTCGCTGTTGTTTTTTGGGTTCTAATTGTGTGTGTTTGAAGAATGAAGATATTGAGTTATTGTTTCATGTGTGGCACCAGGGTGACCCCCTCTTTGTCAAAGTGAACAAGTTATCATCTACCAAGACTCAACTTCCATATGACTACTACTTCTTGAAGTATTGCAAACCCAAAACGATATTGAACAATGCAGAAAATTTGGGAGAGGTTCTTAGAGGTGATCGTATTGAGAATTCAGTATATACGGTGAGCATCTATATTGCCTCATCCTTTGACATTTGGATAAGATGAAGATGAAATTCAGTGATAATTGCTTTCTTGTTTAGTTGTGTCAACTCAAAGTTCTTTTTTTCCTTTTCTTTTTCCAGTTTCATATGAGGAAGGAACAGTCTTGTACTGTTGTTTGTCATGAACCTTTGGATGCTGAATCTGCAAAGAGTTTTAAAGAAAAAATTGATGATGAATATCGAGTGAATATGTAAGTGGTAAATGTATTGGAGCTAGTGCATAGTTATGTAGTATAGGTTTATTTAATTAGTTTGCTAAGATTCATTGGCCTGTTGGGTGCTTGTTTGTAGGTTTCTGCTTTGAATTTCCCTTGACCCTTGAGTTGAAGCTCTGAATTGAACATGCAGGATTTTGGATAACCTTCCAGTTGCTGTTCGTAGACAAAGGAGGGATGGAAGTCAATCAACAACATATGAACATGGTTTTCGTGTTGGGTTCAAAGGAAACTATCAAGGGGTACAACTCAGCTTGATTTTTCTTATAAAATTTCAAGTATCATTTTTGCCACTCCATATTGTTACAATCTTACTATTTTCCTACAGAGCAAGGAGGAGAAATATTTTATTAATAACCACTTGAGTTTCAGAGTCATGTATCACAAGGATCCTGAAACTGGTTCTGCTCGTATTGTTGGATTTGAGGTCACCCCAAATAGGTCTTGTTCTTTTCTCCCCCATCTCTCTCTCCTTTAAGGGTGTGTTGCATTCTTATGTTGGCGTAACATGGTTGAACTTGGTTGGGTGTTTATATTTTAATATTTTATATCTGGAAAAGGGTGCTGTTCGTAAGAAAGAAAAATGAAACAGATCAGTTGGATTTTTCTCTAATAGATCTTACCTTCTTCATGATGTCACGTTTGTTTGAAGATAAATAATATTTTGGCATTAGAATCTTATAAATGGGCTCTTTAGATGATCCTTTCTTCTTTTGTGGTAAGTGTCATTACTTGTGCATTTCTGTATGTGTCAAATTTATTTCTCTAAAATTAAGCACCTGTATGTTGTATTTCTTTCTTGTTTGATTTCAAATGACTGCTTAGTGTGTATTCTGTCTTTCTTATATGAACTCTGTAACTGTAAACAGTATAAATCATGAATACAAGGAGTGGAATGACAAGAATCCACAGGTAACAACATGCAATAAAGATACCAAGAATTTGATGCAAGGTAGTACTGTCCCACAAGAAGTTGATACAAACAAGGATATCGTATTCACATATGATGTTTCTTTCACGGTAATGCTGATTAAAATCTTGGCTACTAATAAACTTTCACCTCATTTGTTATATGATACGTTATGCCAAGTTTGTTGGTATTTTTTCAGGAAAGTGATATCAAATGGGCATCACGGTGGGACACATATCTTTTAATGAATGATGATCAGATCCACTGGTTCTCTATCATTAACTCTCTGATGATTGTTCTTTTCCTGTCTGGAATGGTGGCAATGATCATGATGAGAACTCTTTACAGAGACATTGCCAATTATAATCAGCTAGAAACCCAAGATGAGGCCCAAGAAGAAACAGGGTGGAAACTTGTTCATGGAGATGTTTTTAGGCCACCAATCAATTCAAATTTGCTTTGTGTTTATGTTGGTACTGGTGTTCAGATCTTTGCAATGACACTTGTGACAATGATATTTGCTTTGCTAGGGTTTTTGTCGCCATCTAATCGGGGAGGTCTCATGACTGCAATGGTTCTGTTGTGGGTTTTTATGGGCTTATTTGCTGGCTACTCCTCAGCACGTTTGTACAAGATGTTCAAGGGCACGGAATGGAAAAGGAACACCTTGAAAACTGCATTTATGTTCCCGGGCATTCTTTTTGCTGTCTTCTTTGTGCTGAATGCTTTAATCTGGGGGGAGCAGTCCTCCGGGGCAGTCCCTTTTGGAACAATGTTTGCTCTAGTCTGCTTATGGTTTGGTATATCAGTACCCTTGGTCTTTGTGGGCAGTTACTTGGGCTTTAAAAAGCCAGCAATTGAAGACCCAGTGAAGACTAATAAAATTCCTAGGCAGGTACCTGAGCAGGCATGGTATATGAAACCCGTCTTCTCAATTCTTATTGGAGGCATTCTTCCATTTGGTGCAGTGTTCATCGAGCTCTTCTTTATCCTGACATCAATATGGCTGAACCAGTTCTATTACATCTTCGGCTTCCTTTTCATAGTGTTTGTGATCCTATTAATCACCTGTGCCGAGATTACCATTGTGCTTTGCTACTTCCAATTGTGCAGTGAGGATTACAATTGGTGGTGGAGATCTTACCTCACTGCTGGGTCCTCTGCGCTGTACCTTTTCCTCTACTCAATTTTCTACTTCTTTACCAAGTTGGAGATTTCAAAGCTGGTCTCGGGCATCCTTTACTTTGGATACATGATAATTGTTTCATATGCCTTCTTTGCGTTGACGGGAACTATCGGCTTCTATGCTTGCTTCTGGTTTGTTCGCAAGATCTACTCGTCGGTGAAGATTGACTGATTTCAGGCATCATATAATGATGGATGAGTACAACGGGAACCCGGAACCTGAGACTGAGAGGCTATAACAATGAGAGGACTCGAACCAAATACTGCCGGGAAATTACCTTTTCCCCCCACCTCTGAAAACCCTTTTTTGTTTATTGTTAGAGTAGTAGATGGATTGTTAATTTGTTACTGTTTTTCAAATGTTATTGTGCTAGTTTCTCAAGTAATGATATATGTCTGCATATTTCTACATGACATGACACGACCAAGTCATGAGATATTGAATCAGCAATTACTTGTGAGGATCTTATAACTTGTAAATTTCATATTTTAAAATTTGTAAAAGAAAAGCATATGAATATGATACCTTAAAAATAAAAAATAAAAAAATCGAATATATCCCTAAACAAAAATTTCAGCGTTTTTGTCCATAGACTTTTTCCGTGTTAACAACTTCAGTCCTTGCTGTTAAATAACGTAACTACATAGAGTCATAGACAGTCTAACATTATCAACCGAGTTGAACATTTACTAAATCGCTCACTTTAAAAATTTGGCATTTCATATATTCTCCCATCTCTCCTTTTGAATGTCAATTTAACACTATTCCTTGTAACTATCTAAAAAAGAATTCTATCTTTTTATACTTGATATTTTAAACTGTATTCATTTTAATATATCATCTTTATCTCTCTAGCTATATAGAATTTCAATACTAACGAATTGTCAATATTTTTTTTTAGAAAAAAATCTTATATTACAACTGTAGATTATAAATCTAAAATATAAATTTTGTACCAAAAAACTTGTAAAATATAAAATATATATTTAAAACTATTTATTGACTATAAATGTTAGTTATAATATAATTTATAATTATATATTTCAAAAAAAATTCATTATGAATATTAATATTAATTATTATAAAAATATTTATCTTATACAATGTATAAATTAAAATATTAGTCAATAATCTATAATAAATATGATATATAATAATATCAATATATCTATTTTAAACTCTAACTACATCTAAAAACAAATAAGATAAAAATGTTAACTTTGAATTTTAATTGAATTAGGGTTTTTGTTTTATTTTTAAGCTTGCAAATATCCTCTACAGAAACCCTACACTTGACGGGACCAGGAACGTCTCCAACATGTTCTTTTCTACAACCTTTCTTCTCCACCCTTTCTATCTCTGTGACAGAATCTTAGTTGCTTCGTCAGGGAGACATGGCGAAAGAGAGAAACGATAGAATCACTTGGGAAAGGTGGTGAAAACCAAGGTTTATATCACAAATATACGTGCATAACTATTATTATTTTGATGTCTTCCTCCAGATTCTCAAAGCACTGCGTAATGTTGAATTTCTGTCTGAGTTATTTTACGGTAGAATTATAAGATCAATAGAAAAACCAAGGCATGAAATACCAAATATGAAGAAAAATGCTGATTACAATATATCCTACAATGCATTCTTAAAACACTTTATCATTGACTCATTTATTGAATTAAAAAATAATGGTAAGTCTCACTTCTTTCCAATGGAGACTTAGGTAGAAAAAATGTATGAGTAACACTTTCTGGAAACAAGAAAAAGGAAGTAAAAGCAAAACACGATTGAATTAATATACCTTATGTTATTACATTCGGTTGTTTTCTTATAAGAAAGCACCAAATTGCTTTCTCCTTACAAGGTAATATTATAACATTACATCAAAGGAAGCTAGAGACTTCCACACAAACAAAAACCAATTTGCACATGGACTCAATCGATGTCGTCTCAATGTGCATCAGGTAACTTTTTCACCCTCTCCTCCACATTAGTATAACAAGCACAACACCAATATATACACATAAATCCACAACAATCATCCCAGCAGGCTTTCAACCACATGGTGTGTTGTGTTCATTTGCAACTTCACCTTGGTAAAGCCAAATTAATGCCTGTGGTGGTCTACAAGTGTAAACTTAGCTGACCCAAAAAACCAGTATTCAATTGCAGAATAAATCAATATGGAAACTTTTTTCCACTTATTTTTAGAGGTTGAAAATGATCAGGTGCAAATGGCCTCCACTGAGAGTTTCTTCATGACTCTTGGACAAGGATCTCCTCCAAAAATTTCAGGAGACACTGTCACTGTGCACCAGCTCTGGCCAACACAATTCTGCAACAATAAAGTCATAATTAAATAATGTATTCAGTGAAAAAGGACCATAAACTTGAAATTGATCATTTGACCTTCAGTGTTTATCTCAAAAGTATTTAACACTGAAACAAAAAAAAATGTCCCTTCTATAGTTTGAAACAAATAATACCTTTTGGAAAGCATCATATGACTTGTGAGCATGACAACTTCCTTCGCGGTAGCTTCCACAAGACCCTACTGGAGTGCCAAAGCTAGCAAACTTGATTGATGAGATTTTTTGTCCAGGGCCACATGACAAATGCGCTTTTGGTCTCACAGGACTTCTGACTTTGCCTGAAGCTTGCATCTCATAACTTACAAGATTTGGCTGCCACTCATAGATGTCAGCGCATACACTATCTATATCCCTTCTAACCAAAAAGATCCCGTTCGGATCCCCACCCAATTCCTCAAACACAACCAATAAATTTCCACTTGGCTTCAGCCATGAGTGAGGAACATGGTACCTGAAATTATCAGCCAGTAATTAGTAAAATGTCAATTGACAAGAATTTCTAACCAACATTAAACAAAAACTGCAGAACAATTTAGATATTTCTCACCATCGTTGAGAAGCCTCGCCACAGTTACTTCCACATTTCTTCTCATTGTAAGTTCCAGCATAGTTACAGTAACCACAAGAACCGGATGCTTTGTAAGCAGGCCAGTAGCGGCCCAGGCTTTGTCCATTTATCCACACTTGACCTTTGCCCATGCTGCCCATGTCTAAAGCCAATGGTGCAACTCCAGCTGGGGCATCAAAGGTAGTCTGTAAAAGTATAAAAAGGACATTACTTAAACTGCATCTCAAAAGGGTCCCTTTTCTTGCATTTTATACCAACTTATCTGTATATGGTACCATTTCTAAGTGCATTCTCATCAATTAATTTTTTTTCCTTCTAGCTCATTTTTATCTAATAGAAAAAGTAAGTTCCATGAAGTATGGATGACCCCAGAATCAATGAAAAGAAGAAAAAATGTTTTGCGGAATTAGTCAAGATGTAATTTTGTTAAAGGGTAGCAAACATAAGGAGGGGTTGACAAAGGAAAAGAAAATAGGGGTAGTTTAATCTCCACAATGAAAACTTTACATTTCTACCACTAGTATATAAGAATAGTAATTTAAGAATAGGGCAATATAAACAAAATTTAAAGCAAGCCTAAACATATGCTTCTTTAACTATTAGAAGCTTATAGAGGCATCACAATACTCACTTTGTACCAAGTCAATGGCTGTCTTCTGGAAACTAAAAACCCCTGAAGCCACTCAACAGAGGAACTTCCACTAACAGAATGAAGATTCAAGGCTTCACCTTTAAGACCAACCTAAAACATACATTCAAATGAATCTCAAGCAAACTAAAGCAATAATGAGAAAGAGAAAGCACGAAGAATGTCTGAAAAGAACCTTGTATGACCACTTCTGCCAAGTTAAGTCCCTCCTCCCCTCATTGAGACCACTTAATGTAGTTGGGCCAAGAACACCAGCATTCCATCTCTCAAAAT
Source organism: Glycine tomentella (assembly GCA_007407185.1). NCBI lineage: Eukaryota > Viridiplantae > Streptophyta > Magnoliopsida > Fabales > Fabaceae > Glycine > Glycine tomentella. Next base: position 595,019 of record PYAF01002247.1, read on the forward strand.
GTGGACCAACATTCTGAAAGTCAATAACAAGAAGCAGATCAGCATATATAGTCATGTTCACAAGTCAGAGTTCAACATTCTAAAAAATTGGATTAGTTTGGAAGTACAGAGGTGCATCTGATCTGACAATATCATTTAGATATGCCCTAGTGTGCATGCAGTGCTCATACAAGAGAGAGAGAATGAGAGAGAGAACAAACCGGAAGCCCAACTGCAACACTTAGAAGAGAGATTTTGTTAACACCAGCTTTGAGCCTCACACTTTCGCTAAAGGTTAGTTTGGGGGCCTCTAAGCTTCCATATGCAGTTCCTGATCACAAGAAAATACATACTAGGTTCAGTATATGAAAGATTATGCTGAAGCTATTGGACAATTACTAGCTTTGAAAGTGAAATAATGTGCTTGATAGTATCCATGACAGAAGAAAAAATGGAAATAAGACAAAGTAGTTAGAGTTCGTCAAGTAGAAATGGATAGCTACTCAATCATGTCATGATATATATAAGTTATAACATGCAGTTTCTAATCAATTGAATTCTTAAAAAGTATATATAATATACTTGTAAGGATTCCCGCTTCTTCCTCTTGGATCATACCAAGAAAAATACAATTATAGAATTTGAATACTTGTAACATTCCAGAGAAAAATGGTTCTTTGAGGCTGAAATAACTAGTGTTACTGAAATTCTGTAAACCAGCAGTATACTACTCACCTGAAAGCTGATTGTTGATAAAAACATGCAAAGCATGCCCAGCAGACAAAACTGTAAGAACAGGATTCTTTCCATTCCTCAAAAAGCCTTCATTGGAATTGATCACAACACTGGCACGAAAAGGAACAAGATAAGTATTCAGCGTGGAGAAACAAAATGAGCAAATATATAAATAATGTTATAACCAGGATTGTAAAAGAAATGAAGAGTAAAAAGATTAGATGTATAGGTCACACTCACTCTGTGGAGTACCACAAGTAATCAGATAAATCTCTGGTTGCATTTATCTGCTCCAACAGGCCAGTCACAGTGAACGAACTATCATCAGTAGTGGTTGTCTCTTCATTAAACGCTTTCCAAGATAGTCCTCCGTGAATAGGAACACGAGTCATCTTCATCGTTGTGCTCTGAGAACCAACCTGTAAAGAGATTTGGAATTATCATTGCTGCTGAAATCTTCTGTTGAAGAACTATTGAAAAGAATACCGTTCTCTTCATTGTAAATGAAACTTTGGCCAAACAAGAACAAGTAAAGGTGAATAAGACTCCAAAAAAATATCATTATTCCCTTTTGTATGTCTACTTTCATGAAACAAAAAAGTCACAGACTTAAAACTGTGTACAGTTAATTGTTAAAAAAGTTGTTCAGTCCAACTAAATAGCATATACTTGGTCAAGCTTTACACTTTACAGTAAGAAAATCTCCATTCTAAGACATAACTAGCCCAGCTCTAGTAATCTGAAATAAAAGTTTGTTTGATTTTTCTCTCACCCTTGCAGTGTTATAAACAGTGTGCTTGCAGTTAGGAAGAATGCTTATAGACCAAGGAGGCAAGTTGTAATGCTGATTTCCAAATGCCACTGTTGCATAAGATTGTGGGTTATAGTTTGCAAGGAATGCAGCACAAGCTCCAGACTTGGATCTAAAAACATGAGCCTGTACATTGGTTATGAAAGTTAAAAGTTTAGTCTAGTTACAAAGATTTTAGATAGGATTGCTAATTCTCAGATAACTGAATCAAGTTATACCTCTTCATAGTTTCCAAGCCGTTGTACAGTAGGATCTCCAGATACTAAAGCAGGTTCACAGAGTTTTATTGCTCTATGTAAATCCTTTAGATGACCCCACTTTGGCTGTCTGGCCAATCCTGCATAGAAAACAAAATAATATATAACTTAAATCATGCAAGACAAAAACAATATAAGAACTGACTTTGTTTTCCTTCAGTGCATACCATATTCATCAAGGGGTGCATCGTAATCATAGCTTGTAGCAATAAAGGGGCCACCAGCAGTTCGACCAAAATTTGTTCCGCCATGATACTGGAATGAAAAAAAATAAAGGGGCTTAATTCACTAAGGGGTAAATCAGATCCACGCATTGAAATCAACAAATGTTGAAGTTACCATATAATAATTGACAAATGATCCCCCTTTCTGTATAAACCTTGCAATTGAAAATGCCAAGTCCTCAGCAGGTCTGTGAGGAACTGCACCTCCAAACGCAGTAAACCTACAAATTTAAAAGAG
>PYAF01002247.1:599616-648869 GCA_007407185.1 Glycine tomentella
TTTTCTTATTGGTAAAAGTTTCAGGATTGTTAAGTAGAGAAAGGAAAAATAGAATGGTGAGAAATAAAGTAAAATTAAAAATATTTAATCAAAGAAAAATGAATAAATGAGAAGAGAGGTAAAAATATGAGTGACAATAAATGAATAATAATACAATAAATTCAATATTTTAAAATAAATTTCACGATAAAATTTATTATAAATATCCGCGTAAAATAAATTTTATTGAATAAGTGAATTACTTATGTAAACACCCCCTTTTATTTTTTTATTCTTTTATTTTCTAATACTAATGGAATACTACCATTTAAGAAAACAAGATAAAGATTTAGAATTTTTTATTTTTTATTCTTTTGTTTTCTAATACTAATAGAATACTACCATTTAAGAAAACACGATAACGATTTATTATTTAAATGTTCATGATGACTATTAGGATATGATTTTATTTTTCTACCCAAAAAAAAAACTATATCCTGATACTATTAATTAACGAACTCAGTATTCACGTCCAATTATCCGAATTCAGAAGTGGTAGTAAAACAACAATGGGATTATAGGAAACACAATTTTGTAGAGGTCTGTTTGGTATTTTGGCTAATAGCTGAAAACGCGTTATCTGAGATATCTTAAACCAAACGAGTAACGACAAAAAGATTCTCCGCCCAATTTCACACATACGCGCGCATCGTAGAAACTGAAGGCAAAACCAATTGAACCAATTGAACCAATTAAACTTTTTTTTTTTTTTCTTTTAAGGAACCATTCACGTAAGAAGAAGCTACCAAGTAACTGCTAAAGAAAATTATGACAAGTTCATTGGGCTTATTTGACTTATATGTAATTGTACTTAATTTAATTTAATTTTGGTTCAAATTAGCTTATTTCATGGAAAGAATTTTTGTTAAATCAATCAAAACAAACATAGTGTTACGGATACGCAATATATCCTATTTAATATTATCTTCTTCCCCATGAAATAATCACCTCGAAGAAAGGAGAAACAGTTACAATCTTCAGTTACCAGAATCTCCGCATATCAAGGAGAGAGGTTGCACGTTCAACTACTTGGCCTGAGATAATGGGCCTCAACCACCCTATCGACATCCAGGTATAAATACTGTTTCCGTCATGGTGAAAGGTACACAATTCTGACTCTCTCTTTTTCTTCTACACAAGCACACACCGCACCTCCCAACGTGTCGTGTTTACTGTGTTGTGATCTTCTTCCTTAAGCTGCTTCACTTCCATAAGCTTCTTAAGAGAGAGAGAATTTGATCCAACATAAAATCATCCAATATCACTTATTGGACATTTCTGTTCTCATTGAGCAGAACACATAGGGAAGTCTTTTTTGTGTGTTTGGTGTATGCAAGACATGGCAGAGGCGCAGTGCGATCCAGAATAGTGTTGTTGCTCATTCATTGCACTTCTCAAATTCTGACTGTATTTTGAATTCAATGACTACGACAAAACTGGAATATTTATGTGATTTCAAATTTGCAGCAGCAAGTATTTGGTTGGAGTAGTATTAAAATATATTAAAAATTCTTATTCAAATTTGAATTTATTAATAAATGCATTAAGGATACTTATTACAAGACTAAAAGAAATAGTACAAATTTACTTTTTAGTATTTAAAAATATTATTATTATTTATTTGAAACTTTTAACATCAAAGCTACACTAAATTGTAACTAGTCTAGTTGAGACAAATACATCAATTTATTGAAAATAAGAGATAAAACTTTTCGGTGTTTCTTCTTTATTACCAAATATTTGAATTGAAAATTTCACTCAACAATTTAAATTCCTTAATCTTATGGTAATATTTTTTTTAATCCTTAACAAAGTTTTCCTTTTGGAAGATCCTTAACAAAGTATCTTAAAAACAGTGTTTTAACAGTATCTTCAAGCTTCTGTCCAAAAAAAAAAAAAACACAGTATCTTCAAGCTTTCTTAATCTTTTTTCCTTTTTCAATTGTTGGGGGCCATAACCCTTGGCGATGGCAAAGATCAAACACCCTTATTTTTACCTTTTCAACCCAAAAACCAGCATCAATATTCAATAATAGCACAATTCATTTATAACATGTGTGCAAATTGTCTGAATTTTTAAAAGCAATTCAATTGTTACTTTAATAGGTTTTGCTAAGGAATATTTTAAGAGTACTAGTTATATTTAATGAATAATTTCTCTTATCGTAAATCACAAGAATAATGTATTAATAATTTTTTACAAGACAACTAATGTTTTTTCTTACATCCAGTATTAAGTATTTTTCTATTTAATTACACAAATAGTTGGACAGAAAGTTAAATAACATAACAAATTACACTGTAAATCAAAACTAAATTCAAAAGAATTTTAACCAGAATCTGACTTTACGTATAAATGGAAGACAATATCAATAATGTTTTGAACTTCCTCTTTCAATCTCAAGTTATATATATATATATATATATATATATATATATATATGTATATGACACCATTTTCCAAAATGTTGTTGCATGCTTAAAATTTCCTGAAAGGAAATAAAAATTAAGAAAAATTGAAGTGTCTATTTGTCACTATTATGAAATGTAACAACCTAGTCCTATGGGGAATTAAAAAGCATGAAGCAACCTTTCACTTTCGGAAATGAAAAAGGGATTGATGGTTTACTTGGCGGAAGGAGAAAGGGAAAGAGAAAAGAAACAGCAATTGAGGCCCTTTATTTTATGTACTACTATAAGCATAATCTGATTATTGGATTTACGATATAACTTCCAACAAAGTCCACTTCCAAAGCAATGAAATCTAGAGAAGAAGGATATGCTATGCAATATGCATGCATTGCATATATTTCTCTCTCCCACTCATACCATGCATGATCATTGCCAACACCAACCTGCTGGCAAGTGGCAACCTTACCTTCCTTCACTTTACATGTTCCTCAACAACTATATACAAATGGAAGTATATCAAATAAATTCCCATTGTTATATGTCATCAGTGTCCTATTTGATGCATATGTGTTTGAATTTAGACATCAAGAGTATCTTTTATCAAATTGACTTATCACCTTCCATCAATCAAGTGGATCCATTTTCCTTTTGAAATTTTTAGATACACAAAACAAATAATGTTACTTTTACATATGTGAAATATATATATAAAAAAAATCTACTAACTTTTTTGGTATAAATATTTTAACACAATTACATATATAAAACTCTGCTTCAGACCAATAGTTAAGAATAATCTTAGATTAGTTTATATGTGCATTCGATAATAATTTCTTTTAATTAAAAAAGTTAATTGACATTATTAATTTTAGTTAAAAAAATATTTTTTTAGTTATTAGTGTGTACATATAATAACAATTGACTATGTTGTATTGAGATGAAAAATCTTAAGAGACTATCAGTAATCGAATAAAGTAAATTATTAAGGGGTATATTACAATGTCTGAGATTTAAATGTATATATAGAAAAGTATTTATGATAGACAACCATATGAATTGCTCTTGCTCTAAATGAATATTATATAGTTGTACACCTTACCCCAAGAAAGTGCTAGGAAATTTTTCCAAAAAAAGAAAAGATCGAAATGCTGAGAATATAATGTTAGTTGTTCGTAAAACAACAATTAGCAAACAAAACGTGGATAAGATTTGATTCATTTGAAGGAATACAAAACCTTTGTGGACTAAATCCAAAAAAGTTGATTCTTGGAAATTATTGGAATAATTTTAAATGGTTTGGGAAACTTCTCTTTGTTGCCAAACATATCAACATGAAACATCCGGATGTTGTGGAACTATTTGCTCAATTACCCCACAAAAGAAAGAAAAGAAATTTAGATTGTTCAAAAGTATTATTAACAAATAGGCTAAATAGTAATTTTGTTTTTCCTAATTTTTTAAATCGATAATTTTGATCTCTTGATTTTTAATTATAATATTTGATCATTCTAGTTTTATAAATTTACAATTTTGATTCTCCTAGATTATTAATTAATAGTTATGATTATCAGATATATTAAATTAATTATAAATTATAATCATTAAAAAACTTTAATAAAAAGATTATTGACCTAATGTAATGTAAAGTCCCACGTGACAGTGAAAATGGAATAGGTATTTGTAACGAAAATGATGAGCACTGTGAAAAATTAGAATTAATAATTTTATTTAATTTTTTAATAATTAATAGTTTTGTTAAATTTATAATTAACTTAATAACTTAGTTAATCAGCATTATTTGTTAATAATTTATCAGGAAGACCAAAATCATCAATTTATAAAATTAACGGATCAAATTTTACAATTAAAATTTAGAGAGACTAGAATTATGAATTTAAAAAATTAGAAGAGAAAAATTACTAATTAACCTAACAAATAATAACGGAACTAAATTAAATAATGGAATTCGAATTATATGCAAAAGGTTAGTAGCGTGTTCCAAACAACGCGTTAAAGTTATCATGAGATCTAAGGATACATATCTTGCAAGGAATTGCTTCTCTTAGTGTCCAATAACTCATTATAGCTTTAAAATGCACCCAAGCAAAGGCTTCCATATCTAGTTGGAGGAGCTTGTAATATGCTAACTCAATATAGGCTAATATGATAGCATGCTTAAAATAGTTTATGTGAAATTGTGTATAAAATAGTCATGTTTCTTCATTCTGGTATAAATTATGACTTGTGGTGCATGTGTTGCTATATCAGACAAATTTGAACTGCCTATAGTTTTGCTGTCCTAAGTTTTATTTTTCATGTTAATTAAATCCATCTATTTTTAAAATTAAGCTAATTTGGTCTCCATCAATTTTCTTCTACTTAAAGCTCTCACATTCTCTTCTATCCAAATAAATGATTGTTTTATGATGGGATTATATTACATATTGTGATTTTCTACAAAAATAAATCCTTAGTAATTATTTAATTAATTAATTAATTAAAATGTACATTTTATATAGATCATTAATTTATTTTTAAAATATTTATAAAAAAATGAAAAACAAAAATGATCTTTTAAATAGTCCAATTAAAATTTATTCACTGCTCTGGTTTTTATCTGGTTTATTTATTTTGGCTGCTTCTTGACTATTTTTTTACTCCAACATTTTTCTAAGTTGACTGGGTTGTTGGTGATTTAACTAGTCCCCAATTGAATTGATTAAACTAATTGGTGTGATTCCATTTTCAAAAGTACGTCAAAAACCAAACGCACACAAATTAATATGCCTAAAAAGTTGAAATAATTTGTATTTGATTTAAGTTATTGAAAAAATAAATCACTCTTTTTACTGACATACGGAGAAAGCTTTTAAAAAAATATCATTTGTACAAAATAATCAAATCCAAACTTGCATTTAAAAGAGAAATTATTATTGATGTGGATCAACTGATATATAATTATTACAACTTAACCAATGATTTTGAATTCAATTTTACATATATAATTGTGTTAATTAAATATTTGAAGGAATAATTTTATGGTCTATATGGTAATATCCTACTTATACATAATTATCATCATTAAAAAAAAAACTTGTGATTTTTTTTTTATGCAGAAGAAATTAAAAAGAAACAAACTAGCTATGTACAACGCAAGAAGGGGATGGCTATAGCATCTGGATGCATGCAGGCTATTCTGGACCTCCAGGGGAGGTGAGGAGGATCCTTCTTTAGCAAGCCAATAAGCGCACTTGAATAATATTATCTTAATAGATCATAAGATCATACTTGTATTTTTTATTTAAAAAATATAGCTAATAAAATATTCAAAAAATAAAAAATGGTTCATTAATATTAGAAATATTATATATATATATAGAAGATAAGTTTAATATTATTAATTAAATTAAATAAATTTATTAATTATAATTTAAAAAATAAAAAATAAATTAAAAACAATCCCGACAAATAACATTTAATCCCCCCTAAAATAACATTTAACCCTTTGTTTGGAATTATGGAAAATGAGTCCAGGGAAAGGAAAGTATTTAAAATTTGAATTAGAAAAAAAAATAGATGGAAATAAAATTTTAAATTTTATTATTATATTTTTTTTTTCATTTTCCTTTTCACTTTCTTATAATCTAAAAAATATATATCGGTTTCAAATATACCATTAATGTTAATAGCTTCACAAACCCAATTCACTCATCCGTGAATATCGGTTTCAAAAATTAAAATATTAAATGGAGGGAACTTCCCGCCATAATGTCATCAGGACAGATTTTGCAGATAACATATTCATAGGGCTGCGTGAAGCATATCTACGTACGTGCTTCAATTCAGTGGTTATATTTTCTAACTAAATTTGAGTAGAAAATTGTTAAAACTGTGTATCAATTTTCTCATTTGAGAGAGTTTGTGCACGATTAAAATTATTGGGAGGCTTAGATAATGTGTTGAAGGTGTTTTGTGATATTGGAGGAAAAGTTTGAGAACTTTGAGAATTTTTGATAGAAAATGATTGGTTATAAATTACTAGTGCAAATACAAAAAGAAATGAGGAGGAATTGGAGAGTTTTCGCTTATTGGTCGAGGTGGTAGCCGCATGTATGAAAACAACATAGGAGGATGTTGTGGATTTTCTTTCAAAGGAGGTGTTAGTGGTATGTATGAAAACAACGGAGGAGAATGTTGAGGATTTTGGTTTGAAGGAAGTGGTTGGTAATTTTGCAACAAATTTTGCAACAAATTCATATAAGCTTGCCAATTAAATTGATTTGAATACATATGACAAAGAACAAATAAAATAAGATTTAAAATTGAAATTGGAGAGTCGTAATGACAATGAGAATAAGAATGAAAATGAGAAAATTGTGTAAAAAAAATTCCTATAATAACCAATTTATAGGACCCAATTTTTACAAAAGTTCATTGTAATTTTTTTTTAAAAATATAATAATAAAAAAGCTAAAGTAACATTATTTTTTTTTGACAAGCTACAATAACAATCATGAAACTACAATAACAGTCATCAAGCTACGGTGACGTTCGAAATTTTTTGAAAAAATCTATGGTAACGATCATCAAGCTACATTACGTTCGAAAAAAATTAACACGCTACAATAACATTAATTTTTTTATATTAAAAAAATGCTACTGAATCACTATCTCTTAGGTTTCTTTTTTTTTTTTTTTCCCTCTCTTTCCTTCTCCACCCACCCCTTTTCTTTTTTTGTTTTCTCTCTCTATCCTCTTCCCCAATCACCCCTTTCGCCCCTTCAAATTCTCTTCTTTCTTTTTTTTTTTTTCTTCTTTTCTTCCCCCTCCGCATTGCCCCTCTCTTCTTCCTCCACCCACTCCTCCTTACCAAACTCTCGCAATGCTCCAATTTGGGCCCCATGGTCGCGTGAGCCTTCAATTTGGCCATGGGGTCGTCGTCGACCACTACACGTCTACCTCCATGTCTCTCCACAAGGTTATTGTAATTATTTTATTGTTATGTATTTTTTTTCCAAATTATATTGTTATGTATTTTAGTTTTGGATGTGTACTATTGTTGTTGTTGATCTGTTCCTTTTTTTTGTTGATTTGTTTCTTCCCTTTTTCATGCAGGAATTAACTGGGAAGAGAGACAATAAAAATTGTATTTTTTTTAAATGTGTATATTTTAAGGGGTCTTTTACAAGAACTAAACCTCCAACATGGAGATCTTGAGGGAGTCTCTATTAGTTGGATCTTGAAACCACAGATCTTCAGCTTAAGATCTCTCTCCAAGATATCCAATTAGAGATGGTCTTACAATGCCTTTAAATACTTTTATTTTTAATATTTTTATATTAATATATTGGCATGTTTATTTTTTTTTCTTAGGTTAAAAATCACAAGTGTGTCTTAATTCACTGAATCAAAGATTAATTCCGCTCACAGTGCATAACTGTTGTTGACCTAAGAAAATTTTACATACGATGAAAATTAAACACGAGTTCTCCCGCTAAATAAATTATTTTCACTGATGTAAATACAACAGAATCTTACATTAGTATATCAATCCTTTTATTTAAGAGTACATGGGAATAAAATATTTTTTTATATTAATCACATTTGAATGTAAAAAAAATGTACACAAGTAAGACATAATGAAAATATTAAAGTTTAATTATTTATTTTAAAAAATAGAAAGAAAGAAAGAATTTTAATTGATCACACCACTAAAAAAAATTCATCCCTAGAAGTAAAATATTTGTTTCATTTGCTTCTTTTATTTAAAAAATAAATAAGTTTTAGGTTTAAATATATTTTTTGTTTATATAATTTAACGTTTTTTATTTTTGTTTTTGTAAAAAAAGTTTCGTTTAAATCCTTATAAAATATATTTGTTTTGCTTTTATCCTTAAAATACTTTATATAACGTTTTTTTCATTGTTCAAAATATTTTTTATTATTTAAAATATTATCTAAAACATCTTAAAAAAAAACACATTTTATAAAAGTTAAAACAAATTTTTTTAGAAACAAAAATAAAAAAACACTAAATTACATAAAAAATATATGTTCAAGCCTAATTTTTATAACATACCAAACAATAAATAATTTTCTATTAAAAATAATATAATAATAAGTTTAATTTCTCAAAATTATTGGAAACAAAGTTCTTGCTAATAAAAAAATGACCTTAAAATAATTACAGCTATCTTCTAGGAAAAATAAAAAAAGAAGATATGATTGGACCACCATTTGAGTGCAAGTTGGAGAATGGCTAAAACATTGCCGGCTAATATTTAACTAATAAATTGGAACAACTGGTTTGGTTGCTTTTAGTATGAGAAACCAAAGAATCAATGTCTGCCATGGAAAAGCCAAAACAAAATAGTTTGGTCTGGTGAAATTTCTCTAGGAGTTTTGAGTAATTTAGAAACTACGTCTTCAGTTGATTGGTGTTTGGATATTCGTACAGTTGCACATAAGTTGTGTTTGTTTGAGAGTATTACAAATTATTCTAAAAATATAAAATATTCATACTTGATTTACTTCTTATTTTTCACAATAAATAAATATTTAATATAATTATATATTCAAGTCTAGTTAAGTTGAAATAAGTTATTTATTTAAAATCTTTAATTAAATTTAAATAACTTAATATTAGTTGACCTGGGACTGGTTACAAAAACATAAATTCTTCCTATAGTAATTATCAATTCCCGCCATTTTCTTTTTCCTTTCTTCTTTTATTTTTTTATTTTAAAATTTTTAATTAAATAATTATTTTAAAATAATCAAATACCAACCAAACGTATTCATGGAGTAATATTTCCAGACATAATATTCTAATAGATGTAATATAACCTTGAAACACCTCAAAGTTTCAATCCACAGTTATGGGAGAATGTGACGATGCATAAGGAGTTTCGTATACCCTTTAAAAAAAGGAGTTTCGTTACGGGCTAAGTATTTTACATATGTACGGCACGAAACTATAATTAGAGCGTTGAGACTTGAGAAGATAAAGAGTCTTGGACTGTTTCTTTAATTCATTTTTAGTTAAATAATTTACGATATGATTTTTCTATGAAGATAAATGTTATTTTTTAAATATTTTGAATTTGAAATCTTTGCGTGCCTCATTAATGGGTATTATCCCCTAACCTTAACATTGAAAAAAAAATGCAATTTGACGAAGGACGCAGATTGAAGAGCATTAATCGTTGTCACATACTTCATTAATTGAAAAAATGATGGAATGGGATCCAATAAAGGAATTGTCACGAATAAGTGCTCGTGAATGAGGTCGTTTTCGTTTATACAGCTTACCATCCACCCGCATAAGAAGGCAATTTCACATGGAAAAGTCTAATAATTTGTATATATTAGGTAATTTGTCCTAGTCAGTACTAAGTACTAGTAATATACAGCATTTATCCCTTTCACGTGCGTCTTTTACAAAAAATCTTTCATTATAGGTCTGTTTGGATGTTAGTTCTCTATAAGCACTTTTAGAAAAGAAAAGTAAGAAGAAAAAAATGAAATCAACTTTTTCATAAGCTAAAATAAGTATTTCATTAACTAATTTGTATATGTTATCTCATCTTTTAGAGAAGTTACATTGTGAGTTTCTATAAATTAGCTAATGGAGAGCTTATTTTTACTTATAGAGAAGCTCATCTCATCTTTTTGCTCTTATTTTCTTCTTTTAGAAGTGTTTCTAGAAAAGTTTACCCAAACAAGTCTATAAGTTTGAGCTATATACAAATTAATAGCTTATAGTATAATAATCTTATTTGATTTAAGTAAAATTATATTGAGTAAAAAAATGAGTATAATTATTTTGAATAAAAATGATTTATAATAATTTTTTCCTCTTAAAATATAATTATCTCGAGTAAAAATATTGAGTAGAAATTAAATAGTTACAAGCGGGAAAGAAACATAAATTCATGTAGGTTAGATATGTGTACGGAAGTATTGAGGTCAACTTTTTGGTATATACTTATTTTCATATCAAAATTATGTGAATTACTATTTGTATTACTGTTGCTATCTTGCTTGTATACGAATCTTTAATCTTACTATTTCTGTGAGATTTAAAGTATCTTGAATAATTTGTTAGGCCTTGCATATACAAAATCTTGTTCGGAAAAAAATAATAAAAACATATTTTTGTTGTAAATTAAATACAACACATTATTAATTATTAATAGTGTGGTTTTCTTACAGGGTCCAACCTAATAGTAAAAGTAAGATGCTCCACTAAATTTTTTTATGTCAGGCGCTCCATTCAAATTCAAAGAAGAAAAAGTCATCAAATTAGATTAGAAGCCAATAGTTAATTGATTGAGTGTCCAGGATCTATCTCAATTAATTGAGTAGTGAGTTATTATAAATTTTTTGATACGATTTGTATTGATAAAAAATAATAATTAATTAGTTATTTAAATTTAAAATATGTAGTTACATATGATCAATCTAAGTACATTATTAATCACAATATGATCGAAACTGAACTTTTACTTTAAATCAAACTAATTAATTATATACAAATATTCAGGTTTATGCATGAGATGGAAAACCATCTACATAACAAATCAAAACTTGTAGTTTTATAATCGTACAAATTATTATAAATTACCAAACTATATAAAACATCTATAAAACTTGAAATTAATTGTTTTATGGTAAACAAGAGATTACAATGTATCGATCAGATCCTTTAAATGAGCCAAATAATTGAATTATATTATAGTAGTATATGTCAAACTATAAATAAGATTAATTTCCCTCACGAACTTTGATCTAGAGTCCGCTTGTTTAGTAGCTGGAGACGTTGACTGTCAGTAATACATCAGAATTCGCATGAAATGTGCTTGATTAACCAATAACTCTTCACGTTCTTCGTGTTTTTCCTTGAATTCATATATTAATTTCAAATTATGAAATAGAAGTGTTGGTAAACAAATGACTAGTTTTTCTCGTGATAAGCCTCCTCTATCCTCACCCAGTTTCTCACATGGAATCATGCACATTGATCAAAAAGTCAAAGCAACATTGGGAAAAAAAAAGTTTTCGATTAGATGCCCTGCCCTGTCTTCCACTGATCATTATTCTTTTGTTGGTGCATCCCTTTCATATGGTAGCACCAGCTAGAACCGTTAAATGATTTTCCCTTCATGCTTCAATTCTAACAACTTAACTTCTTCAACCTTTTAACTTTTACCTAAATCTAATTGAAAGCAAAATAAATCTTAGGTTTGTGCATTGCATATGGTGAGAAGCAATAATAAGTCCTAAGAGTAGAGGTACTCTTGTCAATCACCATCTACATAGTTGGTGATTAGCTGTGAATCAGTGATCTTCTAAACAAATGTGGACCCTAACTTAGCCTTTTGCTTCCATATTTTGTGACCAACAATACCATTTTCTTGACCATAACACTGAGCCAGCTCATTTATCTTTCATCTCAACCATATTGGATACATATAATTAATCACCAAAAAAAACTCCATTTGTAAATTAATTAATTAAATTAACATGGTTGTGCCTAGCCCATTGCTTGTAACCTAATTATTTGATGGCTCATCCTCCTCACGTTGTACATTAATTGTTAAGATCTAATTTTGTCAGCGACAATTCTTACAAATCAGGTACATGGGGTGTTTGCAATGTGGATATTATTATTTTTAGATGTATGTATGTGCGTGTGTTTTCTATATTCATATTTTGCATATTGTTGACTTTTGCAAATGATCGATGAAGGAATAAACTATATGTTGGTCTAAATATAAACACTACAATAGTTGTTTAAAATTAATTTGTAAACAGCTGAGCTTCCAAATGTTTTCAAACTTTCAAGGGATGATATAAGCTAGTGTGTAAGCTAGAATTGAAAAGCATCGTGGGACAGATAGAAAACACATAAAAAGGGATCCCACATAAATGTAAACTATTAAATATAAAGATTGGGAGTGATTATAAATTGGAAAATTTGCTGAAAAATCTTTCTGCGTTGAAATAACCCATAGCTTTTGATTAATAAAAAGGAATGGACATGACAAAATGAGTAGAACATTATTGATTGTTATGATTTGGAATTTTAAAAATTAAAATATAATGAAATAAAATGGAACCTGATAAAAAAATATCTCATATTCTACTTTCCCCCCTTTATTTCCTTTAACTTTCTTTTCCCAAAACAAACATGTCAAAAAAGACATGAAAAAATGATTTCTAATTAGTTGATAATATAACTTTCATACTATTAACATATATCTATTAAACTTAATTATAAATTCGAAAACTATTTGAAATCATCTATTTCTTAAGTCTTAACTAATAACTATGCAAATGATTTTTTCTTTTCTAATTTTTCTTCCTGGTAATTCAATCTATGCATTTTTTTGGGTACTAATATTCATTTATGCACTTAAAATAAATATTACCATAAATAAGAATTAAGGGAAGTTGGGAGCAAATTATCTTCTCAAAGAAGCAAAGTTCCAATGATAAAAAGTAATCTGAAGCCCCAAACCGTTTATAAAATATAAAAAAAAATAGAATTTAACAGGTCATATTTTAAAAAATAAAGATAATTATAATAATTAATTAAAAATAGAATTAGAATTTATTATCTCTCTCTGCGTGCATATATATATATATATATTAATATATATATTATTTTAATTTTTTTTTATCAATGTTATACTTACTTAATTTTTTTAGGAACAATTATATTTTATCTTTAAAATGCATACATTTGATTAATTATAGGAATCAAATCCCAAAAAATATTACACTTACCGTGGATGGGCCCTTACTTGGTTCTCTATTATTTATTTGGGTTTAACTCACTGAGTGCATAGGGAAAAAAACCCCCTCCCTTTGTTCAGATTTCCAGGGCCTATAAATTAAATTTGGAGATAAAAGTGATCAAGTATCTTGCATTTTGTCCTATCTCAAAATTTGGAAATTTTTGTAGATAATAAATATAAGAGGTAGTTTGAAAGATACCTAACACTCTTTTTGGATTTTGGACAAGATAAGAAGCAGAGTGAAAAGAAAGGTTGAGAAATTAGAATAATAATAAAGTGAAATAATGTATTTAAATAGATAAAAAATCTATTTACTTATTAGACGAATAAAAAACACAAAACCACAATAAGAAATCTAATATTTTTTTATTATATATAAGTCATTAAGAGACTCATTTAAAATAATCACAATCACTATACCACAACTACTATTACTTTTATTATTGTCGATATTATTACTATTGTCACTTTCTTGCCGTCACATTATTATTGATTTGCAATAGTAGTAGTGACAATACCAACACCAAAGATGTAAAGGTGATAACAAAAATAATAATGATAGTAGTAATTATTTTAAGTAAGTCTCTTCTTCTAAGTCTTTTATTTTAATTTAAAAATTGTGATTAACCTGCTTATTCTCACTTAAAAGATAATTTTCATCATAATTTCATTAATACAATAAGTTAATAACCAAACATTAAACAATTAGAAGTAGACTATACGCAGTTATGCACCCTTCAACCTTTCATTTGTGTTCGGAATCTTTTACTTAAATGCATTACGCGCAGGTACTCATTAGAGTATGAAAGTGTTTGTAAATTTGAAAATGAATAATAAGGGATTATTTTACAATTTCTTTAATCAATGAATATATTGTTCATCTTCTAATGGTATTGCAAGGTGAACGAACTATGAATTTATTAAGTTATCCTGAAATAGAATAAATTAGTCTTTGTTAGTAAAGGCACCTAATTGTGTCGTACTACTGCCTTAGCTTTCAAACCAAGCGAAGACTATTTTTTTCTCTCAATCACATACAATATTGAATTAATTTCTTTATGGCACGTAAAAAAGATAAGGGGAAAATAAGAAAACGATGAGAATGAAAGTACCTGACTGTACTTATCAAAAATCAGAAAAGAGGACTAACACATCAGCAACACAAATTGTAAAAAAAAAATGAGGGACACACCAAGATGAGATTGCCACATAAACTTTGTAAGAGGATGAGTTTGCCACATAAACTTTGTAAGAGGATGAGTTTGCCACATAAACATTGTGGCATTGTATCTTAGCCCTTTCAAGTTTCAGCTTCCTCTAGTCACCATCACTGGCCATTGGATATAGTAGGCCCTAATGTTTAATTAATCCAACACAACATTGATACGAAAATGTGTGGGCATAAAAGTGCATGCGTGGGACACAAAGAATGACCAATAGCAATTCAATTTTTATCCCTCATTAACTCAATTATTGCATTCCTAATTCCTAATGCAAAGTAACAAATCATGTTTTCACTTCTACATTTTAAATGATGTTTCTTTATGTTATACTTGTGTAGAACAAAAACACTGTATAGAAATATAAAACCTAAGTGTTTACTTCTTGTTTTGCGATAGTAGTAGTTTTTGTTAGAGACTATTTAAGTGTCAATCGTACTTAGTATTCTAAAATCTCAATTGAGGCAAGTGTTATTCATAGAGATTTATTATCAAATAGTTTAGGTAAGTTAAGTATTATATATTCAAATAATATATGGGAGATTGAGTTGTACACGGCAATCAGATACAGTCAATAAACCGTAAACATGATGATGTTATAAAGAAGCACCAAAGACTCATGGTGTCGTACATACGAATTGATGGCAATTTTTATTATTAACCGGCAATATTGTTTAAAGGGAAGAGGGGTCAACAAGGATTTCCTTTTGTTAAAAAGTGTCTATCATGTGTTTCTCTTAGTCTATAAGCTTTCTTTAAAATATGTGCATGCATGCATGCATTGTTTTATGATCTTTTTAAAATGTGGTGGAGCTTTAAAATCATTCATTTGGTTCACATTAACCCCCCGCGTTTCCTATAAAGAGTGGAGAGTATTTTATGATAAGTTTAGTTAATGCGCTAAACTATTTAGATTTTGGATGTGTACTTAATTAAATTAATAAGTTGAATTTTATATTGAAATTCGTTTCATAAAGAAGAGAAGGTTTACATTTTCGTCGTGTAGCATTCTAGCATAGCAACCCATAGTAGAATTTTCTTTATCTAAAAAAAGAATACAATTGGCACTTGGTTCGGATAGGACTGACATGAGATAATGCTAATATATATAAATATAATCATATTATACAATTACAATATTTTTTTTATTTTAACAATAATTAATCTTTGTTAAAAAATTTAACTAATTTTTGTTAGTAAAATTTTCATTTCAACCGTATTTTTTTTTCTTTCACAAAATTTAAATTTAAGATATTGTTTAAAGGATTTGAATTTATTTTTATTCGAACAAACTGACTTGTTGATGCCAATATTTATTTATTGATAATTAGCAAGCTTTTTGCATATTATGCACAAAATTTAAAATTTGAGTAAAAATAATAAAGAAAATAATGCATATTTTCATCAGTAACAATAAACATTTTATTTTATTGTAGAGGAATAAATTAATGAGACTAATATTCTTAAAATGTATTGAAGAAAACTTACAAAATCAAATTATTTGAATTAAGGCGCAACATTTTTATTGATATAGCATATCAAAGTAATTATATTTTGAAAATTAAATTCAAATGAGGAGTAATAAAATTTATACTCGTTTTAAGATTAAATTTATCTTAAAATGTATTTTCAACATGATGCAGTCGATCAAGATTCCAAATTTAAAAAATTATACATAAAAATCAAATATTTAATATAAGAGACATAACAAAGAAGAAAATAATTCTTAAAATGCCTGTCTTTAATAAAACAATTCAAATAAATAATATAAAAGTGAATTAATTAGTATTAGCTGTAAACAATATATGAATGAATCATGAATTTTGGTTCGGTTATAATGAGCATCAAGGGTCCATGCCTCATAATGCGATGTCTTACCACTACCAGTCACCCTCGTTTCCCCATTTTGCAAGCACATAGACTTTTAAATAAATATATTGACTGAAAGGAAAAAGACATTTACATCAATCTCCCTCAAAAAATAAAAAATAAAAACTAAATAAGACGTTTTCTATTCATATTCTATTTCTGAAGTTTCTATATTCATATTCCTGTGATCACATATTTAATGGTCCTACCATTATTTTATTGCAAAGATACATCGTATGGCCTTTACCTTACCCTAATTATTATGCTTTAATTTTTAAGTCATTGTACTAATATAAGGTTCTTAACTAATTGAGCTACACTAAAAAAAAAAATATTTTTTTTATTGTGTAGAAAATTGATAAATTTATTGTCAAAAGATAGAAATTTAAATTTTAGTATCCGAAAGTAAAAAAAGTGTAACAAATTCATCAATCCGTTAACTTTTGTTCATTATTGTTAATAAAATAGCTTATGTGACACATAGAAACGAAAATATTACAAAAAAAATGTCAATATGACTGTTGAATTGATTGATTATTGAACTAAAATGTCACTAAGTTTCTATTTGACTAATTTGTGAAACCCCAAAATTTGTTTCATTTAAGGATAAAATATAATTTAATCTTCATCTCCTTTCTTTTTTTACTGTTGTAAGCGTAACATTACAATAAATACTTAAAAATAAACATAAGTTAGAACAAATATAATATTGATTAATAAGCATAATATGTTTATTGCTCTTAAATTTCTAATGTGACAGTACCTTATCCAAAATATGAGACTAAAAAAAAATACATAGCAATTAAGTTAGTCCTTACCAAAAGTGAGGTCCAACTTGATTTTGTCATTACGTAATGTTGTCACAATAGAAATTTCAGAGTAACAAACAAATTATGCTTATTATTACGTTTGTTCTAACTTATGTTTGCTTCCCTATTTTTTAAGTGTCTATTGTAATGTTATGCTTCCAATGATAAAATAAAGGGGAGAAAATGAAGATTAAATTATATTTTACACTTAAATGAAACGAAATTTAGGATATGACAAATTAGTCCAATGGAAACTTATTGAATTTTGGTCCAATCTATTCAGTAGTCATATTTGTAATCATTTTTGTGATATTTTTGTCCCTATGTGACACGTATAGGTTCTTTCATTAACGATAACGAATGAAAGTTAACGGATAAATGAATTTTTACACTTTTTTCATTTACGGAGATAAATTTGTCAACGCTTTACATATTTAGGGAAGAAAATAATTATTTACAAAAAAAAAAAAAAACTAAATGAGCTCTACCTAACATATTTGTCATTTGTGGCAGTATGAAGTAAAGAATAATGATTTTTTCCTAACTATTTTACATCATTGAAAATTGTTTTTTGCCAAAACACTTCTCCTTCCTGTGCAGTTTGCAAACATAAAGATGTACATGGCTAGAATCCGCATGTCCACTTTTGGTTAAGGTTGTTTGAGACAAAAAAAAAATCTGAAAGTGGTTAGCACCAGTTTGTGGTGCATAAACTTTTTTTTTTTTGGTTCAACTACCATTGTCATGGAATAAGCTTTTCCTCTAAGATTTGAACCTTCAAGGGCAAATTATTTGCTTATAGATAACTCAAAGTGCCATGTTTGTTTATTGCCAGTGATTCCTTTTACCTACTTGTTTAGAATTTTAAAATGGGGCCAATTCCATGTTCTAAAGCATTATTTCGTTAAATGTCATTTCACATTGGCTCACAAGACAATGCCACTAAGGATCGTGAGTCCAATGAACCAAACTAACCGAACATATATAAAAGATAATTATTTGCCTAAACAGAATTGGAATAAAGAGCTTTGTTGTTTATTGCAACAGATTTTATGCTTGTTTTGGTGGGAAAGAGGGTCTCACCATGTTACCTTAAGTTATTGGACCACCAATCCAATTCCAAATGCCACTAAACACATTCTTTCACTTTTTTTATGAAAAGGAAAAGAACATGCATTTTGGGGGTAGATACTAGATATATAGTTTTGGTTAATTTCAGTTCTCTTTGCACAAAATGCATAAAGTGCTTAATTAAGCTCATAAGGAATTTTAAACAAATACACAACTAAGGCAAAGATTGGAGGATGAGGATCGAAGATGCTCAATCTTATCAATACTTGGTCAAGTCACTACTTCTATCACTATTACTAAACAAGGCAAAGATAGGCCTTTTGCTTTTATCCATTACAGTCAGCAACTATCATTAAGGATCAGGAACTTGTTTGTATTATTTAGTGATGCATGATAGGCCTATCAACCTATATACATGAAATAATTTCATTTTATATTTATTTTTCTTACTAAATTTTTGGATTCTAAATATCTTACTCAGTGATGTAGGACAAAGATAGGCAAGTAAACGGTATATACACAAACACAAAGTAATTCCTCTTTATATTACTTACTTTGCTAAATATACCACTAAATTCTTGGTTCCTAAGCTTACTGTATAAATTATCCAAGAAATTCTATTTTTAGAAATATCATTCATAGAAAAGTAGTTTAATTTAGAATGAAAGGTCTGTACTATACATCTCTATCCAAATATCTTTGAATAGGAGGAAATAGACCTATTATCTGCCTATGCAATGGGAATGCCACTCTACTTTTATATATATATATATATATATATATATATATTTTTTTTTTTTCCAGCAGAAAGGAATGTATCATATCTGGCAATGCAAGGCCCTAAATAGTACCATTATCCATATTCCAGAAAGGTTTTGGCAAGTTGCATGGTCGAGTGTCCTCCCATACCTGATCCAAATGAGAAGCCATATATGCAATGCAATTACAACTTCAGCAGATAGCATTCAGGGCCTTTTATTGGAGTCTTTAATTCGTTATTATCCAATTGCCTTCTTTGCCTTATCCATAATGATGATGTTTCCATCAACGTCTATTGTCACACATTCTCTCAAAAGACCTATGTTGTGGATAAAATATAAGAAATCAAACGCATTACGCATATCATATCATATCAACAGAAAAAGAATCTATTATTATGTGTGCCCCTGCAAGTGACTAGGTACACCGTACACTTCAATTTACACTGCTTTGGTGGGGCAGGGAGAGAGAGGGGTTATTATTCAGAACTTGTGTGTAAGCTACTACGATATTTTAAAAAGTCTTAATTTTGCATGTATTATACCATGCAAAATTAACATAAGATAAAAGAATCTGTAAAAAAAGAAGATAATGTTCTAGAAAGGACTGTTAGAGAGGCCCAATTCTAAGGACAAGACTCAAAAATCACAAAGGTATTGTTCCAACTACACCTGTTTGGCGTGATGACAAAACAACTACAATAAACAATCCCAAGTCTGCTAAGGCCATTGGGACTTATCTTGAGGGAATCTCGACTCTCGACTAAGATGGCCCATCATGACTTCAATTCACTCAACAACTCTTCTATTGTGAACCCAAATCCTGAAGTTAGTCTAATCATATTATATATAAGAGATAATTACATGAAAAGATAGTAAAGATGTTCGATGGAGATGAACAAGAAACTTGTATTGAGGTACAAAGAGAGGTAAGGTGACAAGTATGTATAACAAACAAACTGATTTATAGTATATAATCTTGACGTATTCAATTTGGAGAGAATCAAATTCAAAGGCAACTTCAGGACTTCATTTAGAATAATATGGCCTATAATTAGTTAATTAAAAAAAGTTAACTATTAGACACCATTAACTTTGTAATCACATAATTGGACCACATTGCTCATCTATTGCTTAACGTCATCATTTGTACTCTGCGCAAATGAATGTTACAAGTAGCTATCTAATTCCATGGAATTAATTATCAACTTGATCAAATTCGTACATGTTGGCCAATGCGGGTTAGCACAAGTGGTTAAGGATCCAAAATGAACTTTCACCTTTCCCATGGGTGTGGGTTCGAATTTGATGCCCCTTTTTTCACTTGATGGATAATCCTCCTCATAAAGATCCTCTTGTGCCTAGGGACAAGTTGAGTAACTACAAATTGGATGGAACTGTTTGTAATGCGGGCCTGTTCAATAGTTTCTGGAAGAGTTTCTGTTGGCAGTCTCAACATGTCATTCGTGTCATGTTGCTAATATTGAGAGTGTCTTTTTGTTTTGTCAATTTTTTTCTTCTTGATAGGTCCGCTCTACCAAATTGAAAAAAATAAAATTCGGACATGCTGTAATTATGGACATGAGTCAAAGAAGCTAAACCTTTGCACAAACTCTCTACATTAGCCCAACCCATTCTGAAACGGGCTAGCTTGAACCAAATGGCCCAACAGAAACATGATTTGGGCCACCCAAGAAAAGGCCCACTTATTTGCTAGAGAGAATCTGAAAACAGCTTTCACGGTCTTTGTGGAGCTGCAGCAAGAAGAGGAAGCACTGTGTTGGACTTCGTGAAAGGCATCATGAGCCGCTACGACAGCCGCTCCGGCGACCCAGCTTCCTATCGTGATCGGAGGAGGTAATTGCCGCCTCCATTTTATTATCAACCGTAATTTTCTGTAATGAGATAGACATGCCCCTTTTCTGTTCCAATTCAATTTGTTTCATTATTCTTAATCAGTTTTGTAGCTTTTGCACGCCAACATAGTTAGATTGTTAAAATTTTACACTGTTAGCTATAGTTAGCGTTGATGACTTCAGTAATCCCCAAATATAAATGTTTCCGGTTTTTACTTTTTGTTATCTCCGACTCAATCTTGTTTTTTAGTTTTATAGAGTGTAGATTTTTAGGGTTTGTTCATCGAGGAAACATTTGCAGCTGCTAGTTTAATCCGCCTTAGATCTAATGACATCTTTACAGTTGAATGAGCCGGTGTAAATAGATAAACCCTATCAATTGCTATGTTAGGAGGCGTTTGGTAGGGGAAAAGTTTTTTCATACCCAGGAATCCTGTGAATGATGTTTCCTGGGAATGAATAAAATCTGTTTGGTTGGTCATTGTGAATATTTAGGTAAGTTTCCTAGAAATCAAAGAGTTATGTGATATTTTTACTAGTTATCTTAATTTAATGTAATAAGAGTAACATGATATTTTTACTGTATTAAAAGAAAAATTAACTTGGGTAAGTAAGATTTCCAATCCCACCTCCTCCCATGGAAAAATTTTCGTGGGAAACTAGTTACAAAATATTCCTGGGAAATATCCTTTCCTAGAAATGTTATTTTTTAAAAATAGATACCAAACATGGAAACTATGATTCCCAACCTAAGATTCTCAGGAAACTAAAAGTTCTCCCCCTACCTAATGCCCCCTTAATTTCACTTTCATGAATATTTTTAAAGGTTTTTGTTTTTATTTTTTGGATCCAAGGTGAGATTCGTAGTAGGCCTTAGTAGGGAGAGGGGATTAGGGAGTGAGGAAGGATTGAACTTATGTGCTCACAGTTGATGTCATGCTGCCTAACCATTTTAGTTAACTTGGGGGGACAGTGGTTTAGTTTATTTTATTTTGTCAAATGTGGTTGTCGCTTGTTGCCGGCCACCACATGTAATAACAAATTTAAAGCTTTGTATGTTTTGCCTTGAGGAGGAGTATTAGACTATCTTGAAAATATTGCATAAGATCATATTTATTGTATTTATGTTTAAAATATTTTAAAATATCTCAGATGATTTTTAAGGATCTGTTTCCATATTTTATTGTATTTCACAATTCTAAATAGCATGCTTAGCAGAGCAGTGGAGTGGAGCAACCCTAGGTTACTATGAGATTCAAATGTCGGAGTGATTCTCAATAGCGGTCATCGCAGCCAAAATAGCTGTTTTTCGCTTGCTATAGGGATGCTACCATTGCATGTGATTTGGGTTTTTTTGTTGTTGTAAAACTGTGATTTCACCTCCATTTTCTAATGCTTCTTTTGCTTTAGTAACATAATAGAATTTGAAACCCTTCTGCTTGATCGATCCACCAATCGTTACCCCTGTCTTGACCTGTGTTCCTTCATACTTTCCAGGACTATTTTTTTATATGTCCCATTTTTTGTTCTTCCTTTAGATTTCCCAATTCAATTTTGCTAATTATCTTTTTCTGTTAATTTCACCATGATCTTTAATTTTTTGACTTCATTACAATGCTCTAATTGCTCCTAGGTTGATAGTGATTGTGAGTAAACCAAGACTTATTATTTATTATGAATTTCATGGGTTCTCTTTTGCTTTTGAGTATTTATGTGTAGCATAAGCTATTTAATCTGTATTATAATATTTAAAATAGCAGCCACCCCGTTCCTTCTATCTTGATATATCATTTTCAAAGTTGGCTGCTATATGCTGCTATCTGAGATTGATATATTAATAATTCTTTACTTATTTAATTTTGATTAGAAGTCTAGTAGACTGTCAAGTATTAGTAATTAAGAGTTAGAGTGTTGCATTTTGTAATGCATTATTACACACATATGTTGATATTACATTCTATTATTCAACCATATATTAATATTGAATTCTCTTATCAAATGCCTATAATTTCAACAGTGGTATTTTTATCTATATTAAAATGTTTTGCTGAATTACTGTGTTTGTTTTGTTAGTGATTCTGGGCTAGGTGCACCTACAGGGTTTGGTGGTTCTGTACAACACTCTTCATCAAACAGGAGGGATTATGATGATGGTGGGTCACCAAAGAGGAACCTCAGTTTGGATGGTTTACCCCATTTTGAGAAAAACTTCTACATTGAGTCACCAGCTGTAAGGGCAATGACAGATGCTGAAGTTAATGAGTATCGGCAGCTGAGGGAAATAACTGTTGAAGGTCGAGATATCCCGAAACCTGTCAAGACCTTTCACGATGCTGGTTTTCCAGGTATTTCTGTTCATTTTTTTCCTATTTCATCAGTTTTTCTTTGCACCTTCTTCAGCTTAAAGTACATGACTCTTCTCTTTATTGCTTTGTTTTGCACAAAACTGTGTCAAGAGCTGGTAATTTGGAGGGATTATTAGTTCCATGGGCAAGATTGTCAAGCAAAATAGTGTGCTAATAGTATTTTCTTAACAGTTGAGAAATTAGTTGTTTTTATTTTATTGTGTAGACAGTATGTGATTTCATTAGATTGAAGTGGTCAAAACTTCCTGTTTGCATAATATAAGGCAAAAGATAGGGAGAAGATCATTTTGTTTATGATTATACTACATGATTATTGTGCAAAATTTATTATCAGATTATGGGATGACATGTTTCAAACAGCGTACTGATTTTTCAGCCTTGGTTTAATCCAGAATATGTACTGCAAGAAATTACAAAAGCTGGCTTTACTGAACCTACACCCATTCAATCTCAAGGTTGGCCCATGGCTTTGAAGGGGCGTGATCTGATAGGAATTGCAGAAACAGGATCAGGGAAGACACTTGCTTACTTGTTACCTGCCATTGTGCATGTTAATGCTCAGCCAATTCTAAGTAAGTAAATAAGGAAACAACTGAGACGATTAGATTTCACATTGCATGTAAGGGTGCCTTTTCTGACTATGCTAACTTTGTTTTTCCGTCCATTCGTTTTCAATATTTTCAGATCCTGGAGATGGACCAATTGTGTTAGTTTTGGCTCCAACTCGTGAACTTGCTGTCCAAATACAACAAGAGGCTACTAAATTTGGTGCATCATCTAGGATTAAGAGTACATGCATCTATGGTGGGGTTCCTAAGGGACCTCAGGTGCGTGATCTCCAGAAAGGTATGTATTGAAGTTTACAAAGCCATGAGTTTGGTTAAACAACTTACTGACTGCTTGTTGCCCTTTGTACAATTTTTATTTTCTTTTTCATGATCATGGATTTTATTTTGCTTCTGTTAATTTTTGTGATTAGGTGTCGAAATTGTAATTGCCACGCCAGGAAGGTTAATTGATATGCTTGAGTCAAATCATACCAACTTGCAGAGGGTCACATACCTTGTATTGGATGAAGCTGATAGGATGTTGGATATGGGGTTTGATCCTCAGCTACGGAAGATTGTCTCTCAGGTTGGCTTTATTTTATGAGGTGGTAAATATTTTGAAATAGTAAAATTTCAAGAAATGGTGTAATATTGTATTACAAGTATTGTTTGTCAGTGTCCCAGTCAAGTTGTTGTTTTTGATGCTTCATTCGCTTATTATGAGTAATGTTCCAGGCTTCTAGCTACATTGATAGTGCATTCAGGGGTTTGAGCTCACAATTTCTTTTTAAAAAATTGTTTTTCAATTTATAAAAATAATCCAATTTGGTTCAATAGCAATACTATTTTTCCTATTTTGTCCCCTAACTATAGTACTAGCTGCACCTACCAATTAGTCCAATTGGATTTAGAAAGACAGATTGCTGAAGTTGCATTTTAAAATTTCTTTATTTTGCTGGTCATCTGATCACTTTTTTTTTTTGTTTTAATTAGATTCGTCCAGATCGTCAAACTTTGTATTGGAGTGCTACCTGGCCAAAGGAGGTTGAACAATTGGCAAGGAAGTTCCTTTATAACCCATACAAAGTAAGATATTTTCATGTTGGGATATGCAACTTTATTTTTTTTCTTTGAAATTTCATTCCTCTATGCTGAATGGTTTTTGGTCTGAAATGAATTGTCTTTTAAGAAGAATGTATGATGTGTATGTATAGTATGGTATTTTGTGAGAACTTCATATATTTAAGTAACAATTTCTGTAATCATTGTGCAGGTAATTATAGGCTCTTCAGATTTAAAAGCTAACCATGCAATACGGCAATATGTTGACATTGTTTCGGAAAAGCAGAAATATGATAAGTAGGATGTGTTCTACCTTTTCATTCTCGTTGCATTTAACACCTTATCACATATGGACACCTGATGGAGTCTTCCTATTTTTCAGATTGGTAAAGTTGCTAGAAGACATCATGGATGGCAGCCGAATACTGATATTTATGGATACCAAAAAAGGATGTGATCAGATCACTAGGCAACTCCGCATGGATGGATGGCCTGCACTTTCAATTCATGGAGATAAAAGTCAAGCAGAAAGAGATTGGGTGCTCTCAGAATTTAAATCAGGAAAAAGTCCTATTATGACGGCAACAGATGTTGCAGCCCGTGGTTTAGGTGCAAAAACTTTTGCTTTATTTAATTATTTGTCATATTGTTATTCAGTGGATAAAAATGAATTAGTGATATAAAAGTTATGGAAATACTCAGTACTTTTATTTATTTTGGAAATACTAATATTAAATTACTGTTATCCTTGTTTCCTTCAATTTTATATATAAAATGCTTTTTTACTTAAACATTTTTTTGTCTAATTTTTTCCAGTCTTTGATTACTTATTACATTATGCATGAATTGTTTGCCTTTTAAAGTTAGAATTACCTATCTGCTGCTGGAGGATGATCTCATCGCTAGTTTGTCATAGCTTTTTGTTGTGACAAATAGGAAAAAGCTGCTTTTGTGATTTGATGACTTTCAGTTTATTTTGTCAGTTTTTAAAGTTAATCAATAGCTTTGCTTATGTATATCTTAATCCTTTCTACTATTTGATTACTGTCAGATGTGAAGGATGTGAAATATGTAGTAAATTATGACTTCCCGGGGTCACTTGAGGATTATGTTCATCGCATTGGGCGGACAGGGAGAGCTGGTGCAAAAGGAACTGCATACACATACTTCACAGCTGCTAATGCCAGATTTGCTAAGGAACTTATAGCCATACTCGAGGAAGCTGGACAGAAAGTGAGTCCTGAATTAGCAGCAATGGGGCGTGGTGCACCACCTCCACCTTCAGGTTAGTTAACTGGACCCAAGTATAACCATGGCTTACAATGTACATATCATTTTTTGGTTCCCTACCTCTTCTCTTGATTGTAATTGTAGCTGTATGGGTTACGCATATAATCTAATTCACTCAACTCACCTGGAAACAATGGATAATATTAAAGGAATAACATTCACATATCATTGTGTTTGATAGTTTTGAGTGGGGTTTGCTTTGTTAATGTTTTGGTGTATTTGATTCCTCTGGAGGGCAGTCTTCTTTTGAGCTCGTTTTGGATGGACAAGAAATATCTTTGTGGTGTTCTGCTAATGGTCTTTTTAGGGGAGGGTATTGAATAGATTTTCGGAGAGGTTGACATGCTATGTTGCATGGTTCTTGATCCTTATTTTTTGATTTTTCCTGTTAAGTCTTTATTTTGTTGTCATTTTTTCCCTTTGGGGATTTTATTATTCTCTACTTTTGTATGTTTGTCTTCTTTCTAAATGAATTCGGTTTATAAAAAAAAGTTTTTCCTTCCCAAAAATTAATTAACCTTAATGTAAAACTATGTCTATGGCCTCTCGAGACTTTATCAAAGTTATACAGCATGCTGCAATTATACTTACTAGTTTGCTAAGTTTGTTGCACACTTTTGGTTTCTAAATTTGTCCTTTATTCTTGTATAACAATCAATTAGGTCCCCGAGGTTTCCAAGACCGTGGGAGGGGTTATGGCAGTTCTCGGCCATGGAGCTGATTGGTGAAGGTGCAGACACACCAACTTGATTGACGGAGGAAAGTCGCAAGAATTATGCCATTTGTGTTATTATTGACATTATATTATCTTAATAATTAGTGTAAACTTGTAAGTGTAGTAATAGGAATTCAGTATTCTTGTTCTTCAATTTATTTTCCTCAAATGTCCATATAACATGTACCATCAGACATTTGTTCATAAATCATACGTAGTTCATACCGCAACAATACATTATTGTTTATCCTTACGGTTTACGGGCTGTTTTGAAATTTGAACACCTAAAATCTTTTTTTTTTTTTTTTTTTTTGCTAC
The DNA here is from genome assembly GCA_007407185.1 of Glycine tomentella. Taxonomy (NCBI): domain Eukaryota; kingdom Viridiplantae; phylum Streptophyta; class Magnoliopsida; order Fabales; family Fabaceae; genus Glycine; species Glycine tomentella. The sequence continues at coordinate 626,752 of PYAF01002247.1, forward strand.
TGCATTGCAATTTGGTAGGAACAGAATTACATGGAGAATGTTTTCCGTTTTTTTCCTTTTATTTATAAAATTATCTTATATTCTATTTTGTAAATATTTATAAAATAAATAATAAAAATAAGACTAAATTGTAATTTTGGTTCTTTTATAATTTTGAATTTGCGATTTTGATCTTTTTATTTTTAATTCAAGACATATATTTAATCCTTTTATTTTAAAAAAAATAATTTTGGTTCTTTCATCAATTAATTGATCATTAAAGTGTTGATATAATGCATATATGAAAAAAATATTAAATAATGTGAAAAATAAAAAATATTTTAGTAAAAATTGAATTCATAATCATTTATTCATAGAGAAGATAATAAATCATTAACTTGTATTATTAGTTAACTATATTAACATTATTTTTTTCAAGAGTTATTAATTTTTTTCAAATGTATAAATATTTTACCATTAACATATTTGATCTATTTAGTTAATTACATTAATATTTTTTTAATTTACAAATATTTAATATTTGATATTTTTATTTTGAATAGTTTACATATTTTTATTTTTTATACCAATTTTTAGTTAAGTTTCATAAATTAATATTAAATTATTTATATAATTTTTTGAAAATTCATTTTAGTATACAGATTATTTTTACTTTGTAAAATTAAAAAGATTTATATATTAAATATTTTTAATTTATAAATTTTGATAATTTTAAAAAAATTAATAATTCTTGACTAATGATATATAAAAAATAATGTTAATATAGTTAACTAAATAAAGTAAATGTTTTATTGTCTTATTTACCAATAATTTTATGTAATTATCGGAGAATCAAAATTTTAATTTAGTCTAAAAATAATAATGAAATTTCATATAATTTCTTATGCAAATTTTAAAAATTGGAGAGAAAATGCGTTTATTCTTTATAAGTAAAATATACTCTTAATATATGAATTGAAATATACAATTTGGAAAATGGAGAGTTAAGTTTTTATTTTTCATTTTTCCAATTTGACATTTTCAATTTCTTTTTATATCTTTTAAATGTGCAATTAGTCAAAATATATCAATCATTTCAAATTAATTTTTTAAAAATATTTTTGTATATACTTGATATTCCCAATGGTTTGTGTATTTAAAAATTACATTGTAAAAAATATCTTTTTTTATATACTTGATACTTTTAATGGTATTGAGTCTAACATGTTTATATAATAGAGTATGATTATTATAACTTTTTTTTTTTGTAAAGAATATTTTTTAAATAAAAAGTTTTTTTTAGCTTTTCATGTATTTGTTTTAGCTTTCCAAAATAATTCTAAATACAAATATTTAAAATGATATTAACTTTTGAAGTTTGTTTTTTTTTTTTTTGTATAATTTCTAATTTATTTTCTAAAAAAACAAATCAAACCTAATATAAATTAGGTTATAAATCCCTTTTGAACGACTTAATTTATTCCCATTCCTAATTTGAGCTTGTAAGTATTTGAATCAATTAACCATAATCTGTACATGGACGGACTACATTGACATTTTGTTGCAATTGTAAGTTACTTCATTATGAAATGATACAAATTTCCAAACTCCCTTCAATCAATGGTTAGTTCCTCAAATTGCTTCTACATACTCAACATGCTTATGTATTAGTATCCAAAATAATTTTTTTGGGTTAAAGAATCTAATTTCAATTAGTTGAATAAATTAAGGTGTGTGAATTAAATACTAAAATATGTTTTTTAGGGATTAAAGTTTGAGTCAAAAAATAACGTTTCAATTTTGTTCAGATGTAAAAGTTATTAAATTTTTGTAAGGACTAAATCCAAACATTTTCATATTTATAAGAAAGAAAAAATGTATTTAATATATTATAAAAGCTTAAATATATTTGTGTTCTGTAATTTAACATTTTTTTTTAATTTTGTCCCTGTATTATATTTTGTTTATTTTAATATTTATAAAATGTGTTTATTTTATTTTTCATCTTAAAGTAATTTAGATAATATATTTTTATTATTCAACATTTTTTTCTGTTCAAATATTATCTAAAATATTTTAATAACGAAAAATAAAACAGATTTTATCATAACTAAAATGATTTTTTTACAGTAATAAAAATGAAAAAAATACTAAATTGACGAGAAAAAAATATTTAAGCCTATATTTTAAATGCGTGACAACATTGTCTTTGTTCCAACTGATAAAAAATAAATTTTGTCTTTGAGAGATTAATCTAGAAAAACATCTTATTAGCGAATAACAAGGTAGATACCGTGGAAAAAAAGAAAAAGGTGATTGGTTGCGTTTCATATGCATGGAAAACAGTGTGATCTAGTAGCAGTAGAGTTAAGAATTGAAATTTGAAAGGGTGAATGATGGAATAGGGTAGGTGCAGAGTGAGTGAGAGACAAGAAAAGAATGAGTGAAGAAGGTCCTCCAAAGCTATATACCAACAAACCCCGAAAAGGTTCAATTTTTTCCCCCTCTCCTTCTTTTGGCTAAGAAAAATTGTGGAAAATCAAATCAAATCTCTTGTTTTGATTCAAAGTTTGCGTCTTTGGTAACAGCGCAACTAAAGCAGTTTCGGGGGCAACAGAAATCGAACGGGTTCTCCTCTCCGGCGGCGATGGGGACACACGCCGCTGCTCCGCCGCCGCCGCCAAAGGAGCCCTTTATTCGGCGCTACAAGTTCGTTTGGCCTGTGCTTTTGGCTGTGAATCTCGGTGTCGGAGGTGACTTCTTTTTCTTCACCCCAATGACTAAAAATCGTTTTTTTTGTTTGAGGTTTTGACCCTTGTTGATCGTGTGGGGATTTATGAAATGGGGTTTGTTTGTTTGGATTGGATATGCCCTTTACCTAATATGAATGAATAATGATAGCATCATAATTCATTCTTTTCTGTTTTAATCATTGGTTATTACTTATTATTGATCATAGGGTGGGAGGGAAAAGATAATTTTTCTTTAGGGTTTTAAATTTCATGGGTAAATTGACACCTTGGAATATTTGATTTCATTTGGGGGAGGCTAAATTGACACCTTGAGTTAGGTATTATTTGATTTGGCCTACATTAAGCTATATTTGAGGTGGGTAGTAAGTAGTAGGATGATACTACATTAAGCTGTATTTCACTTTGAGATGTTTGTTCATGAGTGTGATGAGGGAGTTAGTGAGAAGATCATAACTCCATGAGGGTGTGTGGTGGTTTCTTGGAGAGGATTGGTTTAATGATCTTCATGTTCTGCAGTACAATATTTGCTTCTGGGGATGAGATTGGGAAGCCAGTGAGATCATAAGTTAAAAAGCATTGGATATGGCCATGATTAACAAAATAAATAAAAATTTAAAAACAAGAAATCACATGATTAGAATGGAAAGCTTTGACTTTATGTCTGAGGATGGTTCTTTTTATGAAAGGCCAAAGAAAAGACTATCTTGTGCCTTTATTGCTACGATGCATGCTTGGTTGTTATTTTCTTAATATATGATAGTTGAGGTTGTTAGAAGCATCATTTCTAAGATCAGTGTGCTAGTTTCCTATCATTGTAACTTTTAGGTTGCATTTAGAACTCAAGGTTTGTGGTTTTGACAATTATTATATTTTCTTTACATTGATGCATTGAATCAAGGTTTGACAAACACAAATAATCAAGGTGATGCCTTAATCATTTTTGGGACTGTATATTGGACTACAGCATGCTATAATCATTTTAATTTCATAATTTACAGATTAATCATCCTATATACAGCTTTATACTTTTTAAATTTCACTAAAATAATGTGTTCAAACTTCAAACAAACCTACAATATTTGCCACTGATTTTATGGAAAATGATTGATTGAATTGTGTCTATTTCTAATTTAAGCTCAGTGAGAAACGTGATGTGCAAGCACTTTATCCTATACATGATTTAGTTAATAAGATAGATCGGAAAAGGTCTAAAAATCAAAGGTGTGCAAAATACACATTTCTGCTATTATTTTTAATCTATCTACTAGCTGCAGTACTGTTGTGGTAATATGGAATTGGAATTTAGGTTTATAAATGTAGTTTTTACTTTTACTGGTATCCTCTTACACTTCGTATTCTGACAGCTTGTAGAATTAAGGTGTTTAAACTATACCTTGCATTTTCCTTGCCAACTTGAGTGGAAAAAGGTGTTGATGAATCTTGTAACTAGTTTAATGATAATTTAGCCAATTAAGGATTCACATAACTGTACAATACACTGAAAATTTATTGTCACACTTGTTGAATACATTTAACATGTGTCATTTAATATATTTTGTACAAGCAACTACTCTGCTCTGCTACCATGTCATTTTTCAGTGTTAGATCTTGCTTGCGTTGTTTTTCTGATTCCAACTCTAGTATGTTTGAAGGAATTTCTATTTTTAAAACATATGTTGTTCTTGTTGCTAGATATTGGACTGATGATTGTATGAACTCTGTAGCTTATTTGTTTATGGGGACAAAGAAGAAAGATACTAGTGAGGAGGAACAAGATGCAACTCCTGTCTCAACTAAGGATGCTACCCCTCATGTTGTTGAGACGCCTGTGTCGTCACCATCTATTACAAATCCCGTGATCAAACGAGAGCCAATTCCAGAAAACCAACAACGTGTACTCTTGAAGTGGATATTGGAAGAGAAGAGGAAGGTCAAAGCAAAAGACGCAGAGGAGAAGCAAAAAATTGATGACGAGAAAGCTCTGCTTAAAAAGCTTATTCGGTCAAAATCCATCCCAAGTGTCTAATGATGTTATCTTTATCTGCAGGGGAAAAAGACGTTCTTGAATTCAAATGTACATGAATTGAATTGATTCATCCAATGCTTTTGTTTTCTGTTTACTTGGTTTGCTGATGGATTTTAGATTGTTGATGGCACTTGATGTACAATTCCCAATTGCTCATGTTCTTTTTTACCTATAGATGTCATTTGGATTTTCAATATATTTAATGGTTTTGTGAATAAAGCCAGATTTGAGTTAGAGCCTCAGCACATGGCTAGTGCAGAGGCTGGTGGGCAGTGTTTCTTAGGTAATTTAAAGCACTTAGGTGAGGGAGGGTACTAATTAAATTGTGCAAATGCAATAAAATTTTATTGAATTTAAGTATTTACTCTTTAGTTCCTTTCATAAAAAAAGGTTCTGCATGGTTCTAGGCATATAAGAAAGTCATTGATCAGATTATATCAAAATAGTTGTTGGAAGACACCATTTCTATTAGAATCTCAAATCAACATTATATAAATGGAAAAAGATGTGAAGTTTTCTGAATAATAATTTCTTGAGTAAGGCATTGAACTGTTTGACCTTTCTCTATCATCAACTCATCCATCTCCCTTTAATCTCATTGGTTATTTTTTAATTTCCAAGCCAAGCATGCATATTCTCCATGGTTTTTTCTGGGGTGCTGGAATTGCATATTCACCATGTTGAGGTTTGAGAATAGTGACTAGAGATTCACATGGGCCTAATGTAAGCATGCACAATTCCCCAAATGGATGTGGACACGAATGGCACTGTTCAGACTGGCAGGGTTCCCACAATATGCATGCAAGCAAACCTCCATCGCGAAGCCAACCACTAAAATACTACTCTCACCTTTCAATTATAATTGTAGTGTTGAAAAAAATATTCTAAAATAATTGTCATTTTAACTTTTCAATGTAACATTAATTATTTTTTTACTTATATCGTTTATAATGGACAATAAAATTTATAAAATGAATTAATGATGATATAAGGTTAATTTGTAAAATCACTACTATCTTTTATATATTTACTATTTTTTTTAAGTGTAAAACAAGCTAGGACGATTATTATTTTGGGATGAAGGGAGTAATAATCTGTTTTTTTAACTACTGATTTTCCTTTTCCTTTCTTTTCTCTTTTTGAGAAAAAAAATGCTTTTTCTTGTAGTTGATGGTCCATGCTCCTCAAACTCCAAGAGAATATACAATATAATATATGAATTTCTTTTTGGGGTTCTCACTGACTTTACTTAATAGTTAAATAAAATTCAGAACAGCGCCGGATAATCTCTGTTGCCAAAATGATATTAAAGTATGAACGTTGAATTGTTTGCCTGAAGCTGATAGATAGGTCGCTTCCCTTTAAACTAAGAAATAATAAAAGCTAACTCATGAATTGAGTTTAGAACTAGGAAATCGTGATACAGTAATATAAAAACAAAAACAGAATTGTTGGGTTGCTTCCCTTTAAACTAAGACATAATAAAAGCTAACTCATGAATTGAGTTTAGAACTAGGCCATCGTGATAGTAATATAAAAACAAAAAACAAAAAACAGAATTGTTAGTCAGATTTATAAAAGCTTAATCAAAATTGGGTAAGCATGCATAACAAGTAATCAATTTGGAGAAGAAGTTATTTATCTTTAAACACCATCCTTCGTGCAATTTTGGCACTCTTACTCTTGCTTGGTCCATTAAAGGAATGTGCCATCACTGCCCAATATACATTTTAAAGTCATACAAATGTGGGGATAAGATAAGTATTTTTATATAGTAAAGAGAAATTAAAGAAAAGGGTATGTGGCCTCTAGCATATAATATGAGAAAGGATGGAAATGATGATAACGTGAGAGGTTGGAGGAGACCATGGATTAAACAAAATGTTGAAGAGAGAGAGTAGTTTTGAGGAGGGGTTATGATGATGGATGAATGTGGTTGGACTTATTGAGTTTCACATGAAGGCACGAGGTCATCCAACTGCTACTGCCAAAGGAAAAAGGAAGGGGGGAACGCCATAATCCAATGTGCTACAGAGGCATTAATCATGCCCTTCTGTGGGGACTTCTTTTATTGTATAATGTGAAACAAAATCATAAACTAAACAAAACTATAAACAAGTTGTTGAGTGGTAAAAAGTTCGATCCCTTTAAACAAGGTCTCATATTCAAATCCTGTGAATAAAAAAAATGTGGTTGAAAAAGACATCGTTAAAAATAGTTAGTCAGATTCTCCGCTAGAGATTAATCATCAATAAAACTGGGAAATATTTCATATCAATGTATGGTGACAAAACTAGATATGCATTACTAGATAATATTTGAGTATCTCAACATATAATAAAAGGCTTATATTCTCTTTCTATATTTGGCAATTTTTTTTTAGATTAAATTTGATATATATGTTATCTTAGATAGTGTGTATATCTTGGAATTTGAGATATAGATAATAAGCTATATATGATCTGAGACCGACATTCCCAACCCGATATTAGAGCCCCTAGCAAAACTGTTGACCCAGTTAAGTCTAAAGGACAAAGGTAGCACTAAAATTCTTTATGCCTTGTGAATAAAATAATTCAATACTATGCTTTTGTTAATGTATACATAAATATTTATATTCTTCCTAAGGCAAAAAAGTTAGCTAAGACTTCACAAAACCTCTCTCCTTCTCCCTCTTCTTGCACGCGTATACACACACATGCACACTGAAATCTTTCATAAAGAAAAAACGTGGTTACGGCTGTGGCCACCATATGATTGTGCATATTTAAGCCAAAGCTAGAAGAAGTATTATAGTGTGTGTGAGAAAATAATGGACAATATTTGGATTGTGTTTGTGACATTGTTTCTCTTATGCACTGTGATCCTCTACAGGAACAGGCTTAGCCTTATGCTTAAATCAAATCGTAAGAAGAATAAGCTTCCACTAGGCACTCTTGGATGGCCTTTTATCGGTGAAACCATTGAGTTTGTTTCTTGTGCTTACTCTGATCGCCCTGAGAGCTTCATGGACAAGCGACGCCGCATGTAAGATCATATATGCAATCATTTTCTATGCACCACTTATTTAAGCATGCACTTCATTTCACTTTAATTCACAAGTTAGCTTTCAAGATTTTTCATGCAATCACAGACCAAAGTTTTACTTCAAAGTGGGATTATGTGAGTGTTTAACTAAGAAAAGCCATTTGGGTTGACAAAAGTCTCATATCATGCCTTGGTTTTGTACACAAAGTTGAATCTTGAAATTTATGTTGTTTTCAATATAAGATTTGGTGTGTTGCAACTTGTAGGTATGGCAAGGTGTTCAAGTCACACATATTTGGAAGCCCAACAATTGTTTCAACTGATGCTGATGTGAATAAGTTTATACTTCAAAGTGATGCAAAAGTTTTTGTTCCTTCTTATCCTAAGTCTCTTACTGAGTTGATGGGAGAGTTTTCTATTTTGCTCATCAATGGAAGCCTTCAGAGGAGAATACATGGACTCATTGGAGCTTTCTTCAAGTCTCAACAGCTAAAGGCTCAGATCACCAGAGATATGCAAAAGTATGTCCAAGAATCCATGGCAAGTTGGAGAGAGGACTGCCCCATATACATACAAGATGAAACAAAAAAGGTTATTAGTTCTGTTTCCTTCACTTCTTCTCTCTGACTCTGAAGGGGTGTGAGTGTTTGTACATGTTTACGCCTCTCTTTCTCTCTCCCACGTGTAGAGGTCAGAATCAAACTCCAAAGTTAGCTCACGGTGACTTCTTGACTCTTGAGAATAGTTCCGTCAGACACTAAATAAAACAAAAAAAGATGCTGCTTCTCTTAAATCTATACTTGTCATCTTGTTATATATATTAAGTTGTTTATATGAAAACATCTACTTCTCCAAAGTTTTATGACTAAGTGACCACACTACTTTCTCCTTAAGTTTATGTATGAGTTACTGAAGTAATAATTGGTGATTGAGTTATCTTTCTGGCACTCTCCTACTTATGTTTCAAGATGATATAATTATAAAGTGAAAATCCTAGTTATCTTTATGGTTGTAGTAATCATAATTACTCTTTTCAAAGATACCAACAGGCAAAAATACTTCTTTTTTGTCCCCAGATCGCTTTTCATGTACTAGTCAAGGCATTGATTAGTTTGGATCCAGGAGAAGAAATGGAACTTCTAAAGAAACATTTTCAGGAATTTATCTCAGGCCTCATGTCTCTACCAATAAAACTACCAGGAACTAAACTCTATCAATCTTTGCAGGTAACTTCATTAATTAGATATTGTTTTTTTTTGTTTTTACCATACATGTCATGTCATGATCATGGGCCTGGCAATAATAACTTCACTTTTTGGTTTTAGGCAAAAAAGAAAATGGTGAAATTAGTGAAGAGAATTATCCTAGCTAAGAGAAATAGTGGCATCTGCAAAGTTCCAAAAGATGTGGTGGATGTCCTTCTTAGTGATGCTAGTGAAAAATTAACGGATGATTTAATAGCAGATAATATTATTGATATGATGATTCCAGGGGAGGACTCCGTGCCACTTCTTATGACTCTAGCTACAAAATATCTATCGGAATGTCCTGCTGCTTTGCAACAATTGACGGTATGCTAAATCTTCTCTTATGCAGATACAATGAAATTCACCTTACCACAAATCAGAAGCATTGCTGAATTTGTTTTGGTCAATTAGTATTTAGTAGTTAAGCACTGGACTCCTACCCCTAGTTGCCTAGTCTAAAGATTTAAAGTAGAAAATCATTTTGTTGTTACCATTATGATTCTTTTCAACTATGTTATCAAAGATATTTGAATTTTTCTTAGGGACAATTGGCTAGTAATGATAGGGTTATGTCCTTTCTACACTAGCTATATATGACTATGAGCCCTCAAAAGAGTGGCCAAGATCATACTCACGGCAGATACGTATGGATTTTGTCCTCCCACTTACCAAAGTTTTTGAATAATCTCTGTGATCGTGGCATATCATATGAGATTGAAACATGTGCCCTTAATAAAGTCTTTGAACTAATTTCCTGATTAGCTTTTGGCAAACTACTTTTAATGATTCTCAGGAGGAAAATATCAAGCTTAAGAAACTTCAAGATCAGGTTGGAGAATCCTTGAGTTGGAGCGATTACTTATCACTGCCATTTACTCAAACAGTAAGGCAACCATAGCTATTGGTTCCTCATCAAAGACATGTAAAAATAATCCATAGTTTTCAGCTAACTTATTGTGTGCTCTACTTGTATAGGTCATCACTGAAACTTTGAGGATGGGAAATATTATAATTGGAGTTATGAGAAAGGCCTTAAAAGATGTTGAAATAAAAGGGCACTTAATACCAAAAGGGTGGTGTGTGTTTGCAAATTTTAGATCAGTTCATCTAGATGACAAAAACTATGAATGTCCATATGAATTCAATCCTTGGAGGTGGCAAGTAAGAGAAATCCCCTCTTCCTTAGTTATCTTTTAATTTCTTTATGCTTTGTTTGTATGCAATTTATTTAGCACAAGTGATGGATTGGTGAACTTCAGGACAAAGATACGAGCAGCTGCAATTTCACTCCTTTTGGAGGGGGGCAAAGGCTGTGCCCTGGCCTTGACTTGGCCAGGCTGGAAGCTTCCATCTTCCTACACCACTTTGTCACTCAATTCAGGTAATCATTCAACATTTCACTTCTTTTTCTAATGAGTGAACATAGTGAATAATTATTTAAATGTCATCATGCCCAAAATTTTGACCTCTCCTAATGACATAGGAGCAAATGCAAAATCATAACAGCAGACATGAAACTTTCTGTCACTCCGCGGACCAAATGCCTTTGCATGGACCTTTTTCTTTACTTTTCATTTTTACTCATGATTTGCTCTTTTGAATCTAAACTTGATAGATGAAAATTACATATTTCACATATAAATATCCTGGTGGGTCAATGGCATAAATGTGTCTTTCTTGCATATCGACAAAGGGAGGAATCAAAGTTGTAAAGTTTAGGGGGCCCGAAATCCTTACATGCTAAATCAGAATTCAGAAAAGAAAAGCCACTTGATCCTAATCTTTGATGTATAATAATAATTAATGAGTTAATCAAACTTCTTATAAATCGATCCTAACTGTGAGGAAAGCCATGATGCTTCTTGAATGTATCTACACTGTTAGTACAGTGCCAGGCTTGAGGATTTTAATCATAATCATGCTGCAATTTCACACTTGCTTTAATGACTCATAAAATAGATACGAGTTTGACTAGTGACAATGGTTCATTCACAATCTCACAACAAGTACAAGATTATACCGACATAGACAGAACGAATGTCATTTCACTAGAGAAGTACATGCACCTACTGTCTCTTGGTACTGTTTATTTATTTATTTTCTAGCTTGAAGCAAAACTTCCTGTTGTTGAGAACCAATTTATTTTATATTATTCCATAGGACTATATAGGTTTTGACTTCTAATTGCACCTGCTTCTATGAAGATAAAATATGGCCTAAAAAAATGAAAGATGCTACAATAAGGAGATATGTTGATCAAATCATGTTAGGTTGGTTGACAAAAGTCTTCGATGATATCAGTCAGCCAAGCAGCCTATTAGATTTAGGTTTTGCTAGGTCTGCATAATGTGCAATCCAATAGTGCATTTTATGCCTTTCTTTTCTAACATTTTTGAACTCTTAACATCTCTCAGCTTAGTTTCTTTCAAACATTTTAATTAAGGAAAAAAAAATTAATGCCATGCAATGATAATTAGACATGTTAAAATTTAATGTTTTACATGCAGATGGCATGCTGAAAAAGATACAATAGTGAACTTCCCTACAGTAAGAATGAAAAAGAGGATGCCTGTGATGGTAAGGAGAGTGGAATCTTAAGCTTCTTTGGCCAAAAAGTGTGCAGCCACTTCTACCTAAGGGTAGAACAACAATTCTATGAAAAATACAAAATGTGAAAGAAGAAGAGAACAAGGGGGGTGTGGGGGACCAGAAAGATTGGGCTAATGTGGACACACGTGTGGTGAACTTCATAAGCCTTTTTTATGTCCCCTTGCATTAGTCTTTCCACATAAAGACAATGGAAAGTTTAATCTTGAGGGACCCTTAAATTAGGTAGTATTTACTTTTCACCAATTCTTCTTTCCCATTTTACCTAGTGTGGTAGGAAAATAAAGATTGATTGTAAGGGAGAGCACTTTTATCTTGTTTTTTTTAATCAGAGTTCCTTTTGTTTATTTTTTTCTTCTTCTCTTCCCTACTTTCTTGTTCTTTCTCCTTTTTCTCCTTTCTTTGGAAGAAGAGGAGGGAGAGGAGGATAGGATTCAATAAGGAGAATAATTGGACACGGACGATTATCGTTTGAGTTTAAGGGTCCCATAAATTAATGTTATTCTTAGGACAACTTGCTGAAGGTCCATTTTAAATATATAAATTATTCATACTTTAGGTATGGATGATTGAAGAGGGAAATGAAAGTGAGTAGTGTACACAAGATCCACCACTCTCTTTAGTTTGATCAATGATGCGAAGCAACTAAACCAGAAAAAGAAGGCACTAAAATCATTTATCGATCTAAGACTCTTGCTTTTCCATGACCTCCAAATCGTTTTTGTTTATAATATATAAAACCTGAAGCACGAATTGTGGAATATTGATAATGAACATTATTTTTGTTATGATTTATGAAAACATGTCATCTATCATTACCTTCTGTTATATTTCTTACTTCCCTTGCTTTAATGTTTCATTTATTAGAATGTTTTGGTTTCAACACCTCTTGATTAAATAAGTGATAATAGAATAATACTGTTATACAATTTATTGAAGAACATGAAATAATGGAGAAGACATGAAGGTTTTTTTTTTTTTTGAAAGGATGGAGAAGACATGAGTATTTTTTGTTTAAGAAGGAATTTGAGAAGCTATAGAAAATTTGAGAAAGCGTGGTAGGTAAAGTGTACCCATGCAAGAAGAGCACCATAACAAATAAGATTAGCACACAAATTATACTTGGATACGTCAATGTTTATCTTATTTTTCTATTTCTTTTTCAAAAAAATATTCCAAATTTACCATCTAAGCAAATATCTGTAAAGAGATTTATGAAACACCTTACTTTAATGAGCTAGTTCTTTTTTACCATCATTGATGATCTAGTTAAGATCCGTTAGACAGCAAAGATATAAATTACAAAAAACGTATAATATTCTATCAGTATAAAACCATTTGTGAGAATTAAATCCAAGACTTTTATGTGATGCGAAGAGTTAACATCATTAGCCAGGCTTAGGCTTTTCATTTTGTATTTTTAGGGGGTTAACACCCTAAAACTAGTCCTTGTATTATGCATACCTCATTAAAATAAAAAATCAAAAGTACAAAGTACTTGATTTTATTTTTTTTTTACCCCCTGAATATATAGAAACAACATTTCTTAACACTTAACCTTCTGCTGCTTTTATATTCAATAAAGTGCATCGAGACACGTTTTTTTTTTTTTTTTACATTATTCAAATTCACCTATGTAACTATAGCTAATGGAGTATATCTAAAGACCACAAAGCAGTTTGTAATTTTATAAAATAATTAGTAATTATCTCCTATAATATATGAACAGTTTTTATTTAAATGGATTTTAATAGATATAAAAAAATGTTTAAATTATAATTGGAAAATACATAATTAATTTCAATAAATGAGTATATAAGTAATTTAGATTTAGTAAGAAAAGCGAAATTTTAAAAAAAAAAATTTGGTGGGAAAATTTAATTTGGAAGTGTAAGATGATGATATTTAAAATTAAAAATTAATTTGTTAAAAATAAAAAATAAAATAAATACTAAATAGTTGTGAAACCACACATATTTTTTTAGACATGAAACCACACATCATAAGAAAATGGGTAATGGAATAAGAAATGCCCTAAAAAAAATTAGAAGTCAGCATCTCAGTTTAGGTTAGGATAAACAGTTTTATTATATAACTTAGGTTAAGGCTTTTAAAAGCCCATTTACTTTTTTTATAAAAGGCTTTCAATAAAAAAAAACAATCTTCAAACCTAACAACTTTTATATATATATATATATATATATATATAATATAATTATATTATTACTGAAAAAAAATTCAAATAATACCTTTTTAATAAAAAATTATCATAAAACTATTTTCAAATTAATTACAAATATGAAATAGTTAAACACATAACACATCAACCTATATATAAATACAAATAATATAACTGTATTACATTTTTAACGTCTTATGATTATATACATGTCAACCTATTTAAAGATTAAACTCCTATGTGTCACATATCTATGACGTCAACACATCAGCCACATTACTAATGATAATAAGGTAGAGATCAAAATTTAACTTTTATGTTGATGTAAAGATTAAAAGTTAAAACTATATTTTTTTTTTTATAGAAACTAAAACTTAAGTCCGTTCGTTTGATTTTTCTGTTTCTAGTTTTTAATATTATTAAAAATTAAATTTTGTTTCGGTTTTGAGTTTTACTTTTAATTTCAGTTTTGGTTATAAATTGGAAATAGATAAAATTTTAGTTTTGAAATTTTAGTTTCACACCATATTTCTTCCCCAATCTTTCACTGTCTCTCTCCGCCTGTGTTGTCACCGAAAGCGATTCTCGTCAGCGGCACCATTTTTCTCTTTCTTTTCTTCTTCTTCTCCAACAGCCACAATACCCGCATAGCAATCGAATATGGAAACATGAAAAATCATCTTCAATGAAGCTTGCGAATCCTTTACAAAACATGGTATTATAAATTGTTGTTCCAGATAATAAAAAAACAAAAGAAAAACGAATCTAGAACATCAACAATATTTTAATCTATGCCCAGAAAAAAAAATCCAAAGCCAAATTAAAAACGAAGAAAAAAATAGAATCAGATTTGGAGAAAAAGATAAGAGATCGCTTGGGTAAGAGTTTGGGGAAGAACAAAGTGAATCAAGACAGCGGCGGATCCGCGACGGCGACAGATCTGCAACGAAGACGAAGCCGTAAAGGCGGAGCTGCGACGACAACAGGTCTGGGAAGGCGACGGATCTGCAATTATGAAGCAAGACTATGTCGTTTGGGTACGGTGGGGGTGGAACGATCAAAGGTAGGAATGGTGGAGGTGAAGGCGCTGTTGGTCATCGGAGGCGGCGGCGGGAGGCAGGTGGCGACGACCAGCGAGCAGTGATCGGCGAAGAACCGTGGCGAGAGAGAGGGTCGCGTGGAGAGAGAAGCCACCAGTTCTTTTTTTAAAACTCACCTCCCAAATCCTAAAATTTATTTTTATATTTTTATTATTTTGTAAATATGATAAAAAAAGTATTTAAAAAACTGAAAAACATAATCTCACAACAAAATTATCAAAATAAATTTTGAATTAAAAGTTGTATTTGAAAACTGAAAACTAGTAGTAACTCACAACTTACAAGTTACAACCATCCGAATGGGGACTAAAATTGTGTAGCTAAATAGTTAAACCTTTTATGATCATAAACACACTATATTATATTTTAACTATTCCAAATGCCCTCGTACAAATAAATTTTGTACACCTGCCAAAATGAGCTCTACTATGTACAGTAAGCTGGTTCGGATCAAATTTTTAACACTCTTTGGTGGTTTGATTCACTTCCATGAATTCTCTCGTTGGAGTGATGCAGTCATCATTGGGAGAGTGCAACAGAACAACAAGCTTCAACTCCTCATTGTTAATGATTGCCATTAATATGCCAGTGAGAATAATCAACTTCGGTGTTGAAAATGAAACTGGTAAACAGTGTGGTGATGTCCCTGGCCAGTGACCAAACGAAATTGAAAACCATGAATTTCAGTCCCAACCAATGAAATGCAAACCTCCTAAATGTTTAAAATGTATTTTTCTGTATTAATTTGCAATAAATGTAAGGATTAAACGTTGACATTATAGAGAATCAATTCCTCAAAATCCTACAGTGTCATTTGGTTCGTTTTTGTTTACATTTTCCATTTATATGCTTCCTTTAACAGAAATCCCACATTATTTTCACTTTATTTCCTGTTTTGATGAACTTACAAAGAAAAATGATGAAAACGGAAAACAAAGTAAAAATGAAGGCACAGTTTTATAAGTATTGAATAAAGACACGCACAGACATATATGTATCACACTAAAGGCACCCTCCTTGTTTCTTTGTCCAACTGATAGACTATCTGCTGATTGATAGACAATAATGAAATGAGGGGAAATCAACTATGATGGAAGAAGATATTAGTGAAAGAGGTAGGGTAAGGAAATTAATTACTTTAGATGAGGAAGAGTCATGTGCTTCAAGAGTGTCGGGTGTCGAATGACAAATGCCTTCCATTCTTCTTTGCTTATTTTATCATCTTTGTCAGCATCAGCATCTTGAAATGTCTGATTTTTTTTTTTCTTAAAAGAAAAAGTTACTAAAAGGATCCAAATAATATCAACATGGAGGGAAAAAATGCTCCTGCAAACAATTACCTTATCAATAATGGTATCAAGGACTTCATCATCCAGATCCATGCCACATTCTGACAGAATGGCAACAACCATTTGCCTAACCTGGAAAAAGTCACAGGTTAACAAAACAGTTCCAACTGTTGGTAAACTAAAAACAATAGGGGGATACACGTTATATAAAATAGCAGACATTCTCATGGTTGTTTTTGAGTTTTACATATTATTTAATGGACATAAGATTGCCAAATACTTGACAAACAGAAGCCACGAACACCACTTTTCTTTGTTAAACATGTAAAATCAAATTGATAAATTGCAGTAAGAGAACTCTAGTGCATCTAATTCTATGATGACAAATATATTTAAGCCAAAAACGTATTCATAACCTGGACATGCCAAGATACTCACTTCTTCTCTCTCAATATATCCAGTCTGTCTCAAGTCATATAATCTAAAAGCAACTACAAGCAAACCAATAAAAGAAAATTATTATTTTTATCAATATAATCTAAAAAAACAATTACAAAACTCTTACTGAAGTCTTACAATCAATTTTCTTTTCCAGAGGAGTACAACGATGAAAGATACTGAGAGCATGCACAAATTCCTCAAATTCTATAACGGCGTTTCTTTTTTCATCAAAGACATCAAACACCTAGAAATTTTGTAAACAATAAAATGAACTCAATTATACAATTCAAAAAGGAAAAACAGCAGCAAACAACAGATCTTTTAGCAAAACAAGTACATATGTGCATGGAACCATGACATTTTTTTTTTTTTTCTAAAGGGAAGGGAAATGGGGAGACTATGCATAGAAAAACATTTCCTGATACCATTGGCTATGCTATATAAGGTCAACAATGTAAAATTAGATATTTAAAATCAGAAATACAATTGTCAATCTGTACGATACATCTTTCAATATATCAATTAAAAAATTATATACTTTTGATCTTTCAAAGAGTTTTATTCAAATGACAAACAAAGCTAGAAAAGAACATCAATTTATCAAAACAATTTAAGACCTTACTCAGCGTGGCAACAATCACTTGCATAAGAAATTTTGAAGGGAAGTTTGGATATGGCAATAGAATATGGAGTTTTCATTCACGAGTTACATGGGATGGAAATTATCACACTAGTATGACTATGAGGTAGAAGAAAATAGTTCCACCCTGATTTACCCAAATGCCATAGGAAATCAAAGGTTATGAACTAATTTGGTCCCCTGAAAGAAGTTTCCCTTGCAAATCAAAATCTCCTTCCTTACAAGAACATATTGTTTGGTTGGAGGGGAAGAGAGAGAGAGAGAGAGAGAGAGAGAGGAGGGATCTTGAGTCCTGGACAAAAGTCCCTTGTTTCAGTTGTTTGGATCATAGGGTCATGAATGAAATCAAGAAAACAGAAAAAAGTGATGAAGTTGCGTGTACCCTGTCAAGGAAAAGATTCTCCCCAGTTGTGGTCTTCAACAGTGCCAATGTGAGTTCTTCCTTCACAAGACAAACAAACAAGAGTTAAAAAGACACAATCTCACCACAAATCCAACACCACTAACAACAGACCTAACTAAGATTTCAAAATTAAAATAAATAAAAAATGCACAAACTAAGGATCAAAGAGATATTGATCCCCAAATCCCAATCTAAGTAGTTAACTTAATCTTCA
Source organism: Glycine tomentella (assembly GCA_007407185.1). NCBI lineage: Eukaryota > Viridiplantae > Streptophyta > Magnoliopsida > Fabales > Fabaceae > Glycine > Glycine tomentella. Next base: position 644,657 of record PYAF01002247.1, read on the forward strand.
CATGAAGCTAGCTACCTTGTGGATGAGGCCATCATCAATATGATAGAACTACTTAACTTCTTGAACAACTCATGCAACGCCTCGATTTCATTAACACTAACTGCCACACACAAATCAGCAACTTAAAACTTGCATCAACATCTCCTCAGCAACATAAACAAAAACAGCGAAAAATGAAATGAAAGAGAAAAAAAAAAAAAAAAGGGAACATGGAGAATCCTCGGCGAGGGTGAGAATGTCGTCGAAGGTAGAAGCAACTAGCGAATGTGAAAACCAAAGCTTCGACTATTCCTATGAACGGAATGAACACAGCGCACAGCGTCTCCCGGAAAGTCAAGCTCGATCTCTGACACCAATCAATCATAGCATAAATTCATGAATTCATTTTAACGATAACGTAACAGAAAATCGAAATCGCACGTTAGCAAAAAAGTGTATTACCAGAGATAAACGCTTATCTTGGAACTCGATTTCATTTCATAGTTCAGAGTTAGAATGCCATAACATAAGTTTATTGATTATCCTCCCAATTATAAAATAGATACGTGCACCAATGCTATATGTTAATAAATACATTTAAACAAAGAAAACAAATGCTGGAGAAGCGCACGTGAGTTCGGTCCTACACAATATACTTTTGAAGAGAATGATGAACTTCAAGAATAAATAAGTTTAAAATAGAGGGTTAGTCTCATAATCAATTTAGAGGATCAAAATTTGTGTAAGTTTCATTGAAAAAGAAAGATTTAATTATAATGATTTTAAAAAAATGTTAATACATTTATAATTTAATACTTAATAATGTACCTAGTGAAAACATTATTTTTATAAAAATATAAAAGGCGTAATTTTGGACTACTACTAGTTTTTTTTAAGTCATATAATTAATTAAAATAGTCATATATTGTTTTAGACCGGACTCAGGACTTGTTAGTTGTTACTTAATCCGTTTGATAGGCTACTTCAGCCAAAATAATGGACTAGACTAGAGTGTTGATCGAAGTTGACATCATACTAGGTAAAATATTTTTACAATCGTATGTGTAAATAATAAAACACGTTTTGGAGAAAGATTACCATATTACACTTTTGAATGATCTCGAGTCTCATACCAAAAAATCTAACACATCACAAACATTAATGTAAGCAACGTATGTTGTGGACGTGTTTGGAAATCCGTTGAACAAAGATTTTTCACTTTTTAATACACAAATTGAGAAGAAGTGAAGAGTTAGATTCACAACTGGGAAAAAAAAAAAAAAAAAAAGCTTACACTGTGATTCTAGTAAAATCACAATTAACCTAAGTGTTATAGTATATTTTGTAAATACTCACTCCTTATGCACGACATCTCAAATATGTAGGAGTTTAGCATAATTTGTACTTGCACTTCAAATTTAAGTCAACTTCGAGTTTCAGTTGCACAATTTAGATCTTCTAGACATTATTATTTTTAGTCATTAAAGTTAGGAACCATATAAGTAATCTAGCCATTATTATTTTCATCTTTATTTGTATATTTGATCATTTTATTTACTTATTATTTTTAATATATTATGCTTTATGTCTATTTTTAAATTAAATTTATTAATAAAAAAATCATATTTTAATTTATATTAGTTATTATAAATGAAAACATAATTTAAATATAAAATTATTTATTTATTATTAAATTGAATTAAATAAAAATAAATATTTATCTTGTATGCATGATAAATACTGTACTAGTTATTGTCATAAAACTTCAAATATAAAAATAAGAATGCCAACTTAGCACCCCTTGTGGTGGGGGCCTTGGATCCACTACATGAGGCCGGGAATAAATTCGACTAAAATTAGGGGTCATTGATCGGGTTGGTTGGGATTGAGAGGAAAATGAAATTTCAACCAATTGATTTTAATTGGTTTAATTTGGTTTAGATATCAGATTTTTTTTTTTTTTTGCCTAATTCGAATCAATACAAATGGGATGTTGAATGAGTTGGTTTGGTTTGCATGATTGGATAAAATTATTTTATTTTTTTATTATTAAATAACAGTTTTATTTCAAAATTAAAAGATAATAATGTAACATACACCAAATTAGTTAAATTCATCATGAGGAGGTCCAAAGGTGGAAGTTATCAGTGTTGTGAAAATCGATTCGGTCATTGAACCGGTCGAGGTAGTGAATCAGTGGTTTAGTGGTTCAACCGGTGGTTCAGTAATTAAACTGGTTTGAACCGGCATATATTAAAAATTTAAAATTATATATGTATCTATTATATATAAGTATATAACTAATATTATTTGAATAAAAAAAGTTCATTCATACTTCAAAATCTAAAATAACTATGGATAATAATCCTAAATTTTTTTAAAAAAAAGCACATAAAAAAAAACTCAGACCGGTCCGACCGATCGGTTTTTGACCGATTTTGGCCGGTTTTAACCAAGTTTGACTGATTTTGACTGGGTCAACTGCATGATCGATTTGATGACAAAACTAGACTGATTATGGGACTGGTTTCCGATTCAACCGATCGAATCAACCGATCCGAACCGATTTAAATAACACTAGAAGTTACACTTCTAATGTGGATTTGGTGGAAGTTCAAAAGAGGCTCGACAATGTTAACAACCGTCATGAGGAGGCCTAACCACGGGTGGAGAAAGTTCTACGAGTGTGTGTGTGTGTGTGAGCGCTTTTTAGGATTATGTGAAAAGGGAAAATGAAAATATTAAGGTGAGTCTTTCTATGTGTGATGAATATAAAATGATATAAAAATATAGGTAACTTTAATATTTTAAAAACAATAAAATTAATAATATATTTATTGGACCTGAATTAAAAAAAAAATATGAACAAAAATTTAGTTGATTTGATTTAGATTGTCTGATTTGCCGGATTAATTCAAAGAGTTGTTTATTATAAGAACCATTCTAATTTTTTATCTTTTTTTTGAATTTTCCTATATATTAATTAAAGATATTGAAATTTTGAAAGAATAAATAACTATTTATTTTTACAAAAATATGTAAATAATATAATTAAAACCTGCATGGTGCCACAACGCCACAGATTTTCATTTTTTATTTTTGGAACAGGCCACAGATTAGTGGATACAAATGTCAAATGAGTATCGCATTATTTATTTTAAGGCCAATGATTAATCCAGGATACATTAATTAATCTCGTACCTAATTAATTAGATTGTTTAAGGTTAATGCTTTCTTAGCCAGCTTCAAATTTAACGTTGGCTTCCACACGCTAAAAGAAAGTGAAAGCTGAATATAAAATTTTAAAATGATTTAAAATTCTTACGCAACATATTCTTGATATACACAAATTTAATTGTTAAATACAGTATTAATATTTTCATGTAATATCATAAATATTATGAAAACATTACAAGAAAATAATAAATCCCAAATTCCATTACCACATTCAAATTACTGGAAAATGAAAAACACTCCAATTCAACCCCAAAATAGGTTTTGTTAAATCCAGGCTTTATTTGGGGGTAGATTTTAAATTTTGACCTAAAAGAAATAAGTTATAATCCCTTTTGATTTAGAAGCCGTAATATTGGATTCGACTTATATATTTATTAATTTTTTAAAATTAAAGTTTTAAATTTTTTTACAATTTTAGTATAATTTTTTTTTAAATTATACGACTTTAAAGTTGTAACCAATTTCTTTTATAATTTTTTAAGTAATAATCTTTTAAGACTTTATTTTAATTTTTTAAAAAATTAATTTCACCAGTATGACTTCAAACTCAATTTTTTTTTTAAAAATTTTAACGACTTTGAAGTCGTCACTTTTTTCTATAATTTTTTTTATAAAAATGTTTTTTTCAATTTTTAAAATTATAAATAATTTTTAATGTAATTATTTAATACTTAAATGTAAAAATATAAAAAAAACATCAAATAAAATAATATATTAAAATTAAATAATACTAAAAATTAAGAAAATATTAAATAAACCATATACCACCAATATTAAAATTTTAATAAATATGAATATATGTTCTAAATTTTTTATATGGTTTTATTCAATATCTTTTTTAATTATTGATATATTTAATTTTTAATACATTATTTAATGTAATATATTTTCTATATTTATTAAATAACTAAATTAAAAAATTATTTATAATTTAAAAATTGAAAAAAATATTTAATCAATTTAAAAAAAAACTTCAATGTCGTAAAATATTTTAAGA
>PYAF01002247.1:648969-679581 GCA_007407185.1 Glycine tomentella
TTGCTGATTGCGAGACAAAGAACGGGTTCTCCCATGAACTTAAGACGCTTGTAGGAGACAACGTCCACGAAGGAGTGAGTCAGGACTTCTATAATCTTTTTGTTTTGAAATTCATACCTTAACATTTTCTCTACTTCCTCCATACACACTTCCATCTCCGCAACACCGATAAACTTTTTCCAAGTTCCATTTAGAAGTGCGGGTGGGTAGGTAGGCAGTAGACTGGTCAAGGCATTTTGCTCTTGTTTGGGTAGGTAGGTAGTAGACTGGTCAAGACATCTACCTTTTCATGTTTTTGACTATAATAACCATGGCTAAAAAAAAAAAAGTTACTGTAATAGTTACTGTAGCTTGGCGCTCCGAGCGTGGGATCTGGCGTCCCGAGCATGGCACTGTAGCAGAAGGCTATTTTTCGCGATTTTTGGCGCCATCAATGCCAAAGTGGCGCCAGGAGCGCCAAAGTGGCGCCATGGGCACCAAAGTGGCGCCCAAATACACTGGATTTTGGCGCCATCAGCGCCAAAGTGGTGCCAGGAGCACCAAAGTGGCGCCAAGGGCGCCAGAGTGGCGCGATTGACGCGACATGTCGATCAGGCCACCTATAAAAGGTCATTTCGCATTTTTTCAGAGGAAACCACTGTTCCTCTTCTTCCCTGAGCCTGGACCGCCATTAATGTACCTTAGAAGCTTCAAACCTTCATCATAAACCAATTTTTCATCATCTTGAATTATACAGCAACTTCAATGTAAAAGTAAAAGCCTTAAAACCTTATCTGATTTGTTAGAAACTTGATGAAGAGGAGATATAAGAATAGCTTGGCGGTGAAAGAAAAAGGGAGGGCGCGGAAGGAAAGAAAAACTAACATATAACTAACATAAACTTGATGATGAATTGATAAAAGGTACTGTACCACGCATAGTTTCTGAAGTTCGAAATTAGCGTCGACGTAAACCGCGGTGGCGACGGACTTGACGATGTCGGTGAGGACCTTGGGGGCCTTGACAGATCCGCCGTGAGCGACGGGGTGATTCTCGAGCTTGAGGGCGTCGACGAAGCGCTTGACCTGGTCAACGAGGGAAGGGGCGATGTGGCTAACGTAGAGGTGGAGGCCACTGCAGACAGCAACGTCGCGAGCTTCTCGGGGCTAATATTGGCGGCGCGGAAGAGGGAGAGCTGGCCAGGGTCGAGATGAGGGTAAGTGACAAATAAGTGGTTGCTGATTGCGAGAGAAACAACGGGTTCTCCCATGAACTTAAGACGCTTGTAGGAGACAACGTCCACGAAGGAGTGAGTCAGGACTTCTATAATCTTTTTGTTTTGAAATTCATACCTTAACATTTTCTCTACTTCCTCCATACACACTTCCATCTCCGCAACACCGATAAACTTTTTCCAAGTTCCATTTAGAAGTGCGGGTGGGTAGGTAGGCAGTAGACTGGTCAAGGCATTTTGCACTTGTTTGGGTAGGTAGGTAGTAGACTGGTTAAGACATCTACCTTTTCATGTTTTTGACTATAATAACCATGGCTAAAAAAAAAAAGTTACTGTAGCTTGACGCTCCGAGCGTGGGATCTGGCGTCCCGAGCATGACACTGTAGCAGAAGGCTATTTTTCGCGATTTTTGGCGCCATCAGTGCCAAAGTGGCGCCAGGAGAGTCACAGATGATGGAAATTGGCACCAGGAGCGCCAAAGTGGCGCCTTGGCGCCAGATACACTGGATTTTGGTGCCATCAGCGCCAAAGTGGCGCCAGAGCACCAATGTGGCGCCAAGGGCACCAGATGCACTGGATTTTGGCGCCAATGTCGATCAGGCCACCTATAAAAGGTCATTTCGCATTTTTTCAGAGGAAACCACTGTTCCTCTTCTTCCCTGAGCCTGGACCGCCATTAATGTACCATAGAAGCTTCAAACCTTCATCATAAACCAATTTTTCATCATCTTGAATTATACAGCAACTTCAATGTAAAAGTAAAAGCCTTAAAACCTTATCTGATTTGTTAGAAACTTGATGACGAGGAGATATAAGAATAGCTTGGCGGTGAAAGAAAAAGGGAGGGCGCGGAAGGAAAGAAAAACTAACATATAACTAACATCAACTTGATGATGAATTGATAAAAGGTACTGTACCACGCATAGTTTCTGAAGTTCGAAATTAGCGTAGACGTAAACCGCGGCGGCGACGGACTTGACGATGTCGGCGAGGACCTTGGGGGCCTTGACAGATCCGCCGTGAGCGACGGGGTGATTCTCGAGCTTGACAGCGTCGACGAAGCGCTTGACCTGGTCAACGAGGGGAGGGGCGATGTGGCTAACGTAGCGGTGGAGGCCACTGCAGACAGCAACGTGGCGAGCTTCTCGGGGCTAATATAGGCGGCGCGGAGGTGGGAGAGCTGGCCGGGGTCGAGATGAGGGTAAGTGACAAATAAGTGGTTGCTGATTGCGAGAGAAACAACGGGTTCTCCCATGAACTTAAGACGCTTGTAGGAGACAACGTCCACGAAGGAGTGAGTCAGGACTTCTATAATCTTTTTGTTTTGAAATTCATACCTTAACATTTTCTCTACTTCCTCCATACACACTTCCATCTCCGCAACACCGATAAACTTTTTCCAAGTTCCATTTAGAAGTGCGGGTGGATAGGTAGGCAGTAGACTGGTCAAGGCATTTTGCACTTGTTTGGGTAGGTAGGTAGTAGACTGGTCAAGACATCTACCTTTTCATGTTTTTGACTATAATAACCATGGCTAAAAAAAAAAGTTACTGTAGCTTGGCGCTCCGAGCGTGGGATCTGGCGCCCCGAGCATGGCACTGTAGCAGAAGGCTATTTTTCGCGATTTTTGGCGCCATCAGTGCCAAAGTGGCGCCAGGAGTGCCACAGATGTTGGAAATTGGCGCCAGGAGCGCCAAAGTGGCGCCATGGGCGCCAGATACACTGGATTTTGGCGCCATCAGCGCCAAAGTGGCACCAGGAGCGCCAAAGTGGCGCCAAGGGCGCCAGATGCACTGGATTTTGGCGCCAAGGGCGCTAGAGTGGCGCGATTGACGCGACATGTCGATCAGGCCACCTATAAAAGGTCATTTCGCGTTTTTTCAGAGGAAACCACTGTTCCTCTTCTTCCCTGAGCCTGGACCGCCATTAATGTACCTTATATGCTTCAAACCTTCATCATAAACCATATAAACACCTCCTAATCACCTATAACCTTGATTGGAACCAAATAGAAGCCAAATTTCAGCCTAAACCTTGAGAGAACCCCATTCTTGGGGTTCTTGAGAGAGAGCTAAGCTTTGGAAAGGAGAAGGAGGCGATTCAAGAACGCCAGAGCTAGGAGAAAGGATTCTCCAGCCTTCCTCGACTGATCTGAGGTAAGAAACTTACGTTTTAACCGTTTAATTTGTGGAATGGGAGAGTGGGTGAATAGTAACCAATTGACTATAGAGCTGGAATTAGGCTTAGGTTCTTTAGAAAAGAATAATCAGGAGGTTGTTCTGAGAGATATGGAACCTTGAAATTGAAATTGTGATGAAGTTTGAGTTTGGCTTTGGGAGGAAGAAGTGTGTGTGAATAAGAGGTACTATGGCCTGAATTAACTTAAGTACCTTTACAAAAGTTGTTCATAAGGCCAAATGAACGGTGAAAACATGTTAATATGTTTGCTTTGGCTGAGTTGAACCAATGTTGGTTCTTAATACTGGTAACTCTTTGAATTGAGTTGTACAGAGTCTTAAAAGGAACTCTGAGGCCTTAGTTAGACTGAGGCAGACCATTAAGGGTCAATGGATGGCCTAGTAGAAGCTGGGCTAAGATGAACATTAAGTTAGAAGACAGAAACTGATTATGAAAGGAAGGGTGTTTCCTTCCATATAAACGGTGGTGTTTCCTTCCATATAAACGGTTGAACACCGTTTCTGATTGTTTATTTCATGCCTATTGTAGGGCGTGAGACACATAGCACTGGTGGAGGTCACCACGAGACTAGGAGAGCTGATTCTGAGCTGAGACCAGGTAAGCTCAGTGTTCTTGGGGAATGTTTCCCTGCTTGTGTACATTACACCCTACATGGGTGGTTGTTTGATGTATCTTGCATGCAGATGTTGTATAATGTTGTAATATTGAACATGTATGAGTTGATAATGAAATGCATTGATGGATGGCTGGAAATTGTATGCTAGATAAACCTGAGATAGGGTATGCTTGTGCTGACTACACTAGTATAGTGTATACTTGTATGGATCTTGGTCATGAAATGATTGTGTTGATGCTGTGTGACGTGCATGCATGAGAATTTTACTGGCCAGTAGAATAGGGAACTATGGACCCCTTGGAAATGTGCCCTTAAGTGGATGATCTTCCTTGGGATAATCCATAGACGTCCATGTAAATCCTGAGTAGATGTGCCTTTCAGTAGATGATCCTATTCAGGTATTGGGCGGCAAGTCCTGAGGGAATGTGCCCTTCAGTGGATGATCTCTCTCAGGCATGGATAGAGCGAGTCCTGAGTAGATGTGCCTTTCAGTAGATGATCCTATTCAGGTACTGAGTGGAAAGTCCTAAGGGAATGTGCCCTTCCGTGGATGATCTCTGTCAGGCAATGTGTGTTGATTGCATACGTTTGTTCTGGGCTGCTATGTGCATGCAGCTTGTTCTTGTGAGCCGTGAAGGCTGATTGTATGATGAAGTTCTATATGATATGATTTTTGTTATGTTATGTTATACATATATTTATATGCTGGGAAGTGAACCAGGGGGAGGGAGACCTCTGAGAACCCTGAGTTTATTGGGATGATTATCTCACCCCTGTTTGGGGCTCATGTTGCAGGAATTGAGACAAAGGTCGCTGAGAGATCCCAAGGCAAGAGGCCTGAGCTGGGATAGCGTGATAGATTACCCTAGGTTTAGAAGGTTGAGCTTGTTAGCTCACATTTTGATTATTTTTTCTGTATTTTTGGAAATCTAGGGGATGTCTGTACAGTTGAGAACTATGTACTAAGTAAATGACAAATATTCACCATATATGTATATAAAGTGTATTTATATTGGTTTCAGGCTTCCTTTATTGGTTATTTCCATGCTTGTTGCGTTACTCTGATATTGTAATAATGTTAATACGCCGGGTGCACACGGGGTGTTACATTTTATGGTATCAGAGCAGTGTTTAAGGAAGCAATATATGGTAAATTGCATGTTTTCCCTGTGTGTTTGGGTGTACACCATGATTATTGCATGTATGATGTTAAGTGTGAGCCTGATCAACTCATCCTGTTATGTTATATATGCAGTATCATGGTGAGGACCCGGAATACCAGTGAGAGGGCGGGTGCAGAGGAACAACCCGACCCGATTGTAGCTGCTTTGGCAGCAGTGCAGCAGGAGCTTGCTGCAAGCAGGCAGGCTAATGAAGCCTTGCTCAAGACGAATGAGGAGCTCATGGCTGAGTTGAGAGCTCGAAGTAGGGAAGATAGAGTATCCCCTACACAGCAGACTCCTGAAGGCGAGGGTAGTCGCCATCAGGGTAGAGGTAGCCATCACTCTGATGGGCCTTAGCACCAGAGAGGGGACAGGTCGTCCCAGGCTGATATAGAGGAGGGCACAGCTGCTAGAGGAAGGATGCTTATTGCCTTCAGGAAGCATGATCCTCCATCCTTTCATGGGGAGTATGACCCCATAGTTGCTGCTAAGTGGTTACAGGCATTGGAGAAGATTTTTATAGTGATGGAATGCTCAGACCATCAGAAGCTTATCTATGCTACCTATCTGCTTCAGGGGGACGCTCATGAGTGGTGGGTCACCACTTCAGAGTTACTGAGGGGCCAGGGTGAGGTCATTACTTGGCGGGTGCACACAGGGTGTTACATTGACCAACAATTAGTTATTGTCCAGTTTTTTAACACTTGTGCATACACGCGTTCTTAGTATTGAAATGTAATTTTACAGTTTATATAATCTTGGTCATTGAGTTTTGCGACTTTACATCAAAGGTTGGGGATTGGCTGGGGATTGGGTAGATGTCTTAGAAAAGCAACTAACAATAATGGTTAATTTCTAACTCCAATCATCATTTTGACAATAGATGAACAAAATAAAATAGATGGGTAGTCTCAAGAACCACAGTTTAGTGATGCTGATTCTTAAACTAATTTTTTTATAACCTAGAAATATTAATTTCTATTTATTGATTTATAGAACTTATTGTTATATGGATATAGAGCTATATTCAGTTTTTTGGGGATACTTGGAACGGTTGTTGTCAAAGGTGAGAATTAAATCTCTAATTTCTGGATAGTTGTGTGGACATTTTAAACATGGTACTAAGCTATTGAAAAAAAAAAAACTCAAACAAATTGCATGTGTTGTTTGATTTATTTATTCTTCAAATATGCATGTCAATGTTCAAATATACATTTTTATTCTTTTAATTGCATTTATTAGAAGCTAAAATATACTTTCATGCTATCAATTACACACTTCCTTCCAACACGTTATGGAATTTGAATTTCAAATTCCAAATTCCAATTTGAATTTCAAATTCTTTCTCCTTCTCTTATACTTCCTTCTCCCTCTATTTGTAGCTTCCTTTATTTTTTCTTCTCTTCTCTTGTCTATTTTCTTCATCTCTCTCCATCACTTCCTTTGTTCCATATTCCTCTTACGTGTATAAGTGTATTACTTTGTAATCTTGCACAATATCTTTATATGAGGTTTGCATTATAGACAAAACCATGTATAAAGTAAGGGTGTTTGTGCATCAAAGCCAGAACTTTGCCTATGTACTCACACATGATTTTTTTTCTTTATTTGTAAAGGGTGTTTGTGTATCAGTTCCAATATTTAGTCATAATCTGACTATGGTCACAGTGATAATCTGATTGTAACTATTATACATAGTGATTAGTATTGGAAAAGAAGAATAGTATGAAGAGATTTTAGCATACCATATTGACTTATGATGAAAATAGATTATTTTATTTACCCAGCATCCAACTTTGAAGGGGGAAATTGACATTCTGAATGAAATGTCAGAATAATTTAGCCCCTGCTTTTCCCTTTGAAACTTCTGCAGCACTTTCATTAAATTGATTACACTTTCTCATTATCTTGCAGATACTATAACAACAAAAAGGAACTGAATGCTTGTCTCCAAGTGATACAGCAGAAATAGTAATATCCTACTAGGAGAAAAATGGATACCTCATGGCCTAACAAATAATATAAAAGGAATATTACAAATGGATATCTCCTTGGCTTTTGTTAATGGATATTATCTCTTATTGGCTTGTGTGTTGTAGGTATTATTATTTGTAACATGGTTGGAGGAACATAAAACTGCTCCCTCCAACACGAAGGAAATCATCGTTTCCTATGCATCTACTTCTATCTGGTAGCAAAATGCATGAAAAATTGCTTCATTGCATTTGGTGGATCCATGAGGAAGGCTTTGGTGTTGATTGGTATTATGTTATAGGAAAAAGGACATAATAATCTAGCATATCTTTTTTGCAAATAGATGTTTGTTAATGAATGTGTAGTGCTTTTGACTTCTGATGATTTGTTCGTTATCTTAACTCTTAATTGACATGACATATGTCCAACAACAAATCAACCACTATTTATCCATATAAAAAATGACAAGGCAGACCCAAAAAGTTATGTAAGAATTGATCATAATAAACAATTTTTGTCAAGTTGAAAAAGTAATCTAGTTCTATGATATATATTATTAATGTAGGAACAATTAAAGATATATTTTTTCTTATAAATTTTTTTAAGACAGATAAAAGAGGATAAGTGGAAAGATAAAAACAATTATATATATAATTGTTGATAATCTCACACTATTCTTTTTTGCTATTTGTAGCAGTAGTATGTAATTTGTTTTGTTTTTTGGAATTGGTAGTACTATGTTATATACACATCTAGTGTCATGCAAAGTTCGTTTGAGAAAGGTGTAATACACTACCTATGAGGCTGCACGAGCGGTCCATCGAGCTACATCCTTATATCACATCTAAAAGCAAATTTTTTTTTTATTTTTTATAAATATCTAATTAAAAAGTGAAGAGAGTTTATTTCTTACTTTTTAAGTTTTGTATTTATAGAATTTAATTGAAAAAATAAATAAACTATGATAATTAGTATTTTAACCACACCAAGTGCATTGGATGAATAATTTTTAATATATTCTATTTATTTATTTTTAGGATCCTACTTTTATAAACCTTTACAATAATCAATAAGAAAATAGTCGAAGTTTGCTACTTCATTCATTATAATTTAATTGTTTATTATCTATGGTTTCATTTTTAAAGCGAGACTATGATAACTAAGATAATTTATCATTAAATTTAACATAAAATCATCTTTTAGAATGTAAATTAGTTTTAATTTATAGTTTTATTATTTAAATTTAATCAATATTTGGTAAATAAAGTGTTGATATATTAAAAGAATAAAAATATTTATAGATTTATTATTTAAATTTATGAAATATTTGGAATTTTTAAAATCTTTTTATTTAATTCTTCTAATACAATAACCAGTATAATAATATATAGTTAATATATTTATTAGAAAATAAGACTTTGATTCTTTATAATAAAAAAATTACATATAATTAATTTAAATTATTTTATTAATAATATCATAAATAAAAATATTATCGTATCTCATAATAATGGTTTCTTCTTCGATCCTATCATTCCTCAGCTTTTCGCAAATAACTTCCGACCAGCACAAATCCGCTCCTTCTTTTAGATTTTGAAATTTGAAATTCAAATTTCAAAATTTATTTACATCTCTAAATTCAAATATTGAAATTCAAAATTAAAAACTTAGCTTCAACAGACTCTCTCACAACTTCAAACTTTCTTCTCTTTCTTTGCGTTTCACTTCGACGGAGAGCACCATCACGAGGTGCTACCGAAGAGACCCATGGCTGAAGAAGAAACCACAAGGTGAAAACACATGTTTGATCATTTTTTCTCTAATGGATATTTTCGATTCGTTCAAAGTTTTGATCTTTCTGAAGATTCTTCATCTGGATTTTCGCTTTTCAGCCATGGTCATGTGTTGTTTTTGGCTTGTGTTTGTCTTGTGTGTTGTTTTCAGCTGTCACCACAAGGAGATCCATGGCTGCTGAGGAAGAGACCACAAGGTTCATTTCTATCTTTTGCTTTCTGCCTTTTCCTTTTTTTTTCATTTTCTTTTTTTAGAATTAAAGTGGAATAAAGAGTTTCTTTCTTTGCCTCGGCTATGGCTCCAGCTGGAAACCTTTATGGGTTTCGTCAAGAATTTACAAGCTGTAGATGAAGGAGAGTATTAAGGTGGGCGCTGTGTATTCACGTGTGGCTTTTTCATTGATTTTCTCTCTCTATTTTTTTAACAGTTATGGGAAATCAAGAAAAAAGCTTTTTTTGCTTTAAATATTTTTGTTACCATAACTCCATTGCCGCACATTCGTGTTCATTGATAGGAAATAAGAATATGAATTTTAATTGTCAGTTTTGAATGATTTATTTACACTCTTGGTGTTTCTAAATGTTATAGGAAAACAAAGGGGTAATGTTGTATATGAAACATAAGGCACACGTGAATACACATGTGAAGTAGCTTTGGCAAAGCAAGATTCTTTTATTCTTATGCCTACTGGGGACGGTAAATCTCTTTGCCATCAGGTCAGTTCTTTCTTCTAACCCCTTTTTTTGTTTTTTGTATGTTTATTTTTTGGTCATATTCTTCCAACCACTTCATATGGATGGTGGTTATGTTCTTCCAACTAAACTGTTTGCTCAAAAGTGATAAAGATCTAGAATGTGTCAAATGATTGGGTATGTTGACTTTCCCTCATTTATTCATTTTTCAATGGGTAGTTCCAAACCATGCTTTGTACCCAGAGAATCCATTGATTGGTGAAATATTATTGTCTGTCATCTTATAATTTGTGCTTCTGAACATGTTTGCCTTATCTTGTGCTTACAGCTTCCAGCAACTCTTCAAAATTTGTGTTTCTGAGCTTGGTGAAAAAAAGAAGCGCCAATTCTATACGTCTTTTTGGTGAAAAATTTGTGTTTCTAATGGTTATTTCTGTATGCGTCTTCTACTTTAAATTCTTTCCTTTTATGTTGCAATATGATTCTGATGGTTATTTCTTTTTAATTTCAGATGATTCAAAACTGTTATAATTAGTGAAATATGGTATTATTTGATACACTTTTTTTTTACTCCATCTATTTAGTATTAGGCAATTTTGTTTTATTTTCTAATGAATTTATCTCAACTGCAGGTTACACTTGACTATATTGGGAAAAGAGGACCAACTGTAGGTGTAACCAAGGAAAATAGAATTAAGTGAGTTGAGTTGGATTTCAATAAAACTACCTGAGGATGTTTTGTATGCATAAGAGTTAAGGATTGTATCTACGTTTTCGGATTGTATCCTTTCTTTTCCATGTACATTTTACTCATTTTTAATATGAATTTTATCTACATTTTTTATGCATTTAGGATGGCATCATCAAGTAGCTCGTCATTCACAAATTGGTTTAAGCCATTTTTGGCGTTCATTTGTCTTGAAGAGGTAGATAAAATAAACTTTTATATGCATTTTCACAACAAATTTTATGTATTTGTACTGATATGTTTTTATTTTTTTTCTTAAATTTTTCTTAAATGAGTAGGATACAATCAAGATTGATTCCAATTTCCTCTCTCATTACAACAAAATTTTATAAGTTGTCTTCAGACCATCATATTGAAATGCATTTTATAGCAAGTAATGCATTTCATATTAGAATCTTTTCTATGGATTTTGTTGAAATTGAGTATCCAGCAAATAAGATGAATCCAAAATTATTATGAGAATGGGGCTCCTATGAGTTATTTTAAATGTGTTTTTTATTTTTTATTGTTAAAATTCAATTAATTTGATCTAAGGATCTGTTACTGGAGTACAAGATACTTCTTTGCTGGAGCAAATATGCCTTCAACAAATCTGCTTCTTTATTTCCAAGTAAGTTTGCTATGATACTTATGCTAGCTTTGTTATTACATGATGGTATTGGTATTTCAGAATCCTATCAAATCTTGACGTGTACTCTTAAAAGATAAAGTATTGTTTTTTTTCCCTTAAAAGCAAAAAGAAAATGCAAGAGTAGAAGTGCCTGCTAAATTTCAATAATGCAACATATAAATCTGTCTTTTATTTTTTAAACTTTCATCAATGTGCATGGCTGGCTTATGCCCTTCCTTTTTTTCCTTTGTCCCTTGCTTTCACTATGAATAGATATTGTGAGAACAAGGCTTAAGCAGTTCTCTGTGTATAATGGAGGTAATAAGCAAGTTGGAATGTTGGTTATTTGGATTTCTTTGGATGAATGCTACAGGTAATTGCAGAGCATTTGTCTGTTGAAGATCAGGCTCACCACCGGGATGTTAACCACTTTGCTTTTGTAAGTGTCTTTTTCGTAGCATAATCGTCACCAGAAGACTATTATGAACACATTCTTTAACCCACTTTTTTATTTGTTGGACTTTTAATTTATTGAAAACTATAAAATCAAAAAAAGGGTTCATTAAATGTGACCTGAGAAACACTTTCAATAATTTCTACTAATAAGAAAAAGTGTATTCTTATTTTCTTAGCATTTTTCATCGACACTATCATCAAACACTTCTAATTTTTTACCTACATTGGGTTTGTTTCACTTTTTTTTTATTCTGAATGCTGTGTGTTCTTCTTTGTGCAGGATATTCACCATCAGGAAAACTTGAAAAATAAGATCGTGTAACCTTTCATTGGTAAAAAATAAGATCGTGTATCCTTTGTGCTCACTTTTTTTTACTATCTTTGATACATCATAAACCCAATTTTTACTTCACTGAGCTTATAAATCCGTTTCATAAGATCGTGTATCCGTTTCATAAGATCACAAAGGGGAGCAGGAAATAAGCAATAAATCCACCTATCTTCTATAGTGAGCACAAGTGCACCACCTAGCTTTTGTTATTTCTTATCTGAGCTTATCTGTGTGTTAAGAAAATTAGATGAGAAAATAAACATTATTACTAGAAAAGCTGATAGCATTTTTAGTTTGCTATTTTGTTATCTCTGTTGTTTAGGTGCTGGAGAGTCTGGGAAGTCTACAATCTTTAAGCATGCAAGAAATTGCATCTTCTCAACTGCTTGTGAATTATGATAGTATATGATTGTTATTGTTATTTATTTTTCTGTTTATAATATGCAGATAAAACTTTTGTTCCAAACTGGCTTTTGTGAATTATGAATTATGATAGTGAATCATCCTAGTTAAGATATTTGAAATTAATCTCAATTCTTATTATAATTAATAAGATTCGTAAATCTTTATTTGTTTCGATACAACAATAAATTTATATTTTTAATAAGTAGTTTAGTTAGAAAATAATTTATTAAAGAAGGTTTTGAAGAAAAAGCTTGACAGGGTTCAAAGAATGCTAAAGCAGTCAATGTATGCAGAATTGCTCCATCTAAACTCTTTTTATTAAATTTAATTGTTATGATTATCAACATAATGATATTTAATTAAAAAATTTATTGGAAAATAATAGCTTGATTCTTTGTTATAAGATAATCAAACTTAATTAATTTAAATGACTTTATCAATAATATCATAAATAAAAATATTTTGTGTTATGATAGAGATAAAAATTAAATTAAATTTGTAATTATTACAAGAAAGTTTTGAATGATCTACTCACTATATCATAATGTAAGTTAGTTTTTATTTCATTTTTTTATGATAGAAACTATAAGTTGTTTTTCTAGGATACCATGTGTAAATTGGAGAAATTTTTTCCTATAAAAAATATTTAACAAAGTTACATATAAAATAATTAACAATATTTATTTTTATTAAATATATTATTTGTTTTAATATTTCCATCATATAAAATAGGGGTAAATAATAGGGAAACAAAACTTCAACTTTATCATGGAGTTCCGTGATCTGACAAAGAATATTGTAAATCGGTACATGGATTGATTACAAATTTTTAAATTTATCGAAACCAAAGCCTCAAACTCTAGCTTTATTTCTTTTTTGTTAACTACATCTATATGATCATGCTATGTTTTGTGACTAAAATAATCAACTTATCTTATAACTTTTGAATACAATATATTTCACATTATGAAGTCTTACTATATTTGGTTATTCATAAATCATAACTAAAATTTTAATTATTTACCCACCATATGATAATGTAAATTAGTTTTAATTTCATTTTTTTTAATGATATCAACTACAATTACTATTTATCGAAAATAATTATTTTCTGGTTAACCGTTATGGGGAAAAAGTTTTGTTTAAAAAAAGTATTTAACATCGTTACATATCAAACAATCAACAATGTTTATTTTTCTAAGATATATTATTTGTTTTATAATTTTATTCTTATAAAATAATTTGTAAATGACATTCAATAATGGTGGCCATATTTTAAGAAAAAAATATTTATAGTTTTATTATTGTGATTTAATCAAAATTTTGAATTTTTTAGTTTTTTATTTAATTCAATTCTTACGAAAACCAGTGCTACAGCGTAATAATATTTAATTAATATATTTATTAGAAAATCATTGTTTAATTATATGTTATAGGACAACCAAATTTTATTAATTTAAATTACTTTATGAATAATATCATAAATAAGATATTGTAAATTATGATAGTGATAAAAATTAAAATTAATTTATAAAAATAATTTTTGTTGCAAGAAAGTTTTAAATTTAATACTCACTATATCATAAAGTTTGTTTTAATTATTTTTTTATGATAGAAACTGTAATTATCATTTACGGAAAATAATTATTTTCTGGTTAACCGTTATGGGGAAAAAGTTTTGTTTAAAAAAAGTATTTAACATAGTTACATATCAAATAATCAACAATATTTAGAATTTTTAATTTTTTAAATTTTATTATATTCTTACTATAACAAACATAAAAACTTTTAATTAATATAATTATTAGAAAAAAAATAGTTTGAATCTTTGTTATAGCACAACCAACCTTAATTAATTTAAATTACTTTATCAATAATAAAATAAATAAAAATACACTTAGCTATTATAGAGATAAAAATTAAAATTAATTTATAAAAAGATTATTCCAAAAAACTTTAAAATTACTTACTCACTATATCATGATGTAAATTAGTTTTAATTTTATTTTCATATAATAAAAATTACAATTTTGATTTACGAAAAATAATTATTCTCTAGGCCATCATGGGTTACTCCGTGTTGGGAAATAAATTATTTTAAAAAAATATTTAACAAAGTTATCAAATAATCAACAATATTTATTTTTATTAAATATATTGGGTTTTAAAGGCATTGAATTCTCACCAATGTTTGAGTTACTCAAGCTGACATTCTCACTTCCGCTTCGTCCTCGAGTGGATGCTTCCCTCTAAGGCGGAACACTCCCCTACCGATTCATTTTTACATCCAAGAGCTTCACGTAGCCCCATTCATCTTTGGCGAAACTACAATTATCATTTACTAGAAATAATTATTCTATGGGCCATCATGAGTGAACCCTTATGGGGAAAAAGATTTATAAAAAAATATTCAACACAATTACATATCAAACAATTAACAATATTTATTTATTTTAAATATATGATTTGTTTGTAAATTTTTATCATATAAAATAATGGATAAATAAAAGTTAAATGAAATGGTGACGTTTTAAAAACATCAACAAATTTATAGTTTTATTCTTTAATATTAATCAAGATTCGAAAATTTTTAACTCTTTTTATTTAAGTCAAATGTTACGATAATCAGCATAATAACTTTTAGTTAATATATTTATTAGAAAATAATAATTTGATTCTTTGTTATAAGAAATCAAATTATAACATTCCATAATGTATTTTGCAGCATCTACCTAGAGACATATATGATTTCTTAATTAAGACAACATTCACAAATATTGTTTTTAATGCAACCAAGACATGCAAAATTATGTTCAACCATTCACGCAAATATGTTAAAATCAGCTTTGCATGGAAATCATTTGCAAGAGGCAACAATTTCAAACCACATATGGAGTTTGTAATTGAGTTTCTGATCCCAGCAGCAACCATGTGTTCTGGTATATTTGTTAGAGATACCTTTTGTCTTAACTTTATCAAATGTAAACTCTATGTTGAAAACCATGTTTTGTTCTTGTAATTATGACTTCATCTT
Organism: Glycine tomentella; assembly: GCA_007407185.1. Lineage (NCBI taxonomy): Eukaryota > Viridiplantae > Streptophyta > Magnoliopsida > Fabales > Fabaceae > Glycine > Glycine tomentella. The sequence goes on from PYAF01002247.1 coordinate 664,205, forward strand.
ATATTTTGAATAGTTTGTATTCTTACTATTCTTAGAGCACTTGACAATTATATTTTGTAAGAATTTGCATTCTGGACTTGTAAGAATGCATTTTCATGCTTGCTATATTAGAGTAAGTTATTATTAACTCACTATATCAAGTCGTCTACTATTAATCCATTCACCTTAAATCTTGATAGTTAAATTTGGTGTGATTCATCAGTCCTTATTGATTCCCATCCCTCAAACACTGTAATGAAACACTCTCCATTTCTTAGTGGAGTCCTTAATTTATTATTAGCTGATACATTTAACCATTTATCTTTTACTTTTAATTTTTAAGTTTGCTTATACAATAGTTCTTAATCATTAAATATTAAAAATATTTTATACAAATCTAGCATAGCACGGCGGAGCGAAGCGGAGCCGTCCCGTGCGTATGCGCACGAGTATTGAAACTAGTTAGTTTTAAAAATTAAAAAATATACAAGTCGTAATTAGTGATACGACTTCTAAATCAGAAGTGTAACACCTGTTATAACTTATTCCTTTGGGTAAAAATTTAAAATCTATCCCCAATCAATAATAACATAAAAAATATCTCATTCTTGTCATAAAGCCGTTAAATCCTCTATCTATTCATTAAACATTGTTGATACTGGAATAAATAAAAAATTCTTGACACCAAATAAGATTCATTTAAAATGAATTACATCCATAAAATATACTAGAGTGTATTTATCATTAATTTAATTTAAAACACATTATGATTTTGGCTCACTAAATTTTAATGATATATGCATCATTTACTGTACATTTTACAAACAAATTCACCTATGAGAAGAATATTTGGTTGACACCGGCTCAAGTATTGGGCTAACAGTTTTTTATTTTTATTTTTTTCAGTTTATATTTACATATTTATTAGAACACTAATGTGCTTGTTTGCTCATAAGTCATAACTCAACCAACCATATATCTAAGTGGTAAAGATAGGGGGCAATATTTTAGACCTCTTTCCTTTCACTAGAGAATTTGTATCAGGAAAATGAACTCCATCAGTAAGGTCTTTCACATGCCCTTCTTGTGTTACTCTCACAGGGTAAGTTACAAGGTGCACACCTTCCATGTCCACAATTTCTTCACTGCTGTAGATTTCCCACATTTCATCTCCTATTGAGCGCATTCTCTCCACACATTCCAATCTTTCTGGCTCTAAGAACAACTCATCAGCACTAACAGTGTGCTCATACCATAGAGACATTCTATATGCTTGAATATCATCTAGGTTCATTTGATTGTTATCATGATCTCTATCTTGAGACTGGTAGCATCCTATGGCTATCTCAGTGTCCCTCTTCCCGTCCATGGATCGTTGGTTTACATTAGCTGATCCAATTAATATGTACAGGTCGTCCACTAGTGGTACGTGCAAGGAAATAAAATTTGTCAACCAACGATATCAATAAAACTTCTACCACAATTCAACTATTGCATTACTTAGATGTTTATCCTTTTATATATAGAATAAAATACTATGCAAATATGAAATAGTTAAGTAGTCTAACCAGCACATATGCTAAAAATGGTGTAGATGACTTCAAAAAGTAGACTTAAAGTCAATATTAACCCTTGCAAAAGTAAAACCCACTAGGGTCAGCCTAATGGTGAGGAGTTTGGATAATTTGAAAGAGATATTAGGTTCAAATCTGATTGCCATCATTGTACACATACAAAACAAAAAAAAACTTGTCACTACACATCTAAAATTCCTCTCATAAAAGATATTGGACTCTTTCAGGAACAAGAAAAGACCAAGAAGTGAAAAAGAAAATGATAGTTGAAGAATAATGCTATAATAATACCTATCATGAAGTTGGAGTGAACATAAACCATGAATCTCCTATTTTTTTGAGCATTCCAGTATTGAGTTTCAGGTTGGGGAGAATCTAGTGGAAGATACTCCCCTTGTCCCTTCTGCTCCCTATTTGCAAGACAGAAGAAATTCAAGTAGTCTCTAGGGTGTGCTGGTTCTCCACTTTCTTGTATAGCTTCTCCAATCAACCTATACATCATTGTCATTGTCTCTCTAGTCCAATGCAGTATATCTTGAACAGGTTCACTTTCAGGCTCTCCTTCTGGCCACATTGGTATGACTATGTACGCAGAAAATCTTTCCTTTGCCTTAATCTTACTTACCACCTTGAGTGCAGTTTCAATTGGAATTAGATTAGTGCAGCCACTGTGCCTATCTTTCTTCCACCAATGGCACCCCCCAATGAAATATTGGTTTTCAATGTAAATAAACCTTTCGGCACGCCTAATTGCTTCAACATAAGCCTCATGGATGCTCCTCTCCACATTTAACTTTGTAGACAACTCACCAACTGAGACATGGTCAATTGACCTGTATACTTGAACTTTCCAATTCCTCTCCATAACAGTGCTTGAGCTTGTCCTAGGCATAAGATTTGCCAAGGTGCTAGAAGGGACTAGAAAAGAAGGATCACATTGCTTTGTCCATCTTTGCTCAAAATTTGTTAACACATCCCAAGCAGCCTCACCAGTAACACAAGCATGAGCATCATGCCAAGGCTCTCTTGGTCCTCCTTTGTTGAGGCTAGCTCCTTTAATGCTTGTTTGGTAGAAGTCATAACAATGAGATTCCCTAATGAGTGTTTGAAACAATGAATGTTGCTCTGTGTCATATCTTCCATCACACAAATCTAATCCACCCAGAAAGCTCATAAGTTCTCTGTCGCCGACAGATTTGGGTGCTTTTGTGTCCACTGTTATAGTCTTCTGATGGTGAGCAAAGAGTGTGGGGAACATATTGTGTAACCTGGGACACTTTCTGCATATTACTTTTGTGTGGTTGAAATAAGCAAAAGCTTCTTCGTCTTGGTTGTTCAGTTCACCTTTGTTCCTAACAAAGGGCAAAGATGTTTCATCATCCCAAAGCATAACCCTCACAGCCACTCCTTCCTCTGCCTTCTTCTTCAACAGTTCACCCAACTTTATTCCTCTGGCATGTGGGATTTCTGTGTGAGGATCTCTAACCTGCCAAGGAGCATATTTGCTTCTAAAAAAATGTATATTAATGTGAAAGGGGAGTGGATCCTCTAAAGCACCTAATGTCATGTTCAAATTATGTGTCTCTCTCTTCATAAATATTAAATAAGCCATACCTATCAGCTAGACACAAAATTTAAACATGATTTGGTCATGCTAAGTTTTTATTTGAATAAAAAGTTTAGATGAGTTAGGTGTCAAAGAATCATTAAGGCCTCACAACTCAAAAAGCTCTTATAGAATTACTTATAATTACCCACCAATGAGGTTTTTATATCGGCAGTGGAATTCGAATTCATGTCCTTATGGAATGAGTCTTATTCTAATCAATTGGACCAACCTTGGTTGGCCGGTATAAGTTTAAAAGTCATGTTAAAATTTAGCACAAGAGGATCCATTCCTATCTAAAAAGACAATAAGAAATGACATTGCAATTACCAGAACCATCATGGGATTGAAGGACCACCCTGCAATATAAACTAAGTACTTTGCACCCTCAATGGCTTTATAGACATCCTCCCATAGCTTCTTTGGAGCTCCACATAGATTAAATGGAGGTTGACAAGCAGAAGAATGGTGAGCATCATGATAAAGTTTGATATGACAATTGGACCTTAGTGGGAAGGTAGCCTCCCTCAGCCCTTGAAATTCCCAGTCATTGCTCAACATCTTTGCCCAACTCGGTTCCAATTCAGCCGGCTTGAACCATAGCTGGAACTTCAACTTAAGTTTTGGGTTTGGTTTTCCATTATCCATGAGGAGAGGGAAGAAGCCGTTGATCAAGCCTCCTTTCTTCAATAGCTGCTGAGCCTGAATATGGAATTTTCCCAATACGGAAGAACGCGATGTTTTCAGCGTAATGGTGACGCATGAATCAGCTGGATGAGCACATTGAATCTGAAAAGTTTGGTTCCACACACGGTTGCTTTCTTGGCTGGTTTTTGCAAACTTCTGGTTGTCTATCTTTATAGTCACATAAGCAGGATTTCCATTTGCACATATGCACTGAAAACAAGAAAAACGCTGAAAAACAAAGAAAAATTAATGCATGGAATGAGTTTACGAAAGGACAAAACTTAGATGCAGTTCCTTAAGTATTTTTGGTGATATTCTTCCATCAAAATTTTAGTCTAACCTTGATAAGCTGCATAATAAAAGTTTGCATTAAGATCAACATAAGTTACTGTGGTGAAACTCCAATTTTGATTGAAGAAAAATATCAAAAGCACTAAGGAACTACAACATTGCAGAATTTTCAGCGTAGCTGTATGCACACTCAACACATAAATATGACACATACACATGACTAACATAGCATGTGTGTGTGTGATAGTGGAGCTTACATTGAAGGGAAATAAAGGTGAGTAAGGTGAGGCATTGAAGATGGTAGCTTCAATTGTTCCATGGAGGAGCTTAGGAGTTTCCTCGATTGCTCTTACGGTTAAAATATTCATAAGGAAGAAACGGGAGAGATAGAGATTTATCGAGTTTGGTTTAACATATGATGGATTTCGTGCCAATTTACAATAACTGATTGTTGTATTATTACATTTATATAGGTGGGTAAGTTAACCGTTGCAGATGAAGAAGCAAAGGGAACCTTAGAATGCAATTGAAAGTTGGAAAACTTGTGTAGCTTTGCATTTATGTAGACACAATCCAACCTTCAAGTATTTGCCATCACAAGTTTTAGCTTGAAGCTAAGTTTCTTGAACTCAAATCTCAATTTACCGTAATCAGTAAGTACATATCAAAATATAGGCTTATGTTAGTAGTACATTATTGAATACATCATACACGAGTCAATCAACAAATATATAATTTCTTAGGAGGATAACTTTTTGGATAAACATTTACATGTCAAATGCATGTTAGCTAGAAGCGGATAAGAGGGTGAAGGGCCCTGTGGGGATTGACACTTTTTTAAAGGAACGATTATAGAGTACAAGGAATTCAAGGAAAATAATTGAACGTCTCCATATATGTCTCTACCACATACCAAAGAAATTCAGTTGCTGGTATATTACTTATTGCCTGTGGGTTGTTAGAAGGAAACATAACATGGGTCTGTTTAACATACATACCTAACGGATAAGTTAGTTAAAATTTGAGGTTTAAATCACTTTTTTTTCTCGTAAAATGTTTTTTTTCCTTCTTATTTTGGTTCTTATAATTTTTTTGGTTTCCTTTTAATCTTTATAAAGTCCTAAATTTTCAGTATAGATTTTTTTTTCACATTAATAAAGATCAAACCAAGATTCGAATTTTTGTTAAGTGTCCAAATTTAGTGTCCAATCATGTCTTTAACAAGATTGTTTGCGATAAAAAATACATGTAAGAAACATAAAAAAAAACATTTATTTTCTTCTTCGAAAATCAAAACAAAAACAACACTATATCATATGGATATGGATTGAAAGGTTAATTAAGTTTCTTTTTTATAATTATGTTATTGGTACGAAGTATTCATAAAATTTGATAACATTTTTTTTTCATTTCCATAACATGAACCTGAGACCCGATCTAACAAATTTAAGTCTAATTCCACTCAAATCAATAACTTGTTAGTAAATGTTAATTTAGTTTAAAATTAATTATTGAACTAGTTATTAAATGTAAAATTATAGAGAAAGACATAATTACTTTGTCAAAACTCAAAATTTGATGATTATATATTTTCAAATAATTACAAGTTTGCATATTTCATCGTTTTTCAAATTATTTATCATCTTAATTAATTAGGATAACTATTTTAAAAAAATTATTCTCATTCAAAAATATTTTTATTAAATATAATGGGATAATACAAATAAATTTATGTTATTATTTTGAGAATTTTATCTTATACACCGATGAGATTTGATGATTTGTTGAATTCTTTTCAAGAAATTAACAATCCAGTTCTTTTGAAAATAATAAATCTTATTTTTTGTTTTGTTTTTCTCATGTTTCTCTCGGCCCAGTATAAATTTGGGGTGTTCTTTCTAAGGTTTACTCTTATATTTATTTTCTTTCTTGGCAGTTGCTTCCTGCAGCCTCATATTGCTTCTTGCACCTAATCCGGAATGTAATTATATTCTAAATTGATCTTTCCGGAACCTAAAAATTTACATTCCGTATTAGCGTTTATGGAAGTTTAAAAAGGCGCCTGAAGCAACTTCCTTCTTTCTATCTCTATATTTTTTTCTCTAACCCACACCTCAATGGATTGTACCTAAAGGTGTGTAAATGAGTCAAGCCAAGTGCTAGAAATTTAGGCTTGACTTGGGAAAAAAATACATTGCCCAATCTTGACTTATTTATTCAAACGGTCTAACTAAAAAATTTGAACTTGACTTGTTTTATAACTCAATTATTTTTTAACTTTATGAATTTAGTATTTAATAAAACAATTTAACACTAGATAGCAATCTTCGAATAAAAATATGTGTTAAGCATGTGGTATAATATTGTGGAATCCATATAATTTTAATTTTTCTATAATACATATAGTTTGGACTATTAAACGAGTTATTCACAAGATATAGATGTTGCATTTATAAAATTTGATCTTAATTCACTTAAATAATCAAGCTCAATCTTAGATTTGAGTTTTTTTTTTTTTTTTTATCTAATTAAACAAATGAACTTAGTCAAATATTTAACAAATCAAACTTGAATGTTCACAACCTTTATCTAATTGTCCCTTCATAGTAACTCTTAAAATATCAAACACATACCGCCAAAAAAATTTGTCACCCCCTTGGCCCCTCCCACGAGAGAATTTATCAGGTGATCTGAACTCTAAACTACACATACTTCTAAATAAATCATAAAAGTCATGTAGTAACTCATTAGTTCTAATAAATTAAACGAAGATTGGGGTAGACCTCCTGCTCCTCCTCGAACAAACAACTAATTAATTACATAGAGACTTGAGCATGCGCAACATTGGAATAGTACCAATTCAATTCAAACAGTTTATTACATGATGCTAATTCCACAAAATAGTATCCTAAAAATATGATTCACTCATCAAGCCATCATTAACTTGTCAAAGTTTGACAAGTATCAAACGATCAACGTATGCCTTTCTCAACTCTTAAGTGGATCAATGCTTAATGGCCACAATCTGCCATTAATGCTTAAAACATGTGCATGTTATTCTTCGTAACCTTAAGATTGTAGAACAAAAATGCTTGATGACAACCTTTATGATTAAACTATGAGCATCATATGGTAGAATATATATAGCTAGACAATATGTTATGACAAACATTTGGCAGGTATTAATAAGATCATGTGGTTAATATACATGACAAAGCATTTATAACTAATAATACAACTAAATTGAACTAGAAAAATGGTTGTAGCCTTGTAGGAATCTATCGTGTAATTAAGACAATAGTGAAAATAACTTCCACAATATATGCATGATTCATTTCTTTCTTTTCAATCCCCATATATCACTTTATACATTAACAAATGTAAATAATGCTTTCATTCATCTCATTCCATTGCTGGGGAAAGAAATATAAATGAATTACCAAGTATAGGACATTATGCAAGTGGGGCTTAATTACCTGCATAATACTCTCTGGTCAAATGGGTTACACGCACATACCCCAATCTGTTATATAAGTTAATCGTTTCACCTTATTTTTCTTTGTCTTTGAGCAGAACCTTGTCATCTCTTTTGTTGAGTAACCACGACCAAAAAAAAAAAAAAAAAAAACATAATTGAGATATATGCTTGAATTAATATCTAAGTCACAAATTTATACTAGAACTATATTTTTACATTAAAAAGTGTAAAAAGTGGTTAATTTTTTTACACTTTAAAACAAATAACGTTTACGTCTTGTTACCATGCAAAAAGACAAATGCAAGAACTATACAAAAACTAATAAGAAATCTTTTTGTTGAGACTATAAGTATTATTTATGAAAGATAATTATACTCAAATTAGATAAGATGATTACTAATAAATGACAAGATTCTTCTTTAACATATTTAATGTAATTGTTTTCAAAGACCATCCTTAAGTTGGAATAAGAGATTATTGGGAGAATTCAAAGTCTGTTTGCTTTGGATCAATAGAAATAGAAAAGGAAGGAAACTATATATATGCAATAAATATCATTAAATTGACAAAACCAAAATAAAAACGTACATAAAAAGAGTTTGATTTACTATCTCGGAGATTCAATCGTAGATGGACCCTTCTTGAGTCGTTATTTCCTTGTCGTGGCGTTATGATTTGCCGTCCCTACTCCCTACAGGGTGTAGTGTAGTCTGAATTAGGGTCTGTTTGGATGTTAGCTTCTTTAGAAGTATTTCTAGAAGAGAAAAGTAGGGAGAAAAAAATGAAATGAGCTTTTCCATAAGTAAAAATAAGCTCTGCATTAGTTAATTTATAGATGTCATCTCATTTTTTAGAGAAGTTACATTGGTGAGCTTGTACAAATTAGTTAATGGAGAGTTTATTTTTACTTATGGAGAAGCTCATCTCATCTTTTTACTCTTATTTTTTTTTCTTTTAGAAGTGTTTCTAGAGAAGCTTACCCAAACGGGACCTTAATATTAATATTATCCTTTTACAAGGTTAGTTGGAAGTGTGGGATCAAATAAAGCAGAGCTGAGTTTTTGTATCCTACTATCCAATGACTTTAGTCTCTGTCACGTGCAATACTACAAATACGAAACAATAACTCAGTTTGATATGAAACATGGACTTGAAAAATATTGCCCTCCAAGATTATATATGGTCTTGTTTCTCACCTCTACTTCTGTAATTCTGTTCCTTTATAATTACCTGTTTTTTTTCAATTGAAAATTGATACTGTAACTCATCAATTTCTTCACTATTTGTTGTTAAAAGGATAGTGCTACACCGAGGTAAACTAAGTTTAAAACGGTCTTAAAATTTTTATCTTAGAAAATTTTAAAATATTTTTTCATATAAATCTCTCATTTTAACAATTTTCACTATTTTTTATGAATAGGAAATTCATCCCATATTCATGAATTTAAGATGTGAGCAAAGAATTCTAATCTACATTAAGGAAGAGACCGAAATAGCAACGTAACGATGAAATGTATCATCTTCATTAAACTGTAATTTTTATAATGTTTATATGGTTCAATTTCTGATTTACAAAATTCACACGAATGAGAACTAATTAAACAACAGTTGGAGTATGGAGATGAGATGGCCTTGCATGCATGACTTTTTAACAGTACGTTAACTCTCTGGCTTTCCTTAAAGTGGAGGCTAGCGGTGAAGGATGAACGTAAGACATGCCAAAATACATTATGCATGGCTTTTTGGCTATCATTTGCTCTGCTGCTGAATAAGGGATCTTCAAGCCGCAGAATCAGAACCTGTGTTATATATATATATTCGATTCCCGTTTAACATCATTTCTTGCCCCCCAATGGACCTTAATGAGTTCGATCTTCATTAACTTAACTACCTATATATTATCTTTTAAAATTGAGGCAAAGCAGCATTTTGCATATTCTTAGGATTTAAAGAAATCAAGTAGATTTAAAATCACCCAAGTTTTATCATACTTCACCTGGAATATGCATTCTGTAAAGTGAGAAACATACTCTAGTGAGATAAAAAGTTAAATCTAGTGTCATAAAGTAATTATTGAAGTGCAAGATTAGATTTCTCACATCACATTCGGAAATAGGTTCAACATTACAACCAAGGAAGAAAGCAACACCAACCTCCTTCCAAAATTTGACAAAAAAAAAAAAAAACCACGAATGTCTTCACTCATTTGGAAACTTCACCATCCTCCATCCCTTTTGTCAATCATAAACTTGGACTCGCGCAAAAGAAAATGTAAATCCAGAAGCTCAAACCAAACTCAAATTAACATCAACCCCCAACTCACCTCACATGATACACCCAATCATGCATTACAATCCCAAAATAATTCACCCATAAAAGTAAAAAAATAAATAAATAAATAAACAAATTCACAAATAATTAGGTCTTTGCACAACGAGAGTGTAACTTAATTGTCAACACACAACATCGAAAAAAAATCTGGATTGATTCTCGTAAAATACACTTTTAAGGGGGATCGTAAGTGTGATTAAGTCACTATCGAGAATTAGTTTCATAATAATGTTTGTGAGAATACCTTAAATATCATTTGAGAGCCTAAAACCCTAATTAGGTTTTTACTGAATAAAAAAAAAGATAATATGTCCCAACTCCCCCTATAATTATCAAACCTCAGTACCAATACCATTTCACAGTGTCACTCACATAATCACACACTTCCTTTCTCTTGTCAAACATGACAACAACCACCTATGGCACGATCCCAACCTCACCGCCTCCGAATCTCGAGTACATCTCACGCGCGAAGCAGCGGATCAAGGCCGGGCTGGGGACGCGGCGGCCGTGGAAGTCGATGTTCAACTTCCGGTCGCTGAAGGTCCCGGGCAGGGGCTTGCCGGAGGCACTATCGCGGATTCGGATCAATGTGTCGTATTTCCGCATGAACTACGCAATGGTGGCGCTGCTGATTCTGTTTCTGAGCCTCTTGTGGCACCCGATCTCGCTGATCGTGTTCCTCGTCCTCATGGCGGCGTGGCTGTTCCTCTACTTCCTCCGCGACGAGCCGCTCGTGGTGCTGGGCCACCTCGTCGACGACCGCCTCGTGCTGGTCGTCATGGCGGTGCTCACGGTGGCGCTGCTGCTGCTCACCGATGCCACCGTCAACATCCTCGTGGCGGTGGCGGTCGGGGTGGCGGTGGTGGTGGCGCACGCCGCGTTCAGGAGGACGGAGGATTTATTCTTGGAAGAAGAGGAAGAAGTTGCTAGTGCTGCTTAACTGATTCTTCTTCTAAAATGTAACTTATTTGCTCTTTTGTTTTCTATTTTCTGTGAATTCGGAAAACTAAAAAAAAAAATTGCTAGATTTGGTTCGTTTTTACGGTTTATTGTTATATTTTTTGGAAGGTGACTTTGTCACTTTGATGGATGGATCTATTTGGTATTGTAGTTACATCATTTTTTATTTTGCACTATTTTCGTATTTTGTTCTAACTTGTGTTGTGTTGTGTAGCAGCATCTAATGTAAATTTGTTATATGGCTTTGGTTTGGGAGAGGAAACCGAAGTATGAAATGGGAATTGGGGAGCGAAAATCTGACATGTGATTATGTGGCGGGGGTTGGGTCTTGAATAGCAAGCTACAAGACAAGACTTTAAATGGGTGTGTTTAATCCAACTTAACATGCATTATAATTTTGATTTATTAAAATAAAATTCAAAGAAAAATATGCTTTTATTTATAACTCAATAGGTAAATGTGTATATTATATTTTTTAAAAAAAATTGAGAATGACAGATAACAGAAGAGATTATTTGAAAGAGAGTGTCATACTAAATAAGAAAATAATATGCGTATTTTTACTTGTAAAAAAAAAAATTGTCCCATAAAAATAAATATTTCCCATTTTTCTGCCGGGGTTAAATGTTGACTAAAAGTCTAAAAGTGTGATTTTTGCTAACCTAAGTAAAAAAAAAATATTTAAGATTAATTATTTTATTATTTCATATGTGATATTAATTTTTTTACTCTTGTATTTTCAAGACTAAAAAATCTATTGGTGAAACAAATGTTTCCTAAGAAGACAACTTCGCAAAGCCCATAAATCTTGTGTGAAGAATGATGAAAATCACAACAGTTTAGAACATTGAGGAAAAAGGAGAATGAATACCAAAATTTAGTCTAAATTAGCACCGAGGGATGATTTGAAGAGGAATTAAAAAAAGAAAGATGTAATAGAAGGTAGTAATCCCCAAGCATTAACAGATAAGCAAATAGATTAATCTGATACATAATAATATATCGATGTGATGTCATTACGTGTGATTTCTTAACTCATGATTTATATATTATAAATAGATAAATAAAGGAGTAATAGTATTGACTTTTATAATAACTAAGGTAAGTTTTTAGTTCAAGATTTTTGAAGAATAAACCCTTTAAGCCTTTCTTTTAATATTTGATTAGTCTTATTTTGACACATTTTTTTAATATTGTATTTGTAATGTGAACAAATTATACCAATATATTGGATTCAATCTTATGAATAAAAAATATGATTAAAAATAAATTTTATCAATTAGATTTTTTAACAAAACTTAATCATCAAAAAAGCTAGATTGGATACTCCTTGATAATTCATTTGTAATTTTTTTTTACACTAGACTATTACTCAATAACTTTTTTTAAGGGTTCAATGACTATTTAATGTTGTATATTTTACACTTATTATTATAAAATAATTTTTTTTAAAAAATTATCAAGCATATTAAGATAGATTGATATAAATAATACTGATTTGTATTTTTTAATTAAGTGATTTAGATTTTAAATTTTAATTTTAAAAATAAAATAAATTATATTAAGATATGTATGTTCACGATTTCCGAAAGAAACTAATCAGTGTTTATGGTGAATTCTTGGTATCAATATCATGTTTGCAAAATAATAATTAAAAATTACACAATTCAATACTGGGTTAAAAAACGGTGTTTTAGAGAACACTCCTCTCCTCTGGTTCAATAGGAGTGAAGGGAAGTAAATAAACGACACTCACTATACTAAAGAATTTCGTTTCGTTTGTACAAAACAAAAGCTAGCACCGTTCTGCGGCGGTCCCCTCCGTCATCGTCTCCGTAGAGCTTCCCCGGCGTCCACGATCGCCAATCGCCGCCGCAGACGACGGCGCTCATGGCTCAGCCGCCGTTCGATCCGTACTACCTTTACCAACATGATGAACAGAGCAACATCAACACGCTATTTGTCTCCGGTCTACCAGACGACGTGAAGGCGCGTGAGATTCACAACCTCTTCCGCCGCCGCCCCGGCTTCGACTCCTGCCAACTCAAGTACACCGGCCGCGCCAACCAGGTACCATTCCTTCTCGTGAATTCTTCCTTTTGACTTACTTATTATTATGCATTGAAATTGAAAGCTCGTGAATTTTTTATGTATTGAATAAAATTTTCGCTTTCCTTTTTCAGGTCGTAGCGTTCGCAACGTTTTTCAACCACCAATCGGCAATGGCAACGTTGCACGCCTTGAATGTGAGTACCGTTAGAGTTGGGAATTTACTGCATGTTTGGTTTGCAATTGAAAATGCTTCGGCGCACGTTCCAACGTGAATCCAAAAGATTAAAGCTAAATGAACACAAAAACAAGGGTCTGATCCATTGGCAAAATGATTTTTGCCATGATTTTTGCCTCAAAACATAATTTTGCAACGGAACTGATAAGTCAATTTTATGATTTTGATTTTTGTTCCTTAGAATTAACATTTTCGACTAAGGGTCTGCTTGCACACACTTCTCATTCCTAACTTGAGAAGAAAATAAGAAGTTAAAATGAATTAAATTTCTCCTAACTTAAAATTAGCTAGTGCATAAGTCAATTTCTACAAACTCTCTCATTTAGCTTTTCCAAAAATTGATTTTAACCTATGCGTGAGCTAATTTTAGCTTGTAAGAGAAGTTTAAGTCATTTTATCTTCTTATTTTCTTCTCATGTAAGTGTATATTGAGAAATTTATCCAAACAAAACTTTAAGTGAAAATTGCGGTGGCCTTGTGCATTTACTCAACGAAATCCTAAGAGTTAGTGGGATTTATGATGGAGTGTGAAAAGACATTGTTGATCATATTTTACTGAGAAGATGTTTGCAGTTTATAGAAATTGCTCTTTTAACTAATTCCTTTTTTCGTTGATGAAATCAGGGTGTGAAATTTGATCCTCAAACTGGATCTGTTTTACATATTGAACTTGCCAGGTCAAACTCTAGGAGGAAGCGTAAACCAGGTGTATATACTATGTGCAGGCTTGTTATTAGGCATATAGCATATAGATATCTTCTCTCAGATTTTTCACTTTTTATTACATGCAGTTTTTCATTTAAGCAACTTTTCTTCCATTCCCCCGCCCCCCAATTTATGGTTTTACTGCTTTTATAGGATGATTACTGGACTTTTATTTTGCACAGGTGGTGGAGCCTATGTGGTTATAGATAAAAGGTCCAAAGGAGAGCCTGATCTTCAGGGATCATCAAGTGATGACGGTAATGTTACTTAATTATGTTCAATGCGAAGTGTGCGTATTATGAAATGACTATGGTCTAGCTTGTTGCCATTTTATTGTATGCACTCATAACTGATTGTCTTTTTCTTTCAATTTAAATGGGGTGAGTGAGATTAGAAAGGAAAAAAAAGGGAGAGGAGCAACATGGGGAACTTGGGTTTCATATTCTTCGCCATCTTGTTTTTGTGTCTCACTGCACATCTTCCACATTTAGGTGACAGTGACCCTGATGAACCGTCAGACAGTGGCGACAACCAGGGTGATTTAGCAATCATGACAAGGTTGAGAATACAATAAATTTAATAACTGTTTAGCTCAAACGTTCAAAATTTTGCAAATTGTTCACACACACAAAAAAAAAAAGAATGATAAAGTTATAACAATACTTTGAATATTCTAGTGGTTCACTAAGTCTATAATATTCTCTGCTTGTATGCAGCGATGAAACGGCTGTTGGTTCTGACAATGCTGTATCTGTGGTAAGTTCAAGTGAAAATCAGAAATAAGTTGGAACTCTTCGGCTTATTGCATTTGTAGAAATTATCCAATATTTTCTTCTGCTTTAAATGCAGCACATAGATTTCATGTCATTTCCTTCAGTGTTTCAATAAGTAGATGAATTTCTGTGTAGTTTGAAAAGGTGTTGCTTCCTTTTCCCATTAAGGTCTTCTGTACTACAATCCTTTCAAATTGGCTACAGGAGCAACATGGAAAGGGCAGTACTGGAGGACTGTGTTCCACTCTCTTTATCGCAAATCTTGGTCCAAATTGCACTGAAGATGAATTGAAGCAGCCTTTTTCTGCGTGAGTTTCTTCTCTCTTTTAAATGAATCTGCGAAGGGCCTCTGTTGTTCAGATTGAACCAATGCTGAACATGCTAGTTCTTGTTATATATAGATCCTGGAATGTTATTCATCTACTTGATATGATCATATAACTTAATGTCTTTAATCCATCTTTTCAGATATACTGGATTCAACATGGTCAAAATGCGTTCCAGACAAGGCAGTCAAGATCGTAATTTTAGGTAGGATCGGGGGAGGGGTTGAAAGATCGTAAATCAGGGATCGTAGGATCGGATCGAGATCCTACTATGAAACTATAGAAGGAAAAAAGTGGGTACGGAAAGACTGTAAATAGCAATTTCCTATATTAAAACTTAAAAACCCATTTTAAAAATACAATATCAAACTGCAGAA
>PYAF01002247.1:692796-761692 GCA_007407185.1 Glycine tomentella
TAAAATATTAAAATCTTAAAATTAGTATTTTTAATTAATTATAAAAATATATTCTTTATTCACTTTAGGTCAATATTTACCATGAAAAAAACTTAGGTAAATTATTTATTTTAACTTTATATGAATTTCAGTTTTTTGCAATTTATTGAAATAGATAAAATAGTTCTCATTTTGCATTTGACATTACAATCAGATTGTTGTTATTATCTATATGTAAAATGAGAGCTAGTTACCGAAAGTTAATTTTTACATATTTGAATCAAAAATGTTTCTAAAGTTAAAATAAATGAAAACTATTTATATAAATTTTTATAATTAATTAAAAAATAATTATTAAGATTTTAATATTTTATAGTTTGTTTACATATATTTATGTATATTTGTATAATTTTAATTATTAACTTTTAATTAACAATTATAAAGTTTTAATTTTATACATAAATGATATGAAAAAAATGATATGAAAAAGCAATTATTGATGATGCATTAATTGTAATAGCCATAAGATTAATGATAGAATTTAAAATTTAAAATAATTGTGTATATTCTATTGGTAATTAAAGACCAGGTGGTTTAACCCCATTTTCACTTTGGGTTAGTTAGACAAACCCTTTTAAAAAAAAAGTTTTTAACTCCGCCTATATTCTCATAGCCGGTCCCAAGCCCGGACAAAGGAGGAGGGTTTTGATATTAACAAATGGAAATTATTATAATCTTTTACATATAATTTTTGATGGGAGGTAGGGTAAAAAATTTTGCATTATAATTACATTTTAATTAAATTCTATTGACGGGAGATTTCTGAGAAGGAGTCTCATACTTTTTGGAGAGCAAACAAATTATAATTACATTTTAACTAAATGCTCACTGGTGTTGATGGCACCACCCTCATTGGTGGTGTCTCATACTCCATTGGCTTGTGGAGTGGCGTTGCCGCTTTTACCATTTGGGACTGGCCATGCGACTAACATTCCCATCCATGTGTTTTATTAAACTTTGTTATTTAAATTGAATAGGGAGTTTCATGCTATAGATCTATTTTTACTGTTTCTTTATGTATCCACTGTGATTCATTAATTATATTACTTTCCCATCATTCGTAGGTTACTATTGAGTTATGTTTTTGCTAGTTTTACTTAATTGTTTAATGTGCTTCTAGTCTATTAGATGCTAATTTATTATTGAAAAATGCATATATGAATGAAATTGGAACATAAAATTTCTTTGGTACTTGGTAGAACACACTGCTAAAAGCCAAGTCAGTTACAAGAGTCTCACTAATAATATTATGAGTAAGATGTTAAACCATCATCTCTTGCATTTGTTAAAGTAGGCAATTTATGATCTTGTTGTTAATATTGCTGCTGGCCCAGTGAGCAACCATCTGCCAAAAGTTCATAACAGGCAAATAATCAGTTTCAGCCCTGCTTGAACTAAGCAACAACAAGGTTGACAAATAATCAGTTTCAGCACTGCTTGAACTTAAGCAACAATAATGTTGGATTAATTCATTTTGTATTTATCATGTGAGCAAGTCTCTGATAGTTAAGTGAAGAGACATGATGAGTTTTACATTGGTCCGTGTTTCAGAATCACAATGACTGATAACAATTGCCAATTTCTGATCCCCAGATGCTGATAATTTTTCCTTTTTTGAAAACTAGAACATTTTGTTATCAGTCATTGAAAAATTTATCCAAACAAAACTTTAAGTGACAATTGCAGTGGCCTTGTGCAAATACTCAAGGAAATCCTAAGAGTTAGTGGGATTTTTGATGGAGTCAAGTGTGAATAGAAATTGTTGATCATATTTTACTGAGAAGATGTTTGCAGTTTATAGAAATTGCTCTTTTAACTAATTCCTTTTTTCGTTGATGAAATCAGGGTGTGAAAATTTGATCCTCAAACTGGATCTGTTTTACATATTGAACTTGCCAGGTCAAACTCTAGGAGGAAGCGTAAACCAGGAATATATATTATGTGCAGGCTTGTTATTAGGCATATATAGCATATAGATATCTTCTCTCAGTTTTTTCACTTTTTATTACATGCAGTTTTTCATTTAAGCAACTTTTCTTCCATTCCCCCCCCCCAAATTTATGGTTTTACTGCTTTTATATGATGATTACTGGACTTTTATTTTGCACCGGTGGTGGAGCCTATGTGGTTATAGATAAAAGGTCCACAGGAGAGCCTGATCTTCAGGGATCATCAAGTGATGACGGTAATGTTACTTAATTAAGTTCAATGCGAAGTGTGTGTATTCTGAAATGACTATGGTCTAGCTTGTTGCCATTTTATTGTATGCACTTATAGCTGATTGTCTTTTTCTTTCAATTTAAATGGGGTGAGTGAGATTAGAAAGGAAAAAAAGGGAGAGGAGCAACATGAGGAACTTAGGTTTCATATTCTTGGCCCTCCTTGTTTCACATTTAGGTGACAGTGACCCTGATGAACCATCAGACAGTGGTGACAACCAGGGTGATTTAGCAATCATGACAAGGTTGAGAATACAATAAATTTAATAACTGTTTAGCTCAAACGTTCAAAATTTTGCAAATCATTCACACACTAAAAAAAAAAAAAGAATGATAAAATTATAACAATACTTTGAATATTCTAGTGGGTCACTAAGTCTATAATATTCTCTGCTTGTATGCAGTGATGAAACGGCTGTTGGTTCTGACAATGCTGTATCTGTGGTTAGTTCAAGTGAAAATCAGAAATAAGTTGGCACTCTTAAGCTTATTGCATTTGTAGAAATTATCCAATATTTTTTCTGCTTTAAATGCAGCACATAGAATTCATGTCATTTCCTTCAGTGTTTCAACAAGTAGATGAAATTCTGTGTTGTTTGAAAAGGTGTTGCTTCCTTTTCCCATTAAGGTCTTCTGTACTACAATCCTTTCAAATTGGCTGCAGGAGCAACATGGAAAGGGCAGTACTGGAGGACTGTGTTCCACTCTCTTTATCGCAAATCTTGGTCCAAATTGCACTGAAGATGAATTGAAGCAGCCTTTTTCTGCGTGAGTTTCTTCTGTCTTTTAAATGAATCTGCGAAGGGCCTCTGATGTTCAGATTGAACCAATGCTGAACATGCTAGTTCTTGTTATATATAAATCCTGGAATGTTCTTCAACTACTTGATATGATCATATAACGTAATGTCTTTAATCCATCTGTTTAGATATGCTGGATTCAACTTGGTCACAATGCGTTCCAGAGGAGGAATACCTGTTGCATTTGTTGATTTTGAGGTAAGTCAACATGTGCCTCTGTTTGCATTTTGAGGTATCATCGTTAAAATACTAGACAATTATAATATTTCATATATTATGTGTGGATGTTCAAGGTAGAGAAAAATAAGGGTGGAGGAAGGGAGGGAAGGAAATAGTAGATTAAACCTGTAGTAATAATGAGGGTTACAACATTAAACTTTTTGGTTCTACCCTTTTTTTGTAAGTTCTCCTGTTACTGTCATCAATTTCCTTTTTTTCTTTTTTTCTTTTTTCGGAGTGATGTGCTGGGTTCTTTGTATAGAAACTCTACCTTTTTTGTATAGCATAAGATCACTGATTGTTCATGTCATCAATTTTGAATCATGTTTCTGGAAAACCTAAGTTCATGTGTTTGTTTGAGGTAAGAAAACCATCCAGAAACTATAGCTGTACATCCTCAGCCATCCAGGAATGTCTAGACGAACTAAATCTGATCAAGAGGAACTTCACTCAGGCACGCAAATTCTAATTGGGCAACCCTGTTCCATGCTGCTATTTTCTCATGATTCTTGAACAATTGACTCTTTAGAAATATGATAACATCATGGCATAGGCATATACCATTGAATGGGACAAGGTTGTCTGGTTTTTTAGGTCATTTTCTCTTCTATTGCCTTGCCACCAACGTATGGTTAAGCATATTGTATCTGTCAAATAACCTTGTCCTGAATTTTTACCCGTTCACTGATTATATTATCAACCTTTCTTCCTTTGACAGGAAACTGACCAAGCTGCTAAAGTCATGGAGGAGCTTCAGGGAAGCTTGCTGCCATCATCAGATCGGGGTGGCATGCATATAGAGTATCTTCTAAGCTGATGAGTTCTATTAATTTTAGATATGCAAGGTCTAAAATGAGGAAGCGTTAGGAGAAACGGGGGCTAGACAGTTTCTGGATAATTTGGTTGTTCTATACAGAGTAGTCGCAAGTCATAACTTATAGGGAAAGATTGGGAATGTGACCAATCTTGCAAAGTGATTACTGTATATGTTGTTTTGGTTATGCCTAGAAGGCTAGAACCATGAACTATGTTGGAGTTAAAAAAATGCAGAAGGTTGCAAAATGTTTGCCCCTTTTGGCAGTAAAACTTCTCTGCATATATTTTATGGTAAATGATAACCACATCAGTAGTAAAGCTTTTTAAGGGCAAATTACACTTAGACACTTGATTATGTTGTCTTATGTTCTTTAAACAATTACACTTTTTCTTTATAATCCATTTTAATTGGTAATTAAACTTTTCTCTTTACGAACTCTTTTCATCCGTGATGGGGTTAGTTTTGAAGCTGTGGCTAGGGTGGGAGAGCCAGAGATATCTCCCTGATAGGAAAGTTTAACAGTTAGAATTATTAACTTATAATTAGAGGGCTGTGTTTTTCTTTCTTATTTTTTTTCTTTTGTTCTTTCCCGATTTCTCCCTGAGCATCCACATTTATTTTGGCGATGAAAAAGAAACTGATAGAAAATGTGTGGTTATTGTGCGAAATGGAGATAATTTTATCGTGGGAACCATAAAATTATAACTGAAAAGATAATTTTAGCAGCAGCATGGGAGAAAACCAACTCTTGTTGTTTCATGGTGGGAACCATGAATGTTAGAGCCTCTGTTGAACCTTACATGACAAACTTGTAATGTTCATGGTGGGGGGACCATCATGGCTGGAGTTCCATTGAATATCACCATTGCATTCTCCTGTGAAGCACGTTACCTTCTCCTTGACCTATGAAAAACAATTTTTGTTACTAAAAAAGTCTACGTTATTGAATTTGAACTGCATGATCCTACAATTCTTTTCGATCTGCGAGTGATCATATTCAAAGGAATATCTAATGCGTGTGGAAGTTTACAAACATATATATCATTACTCACGTGTTATTTACTTTAATTTTGTTTTTAAATAAGAGTATTGTAAAACTTGTTAGAAACATAAGACTTTTCAAAAAATTTGAAGTTAAAATATCAATCCTATTATACAGTAAGAGTATTGGAACATTGTTAGAAACATAAAAGCATTTTCCAATTTCTTTTAAAAAAAATTACAAAAATGTTCTAAAAAACAAAATTGAATTTGGATTGTCACAAATGTTATCATGAGTCAGGACCACTTGATATGTTACTAATTTAGTCAAAATACTCGGTTAATGAGTTAGTGATCAAATTCGTGTTGAAGTGTATGGATTTGTGAAAAAATCTTTTTAAACACTTTAAGAAAACTAATAGTAACTCAGTGATGGCATAAGATAGATTTTACTCGATTTAACACTGATTTAATGTAGTTAGTTACACATTCAATCAAATAAATGAATCAAATTAATTAAGTTCCGGATCTCAATCAAATCGGTTTGTCCGCTACTTGACTAAGATTGCTCTTATAACACTAGCTATAAAGACGTATCTAGTTATTATGTAAGTTCTAAACATGCTAATTTAAAAATAAAAAAGAAAAGAAACATAAAAGAAACATCTTTGATTTTCAGTTCAACTTGTTATGTACAAATTCTGAGATCAAATCCAATGGTCCACCACAAACTGAACGGAAAAGAAAGGGTGACAATGCTTTTATAAACTTGATTTTGCCACCAACATCTATCTGCAACTGATATCCAAACATGCACTAGATCATCTTAGATTTAATTTTCACATGACATTATATGAGAAAACATTGTCCCTTTATAAGTTTGAAACTGCTTTCCTTGACAACATACTAAATCAGCTCCATACACCATATTGAGAAAAAAAAAGTAGGAATAAATAGTGTATTTCCACACCACCCTATATGTTATATGTTTTACACTAACACTCTCATGTTGTGAACATTAAACAAGGAGGGATATCACTTGTTTATTCATTATATCACTTGCACAAGCATCATTGCAAATATCAGAGGAGATCAATTTTGCCACTCTCTACAAGTGCCTTTATTGATTTGTAACATATGAAGTGGAGCACACCTGGCTCCATCTCAAACAGCTTCGACCTGCAAGAATAATCAATTAAACTATTTTTTTAACCTTTTTCAAGACAGAGCAGAATTAATTCATCCAAAAACAAGAGAGTTGCCTGTCATCAACAGGTCCATCTTCGAGTTGAATGCCCGTGAGATACTCTTTACTTCTACACAAAACAAATGTATCTAGTTGTGGTTCTGGGACTGAAATATACAAACAAAAAAATTGTCAAAAACAGATGGTTCATTTATGTCGGAGGACATCATAGTCTCAAGGAAATAACATGTAATAGATTAAGTATGAAGCAATGAAAGACTTCAGTTAGCAAAAGAGAAAACCATAAGTGGCGAAAATGAGGGAGAAGCTCCTCTAACTCTAACATGTATTTTCACGGAAAATAATCCACAGTAACTGAGATGCACAAAAGGATATAAAATTCAAGGGCAACCCAATGCATCAGACTCCAACCAAGTGAATTTGAAATTGGGGGCTTCCAAGTCACAAGGTAGCAAGATATAAAATTATTATTAGTAATACACGTGTGAGTGTGTGACCAGAGAAAAATATACAATAGTTATCTACACTGAAATACCATTCAATGTTAATAGGATAGCTAATCAAACAAAGTGATCAAAGTTTAACTGAAAGAATAATAATTTACTGGGCTCATCCTTTCTCTTTTCATCTTTGTAGGTCTCCATGTTATTGCCAAAGATAAACAAGGTTAGCAGCCGTCTGGAATTTGTTACAAGAATGTGAAAGCAAGGGCAGTTATAAGAACGTTAAGTATTTACTGGGCTATAAAAAAAATATCATTATAGCCATGAGTATGTAGTGTTACTGCACAATTATTTAGTTTCATTAATTTAGTTGTTGAAATTATGAGGTTATAGATAGAGGGAAGAAGAGAGAGAAAAAAGAATGAAAAACTAATTCATATTAACTGAGATATGTTACAAACTTACAATAAGGGTTAGGACATCATTGTAGTGTAGAGTACTAACCCTTATTTATACATTTCATAATCCTAACTAACTAAAGAAACAAATTGCTAAGAAAAAATCAAAACTAGGAGACAATGAGGAATCATGGAAACTAATCCTAAAAGACTATCTAAGACTAAAATATGATAAGATATTTTTGGACACTATGTATATTCTAACATTAATAATAATGAAAGGATGTACTATCCAAGGGGTTGACGAACTTCAAAAACAACTGTCGGTAAAAGAAATTAAGATTAGCACACAAAATCTTATTTAGAAAACTGGAAACTACAAGTAAAAAGGCCATATTTATCAGGAATCATGCAAATTATTTCAAGCTACATACTAAAATGCTAACAAGGTAACAAACTTTATCTCATAACAGACGGGTGATTTTCAGGCAAAGCAAATTTGATTACCCAGACAGATACGCACAATGATCCAAAAGAAATAATGAAATAACATAACCTAAATTGTCTTCTAACTTCTGAGAATGATAAATTACCCATGTCATCCTCTTCACTCATTGAAGATTGCCTAAGAACAGACTTATAATCTTTAGGCAACTTCGACAGAACACTCTCATCCAGATGTTGCTCTAGGTCATTTTCACACCTGCAACCAGAAAATCAGATTCAAAAACCACAACAAGTATGCTTCAATGCTATAACTTAAAACACATTGCTAGTCAGAAAAATAAATTATCAAAAAAATATGTAAAGGAAAGCCTTACATTTTGGCAAAATCTTTCTCGTATTTAGATAGCCTGTTCCTAAGTTCTTCAGTTTTTTGGATGTGGAACACGTACTTTTCAATCTACAATACAAAATTAAACAAAAAGCAATCTAATGACCAGAGAAATTAGTAAAGTCAATTCCCTGCCTGACTAGTCTTCAAATAGTCCAGTCACTAATACATACCCAGCTAGATACCCAAATTATTTTAACCTATTATACAGGTAGTAAAAATGAAAGCCGCAAAACTATTATTAGGGAGAAAATATCTTCCAAAAATGAGTCCACGGAGAAAATTCAATTAACATCCAGTCGAAGATTCACACGGCCATTGCCCATACTTGAGGTTAATTAAGACTACAATAAATTTCACTAGTTCAATTTTTTTTCCCACTGTTTCCTCCCCAAGGTTTTAATAAACAGTTGGCAGTTACAATTTCTGCCGCAACATCAAGAACGGAACCAAAATCACTTTTTAAAAACCTCAGTACTCCTATTTGTCCATAATATCCCATAATGTGACCGAAACCGCAATTCCAATTTTATATGAAGCAATTAACAATTCAGACATAACAGGCATGAACACAAGAACGGAATTGCTTAGTTCGTTACCTTCTGGATGCGGATCCTGAGATAGGATCTTAACAGAAAGAGAGTTCTATCCAAGTCCATCTGATATAGAGACACCGAAAGAGGATCAGTACCGCCACTGGATTTTTCCTCCACAATTTCTTCCTGCACAAACAAAAAAAAAATAATAATTAAATTAAATGCATCAATTAGTTGGTTAGGGTTTGAGGTGTGAGAAGTTACGCTTATACGCACCATGAGTTGAATGAGTTTGTTGACGCGGGAAACCAATTTAGATTCGTAGCGGAGAATCTCTGGGGCCGCCTTCTCGTTGCGCCACGCTCGCTTCAGAAGCTCCACGTCGGTGGTTGCAATCAAGGTTTCGTAATCATCGTCCATTGATACTCCTTCCACCGCAGAGCTCGAAGCCATTGATTCACAACAACGGAGTGATGTTTCTCTTTTCAAATTTGTTGCTGAGAGAAAAGGTTTTTTTTTTTTTTTTTTTTTTGCTTCCAACAATCAATTGGCGCCAAAGAGAGACTTCACATGGCGGGAGAGAGTGGGTCAACGAAAACAAAATTTTGTTAAGGTACACAATAATGAAAACTTATTTTACTCGAAGTGTTTTCTCAAAAGAAAAAAAGGCCGGGAGTGGAAAGATATAAAAAGGACGTGTGAATATCATTTCCCTTTAAGGGGGCCCAAAACAATCTGGTACCTTCTAGTAAAAGATCTTTAAGAGAAATGTAACACTTCAAAAATTTAGACCAATTTTTTTTGGAACTCGAGTAATTATCATTAAAATCTTTGAAGTATGAAGAAGTATTTAGTTAAAATGAAAATATTTTAAATAATAATTACACTTTCAATAAAACAATATTAAAATAAGAAACAGAATAGCTGTTTGATACAAATACATTAATTCAAAACATGACAAAAGTGGTGAAGTAAAAAATTGATATCCAAAAATAAATCTTTCCTTATGATTCGTATTATTTCGTTACTATTATTTCCGTTCTATCTATGTTTTTTCTCAATAAGAAAATTTAAGTCTTGCTAAAAGTGATGATGTCAAACTTAAAGCATAATCTCTTTTTGTTGATGTTCTTATTTGGATTATTAGACTAAGAAGTTATTTTGAAGCACATCAACCCCATGGACAGTGCATCATTTCATTATCAAATGAGATTATGCTAAATAATTGTATCATAATACTTTATGCTGAAGGCTATAATGATATTTTTTACGGCCATGTAAAATACTGCATGACCTTATGGGGCTGCTCTTAATATCTGGTCTAATTATATAGGTCATATGTCACCTTTACAAATTTCACTAGTATTGTCAACGATGCAAACTTACAAAACTGAAAATAATACTCCTATATTTTGCGATTGCTCATAGTCTAACTGTCATCTCTAGCTATGGCCCCTAATATAAAAAGTGTGCATAAAACTTTTTGAAACTTACACAACAATATTGGAATAACCAAAGTTGTAGGTTCTGCAAGGTTTTTTTGCCGATGTTGATTGATAAATAAGATACATGGACAAGAATCAGACAGAGTCGCCCTCGGGATAAGGTGTGGAGTCTCTTTGTTTAAAACTTGCCAATACATAAACCGGGAAACAAGACATTTGACATGTCTCTGGATTGTATTATGTCTGAACATCACAGCCATGTCACCATCAGCCAACCAATAATTTTTGTTTTACATGCTACAAAAGTCAAGAGTTCAAGAAAAATAGTAACATTTGTCATAATCAGCCAACCAATTTTGATTTTGCATGCTTCTCAAAATTAAAAATTTGAATAAAAAAGTCACAAGTTCGGTTTCACCCTTAATTTAAGGCTTAGGATAAGTTCATTTGCAGATAAAGATACTGAAAAATGAATAATAAAATATGTGAAATTCATATTTTTACACTTCATTTTAATTCAAAATTATCATTTTAATTTACTTTCTTCTATTTTCTTTTCATTATATCGAATGAACTCTTAAAGTTAACTGATGTGGCATTCTCACTGTTAGTTCAGATGACAATCTCACTTCAGGTTTGTTCCCTTCTCAATGCATGCATGTCCATCCCTGCAAAAACAAGCATTGAAAAAAGAGGAAAAAAAGTGAGATGAGAAATTATTATATAATCTAAGACTATCATATTTTTTTATGTAAGGACGGGACAAACTTTCTCAGACCCTGTTTAATATTTTCTTTTTTTAGACAATGAGACTCTCAATTGACAATTTAAAAATAAATAATTCATTTAAATAAGAAAAATATTTTGTTCAATAAATATTACCAAACACTATTTTTATAGCTCCTCATTGGGTGAAATATAAAAATAGTAAAAATTATTATTAGTGAGAATTGAACCTTAGACCCCTTAGTTATTAAAAATAAGCATTACCATCTCATCTAGTTTTTAATATTGAACATATGTTGCAATAATTAATATTTGAGACCCCTTATTTTTTGGAATTCTGTGCGATTGAGCATCTTGAATGGACCCAGAACCGACCCTATTTGTATGGGACATATAATTGAGATTGTCAATTTACGAAAAACAGCTAATAAAACTTAATTATATGTTAAGTGGAGATTGATCTGAATCATGATAGTCTAGGACCATGTAATTGATCAAGGAGAGAGATAGAGAGCGAAGACCATAGACAGAACTTAAAGCCTGCCAAGGTCATTTAGGCACTAGTTTACATGATTTCCTGGAATTTTTCAAAAGCTTTTCTATACTTACCTATCCTACTTTCACTCTGCTATACAGATGCAAAATCAGACAGATCCCATTGAACAAAAAGAGGAAATAAGAAACAACAAAACAATAGGTGGGCAACAAACATATTATATATTTAGCATAACAAGAATGCAACTTTTCATCATTAATCACTTCAGATGTCATCTACACATGAAGCCCTTCTAGCCTTGTCCCTATCTCCCCAATAGGAAGGCTTGTACTTGTCAAGGGATAGCTTTCCACTGAAGGACTCCAGAGACTCTTCTAAAAGGGGACCACTATAATGGTGCTGCCTTTGTAACGGCTCTGACCAAAGCCTACCACTCCGGTTTCCTGCATCATAACCTGGAGTTGAGATGCAATTTGAGTCCATCACCATGTCACCTTCTAGTATTCGGAGAACCTTCAATAAACAACCACAAGTATGCCAAAACAGTTAGGCTAAGCTTTTAGTATTTCAGCAATGAGCATATTATATTATTAAAAAAATGTAACTAAAAGTCTTGCCTAAGACTAGCCATTAATTAAACTCGGCTTTTATGGCAATTGCAACAAATTATTTTCATGGCTTAAATACATTTTAGCGCTTTAAGGACGAAAACCAAAATAAACACATTTTGAAAGGACTAAAACAAAAACAAGGACGAAAATGAAAAAAGTGCTAAATTACAGGGATGAAAAAAATATTTAAGCCTATTTAAATGTCACACATAATTAAAGTGGAAAGTGGAACAATTTAGGAACTTGGGCAAGTTGAGAAAAAAGTGCACTGCACGCATGTGAGGAATTACTATACAAGCCTCCTGATATTTTGGAGAACATGTTATAATCCTTTTGAGCCTTTTCTCACAGGCAGTGTAGGATATTTACTAGAAGTGTTTAACATGATCAAGTTCCAAGAAATATGCAATTGAGAGTTCTTAGGATCAAGCCAAAAAGAATAAAAGGGTTCAAAACTTTACCTGTGACATGCGTGGTCTACATTGAGGATCTCGCTGTATGCATAATGATGCAGCATGCAGCATACAATAGACCTCATGTTCTGAATAGTGATTACCAAGCCTTGGATCAATCAGTTCCTCAATGGCATCTTCTTCCAAAAGTGGTCGTGCCTGTTTATTATTCAAAAGTATACACAATTAGGCAAGGCTAGGCAAAAACAACAAAATAAATTCAAGCTTTATTATATGTTTGTCAATTGGAGTGTCATGAATGTTACTATTTACTCTCTTGAAATGGTGCCAAAAATTCAATAACATAACAAGCTAGATATTCTCATACTCTTGACTTACCCACTCAGTAAGGCATTGCTGCCCCTTTGGCCTATTGAGATCCACAGCTTTTCTCCCAGTAACAAGCTCCACTAATACCACCCCAAAGGAATAAACATCAGCTTTTTCAGTGATTTGGCCACTTTGAGCATATTCAGGAGCCAAATACCTACACAGAAATGGCATAGCTTAGTTGCAATCTGATATTTGCACATGCAAGTTTAAGGATGAAATTGTTTCAAGCACAATACAATACTTACCCAAATGTTCCAATCACTCTAGTTTCCACACCTGTGTCTCCATCAGGCTGCCACCTCGCCAGTCCAAAATCGCCAACCTTACATAACACAATTCAGCACAATTACAACAATACTGTTAGAAAATGAAGCACACATTTGATGCATCTCAAAACACACACTTAAGATTGTGATCTGTAGGAAACTGAAAAATCCATGACCCTTTACCCTTTCATAAGTACTTTTTTTTAAGCAGTCCACAATTATTTTAATGAACAGAAAATTTGAGGCAAAAAAAAAAAAAACTGTAGAGAGATGAATATTCAATAATGAAATAATGGTGTCTTTCAATATGTAAACTATGACATGGTGTTGTACAAAGGAAGGAAAGCAACCTACCAGAGGTTCAAAATCATGAGTTATGAGAATATTGTTTGGCCTCATGTCACGGTGGATAATACAACCCACTCTGCACTCTTCATGAAGATATCGTAAACCGCGAGCAGCTCCAACAGCAATTTTTTGCCGTGAAGACCATTCTAATGGATCCCGTTGTCGCCCTGAAATACTTCAAAGTGTTAAATCAATTTACAATCAAGTCACCATATTCATATCACTGAATGTAACATGAAAATATCATGATGTTAACATACTATGCATGAATACAGCCTTTAAAGACAAAGATGTCATGATACTTGGCATATCCATTTATAAACCAAAAAAATTGATTTTAAATTATCATTTTCAAATTGTTGATTGACACTTAGAAGTATGATATATACTTAAGAACTTGACAGATTATGAATTTGACAGTCTTCACTAAGTTCAGGCCAATTCTAAATATATTTCTATCATGAGATAATTTGGTATGGGAGCAAGAGAAATCACCATATAAATGTGAATCCAATGATCCATTGCATATATACTCATAAACCAGTAGCCTTCTCTTATCCTCTATACAGAACCCAATGAGCATAACAACATTCCGGTGCTGAGCACAGCTCAAGACTTCCACCTCTGAGCAAAATTCAAGATCACCTTGAGAACTAGCCAATTTATGTTGCTTGACAGCAATGACTTGTCCTTCTGGTAGAACCCCTCGGTGAACAGATCCAAACCCTCCTTCTGCCAAGAAGTTGGCCTGCGAAAATCCGCCAGTAGCAAGTTCCAACTCTTCATAGCCGAACCACCTTGGTGGTTTTCCAAAAACAGGTGCCTTGTGTTGACATATTGAACATAATGGAGGGGGACCAGGTGGGGCGTTTCCGGATAATGCTATTGCTTCTCTTAAATTCCCACTGAAATCCATGTCATTTCTATAGGTTGAGATTTCAAATCCAGCTCCTCTATCAAGCCTAGAATACTTTTCTAGGAAAGCTCTGGTTGTTGATGCTTGAGGCATACCGTGAGTCATCTCTGATCTCTCTTCATTACATTGTGATGATGGTTGATGTAAAAGAAATTCTGTGATCCATGGCTGGTATCTCATGCTTGCTGAAGATGTGGATAGACTTTCACTTTCTGTGTCTGAATTAGTATCAACAAGTTCTTGACTTTCCTTGATAGTTTCCTCTTTTTTGAACTCACCATTCATCTCTGAGATGAAGAATGGTGAAGTTCCTGGATCAGAGCTTGAAACTGATGAAGTACCAGCTTCAGTTGCAGTGAATGGTGTCCCTAGCTCAGGGCTGCTAGTTGGAGTTACAGCTGGTCCTTTGATAGAATTTAAGGAATTAAGCTTTATTTTGGTTCGATTTTCAGGCATGTCATCTTGCTCAGTAGGTGATGGACCTGCTTCTTCAACATCCTTCTTCTGTGGTCCAATCAAATTCAAGCGTAGTACTTTAGGCTGAGAACGCTTCATAACCACAATGTTACACTGCAGTTCTTCCATGCATCGCTTTTCCTCATGTTTAAGCTGTCTGCAAAGAAGGCAACAACACAAACTCAATTTAATCTCAGAATGAAACAATAAACCAAAAATGTAGATATCATCAACTTTCATGGTTACAATAGCAAGCTTCTCAGTGAGGAAAAGATAAGAGAGACTATTACTTGTCTAATACAACCCAACTGGCTTGTGCTTTCTTGGCTTCTGCAGCCACTGCTCCACAAGGTGATCCGGATACAATTTTAATCCTGACATTTATCTGTTGGGGAAAAAATTGGCATGAGGATACAACCTCAAACATTCAATTTGCCTGAACCCTGCATACACTAAGGCTACTAAGTACTAACCTTGTTTGGATCATAGACATTATGAAGCTGTAGGATCATCTGAGAGCAAGAATCAGTGATGTCACTCTTCTGCTCTGATATTGTTCCTGGTGGGTACTTCTTAATACCACTGGCACAATCACCAGCAAACCTCGGAAAACCCCATAATCTTCTGCCTGCATACAAGTAGAATACCAGTCAATTACAGAGAATATCATGGTGAAGGTTCAAATTCCCACAAAAACAAAACACTGACAAAGTTCGTAGTTTAGAACCACTCATTGCTATTTCCTGCCACATTGCCATCACAATTTCAAAAGGAAAAAGCATGAAACAATCCCTATATAGGGGGGATGATATACATGAAAAACCACTGACCATGTCACATACTCACATCTGAATCAAAGGAATCAAATCCTCATTTTTCCAATTTGCCAGAAAAACAATCTCTGGCAAGAAAAAGAAGCACAAAACTAGATCAAATGCAAGCAAAAGAGGAATTACCTGAACTTTGTGAAGGCACAACCACTAGTAGTGTAATGCAATCCCCAGGTTGAACAACATGACTGAGGGACCAAACAAGAGCAGTCTTTGGAATTTCCTTTGATGCCTTAACGGCAACAATAACCTTTTCAACACCATCAGAACCTTTCTCTTGCTTCCCCCGCTTCTGTTGCTCTCGACTCATTGGCACCAATAATAATAATGCCTCAAAAACTACCTTGCTCAAAAGGTTGAACTCTTAACAATCCAAAGCATGTGTGCTGCCAATTCCTATATAGGAGAAAGAGAAACAGAAGAAGAGGTTCACTATCATATCTATCAATCATTAGCCTGCCCCACCAGTACAATTATTATTTATCTTATCACCAACATGCTTGTACATTCCACAGGGCAATAAAAGAGACAAATTCTCATAACCAAATTCAAACCATTTGTATTTTGTATCAGTATCACAGACTCAAAAGTAAAAACCTCCGCCCCCAACGTTCACCGAATCTTGTTTCTTTTTACAAGTACCCTCCCAAAGTAGTATAAAATCCGGGGGAGAATCAGATACCCTTTTGTGGATCAGAAAGCAGCAAGACGAGGTTGATGCAGCAGCCCCAAGTTCAAAATGCAAAAATGCAATTCAAGCTTTCTAAAACGCAACAAGATTCAAAGTGGTGAGAGATAGCATAGCATAGCACATTGCTTTACTTGCTCGTTGATGAGAGATTTGAAAGGAAGACCCTTGACTCCACTGCACTACTAGCTGTTGTGCTTTTTGTACCTTCAAATCACCTACTACCAAGTCAAAATAGTCGAAAAGAAGCTGCTTCAAAAAAGGTAAAGGGGATGTGTGTGATTTGGATCCAACTACTCTACTATCGAATACACTTAGATGGAAGCCTCCACAAAATATTCATCTGCATAAATAGTATCTTGTCCTTCTTACTTCAACAGAAAGAAGGAAAAAAAATCCTATCTCCCATGAACCTCATAGACACATAAATATGACTTGAGACCTCCTTCAAAGTTCACCCTCACTTTTTACCCTGCATAGCCCCAGATTCAATGTACATCAGAAATAATAACAATATTGCAGAGTTACGTGTGTGAAGAAGAAATGCAAATAAATAAATACATGTATGTACAAACATATGATATGATTTTACTAATAACTTGCAACCGCCATTTTGTTGGTATAGAAGGTCAAAAGCATCATTGGAGACAAGAAAAAAAGGGGGGGAGGCCAGAATAAGATCCAGTCCAAAACTTTCATTTTCCTTATTATTATTTATTTATATTATATTTGATTATTTGTCCATCAAGCACAATCCCTGTGGACAAATGAAACAACCAGCCAAAAAACAAGAAAAAGGAATATCACACTTTTTTTATAAAAAAAAATGGTTTTTTTTTTTTTGCTTACAATTGTTGTCTTCAGATTCTCTTAAAATTTGGTTTCCAGCGAAAACACGCCTGAGCTAACAAACTTCAATCAAAACACCTCTTCCCCCATTAAATTATGAAAATGGGGCAAGAACAGAGAAACACAAAATGAAAACAAAGATGGAGGCGTTAGCAACAGATAAGCCAGCCCTGAAAGAGAAACCAGTGTTGGTTGAGAGGAAAATGAATAATGAGTACAAACTGGTTTCTGACCAAGAAAAAAAACATATCAGCTTTGTAGCGAGTGACTAATGGAATTGGAGACACAGAAAAAACATAAGATGAAAAAATAAAACTTACAAAATTTAAATAAAAAGGGTAAAAATAAAATATTACTCTTTACTCTTTACTCTATAGTTTAAAAATAAAATTAAACTATTCATTTGCTCTTCTTAAATTGTCTTAATTTTAAGTTTTAGCCTCTTAATTAGAAACCGAAAGATTTAGTTCCTGAACAGTTTATATGACGGTTCATTATAGTAAAAGAAACAAGTGTAATTTACTGATTATACAAGCCAAGTGTTATATGACATTAGTAATAAATATTAAAACTTAATTTTTATGTACGTCTAGAAACTAAAACTTAAAATGTTGTAAAAACTTAATGAATAATTTAACCTATAATAACTAATACATACACTTTTTTATAATATCATTTAATCACAAATTATTGGATATAATAATTGTTTTAACTTTTATAATAATTACTTTTTTCTAAATCATATTAAATATATTTTCTAATTATTTTACTATATAGAAATTCCGAGTGAAAATTTTGTGTACTAATATTAAAAAATATATTTTACAGTATTAATCAATAAAAAAATTACAATAAAAATATAATTTTTAAAATAATTATCATAAAAATTAACAATATTAAGAATTTTTTAATAAATGACCATACCACTTTTGAATAAAACTATATTATTTTATAAAAAATTACATGCATGCCTATTAACTGATATTAATATTACAAAAAAAAAACGGATGTTAATATTATTATTATTTTTTTAAATATAAATTTTAGGAGAAAAGGCAATCGTGCTACTCTCTGGTTTGGTATACATCGTACAACAGTAAGGTGAAGAAATGCAGAGACCTGCCAGAGCCACCTCATCTTCTATCAGTTTTTCATTTTTGCAGTAAAATCACCTTCTAGGGGTGGTCACGTTTTGAATATGAACATGCCCTTCCTTTTTCTTCTTAATTTCGGATATACCCCTCAGTTTTGTTAACAGTACGAAACGACATCCTTCGAGGCTCTGCGAATTTTAATTTTAAAATGTTTATGCATGGGCGGGATCTTATAGAAATCTAAAAGGGGTTGCTGAACTGCTTCTTCTGCATGCATTGATGTTTTTATGACTTATTATATGTCATTAATAAAGGGACAGTGTCGTGTTATGGTTGTAGTTATTTTACTATGACAAAAAAAAAAAAAAAAACTCACTGACTTATTTGGGTCACTGACAAATGAAGCAATTTGTTACTTGGAGCAATGGGAAGATAGCGTAGATAAGAGTGTTGTAGGGGTGGGGGGACGTACATGATTTTATTGTATTTGTTTTTTCTCATCTTAAATTTCAAATTAAAGGGTGGTGGTGTTTTGTTTTGTGGTGATTCGAATGTGCTAAAGTTTTTGCTTCTTCCTAAAGTTATGTGCCGGTTGAGACCAAAACAGTTTGGGAGGGAAATCTGGGTGACATCACAATGGAGAGGTGTGTGTACTTTTTTATTGTGTCAATTGGGAATTTTGAGATTGGTCTCATCATTGTCTAAATTAAAAAGTACTCTCCCATGAATCTGATGTCTAACGTTGTTATTGCTCCTTTATCAGATCTTACCTTCATGATTTTGCTTATGATTGGTTTTACTGCTAAGTCAAAATATTGAAGGATGCAGTGATTAACAAATGGATATCATAAAGTTTCATGTAAAGATTAATATTGTCATACGATAGCAACAATGGCCAACTCAGTGATAATTTAGTTGTTGGAAACTTTATACAATTTTAAAATGTATAAAATTAAGAAAAATTACTTATTACAAAACTAAGTGTTATATTATTTGAACATTAGTTTTTAAATAGTATGTTTAACACCATATATACATATATTTATATTTTACATTTGACAAAGTTCAAAATAATTATTGTACAAAAATAGTTTTGTAGTAATCCTTAAATGATTATAGAGCTCCCATGAAGACACTGAAAGAAATTTCACGCATTTTTATACGATTTATTATAAAACCTGCATTAAGTGTGTGATATGGAGTGCGGCATTACATATTACAAGGGCATGGGTAAGTGTGTGAGTGGGAGCTAGCAGAATTTGAAATAGACGAAAATGAATCCCATGGATCGTAAATTGCTCAAGGTTCTTGTCATCTTCTCTGACCCAATTCAATGGTTTTTGGATTTCGCCATAAATGCCATAGCGGTTAAACATTAAAAATGCACCGTCACGTCACCGTAACATTCAATACTAGTTCATTCAACTATTATTTTCGGTCGTGACGAGGGTCGGGTGGTCACACTCCCACTCCTCTCATCGAATCCTCTCAGCTGAACATAACTTCTCATGAATTCAACATTCTTTATCACCAATTTTGTATTTTTTTTTAATGGATATATAAGAAGGATTTGGTGATTAAGGAGAAAGAAAAATTATAAAAGTGATGGATTTGATCTTCTCTAGACAAATATTAATATTTATTAATAAAAAATTAACACAAAAAAAAAACAATAAGAGTACGTTTACGTGTGTGTTGACGACGACGAGTACTTTTAATAAAATGATTAATATATAATATCTAGTATTTCTTTTTAAAATAATTTAAATTATTTCATAAAATATAATACTAGCTAATAAGTACTACTTTTTTAACTGTCATTTTAATTAAGACATTCCTTGACGAGATTCAAGTATTATTTAGAATTTGTAATCTAATAATCTAACTTGTTGGTGATGGTTGAGTTTCTCCCCTAATATAAGTTCTGATATGTACCCGAAAAGGGTTATTTTTTTCGTCTCATTCACGTGAAGACGATCGAATAGGATATTAAACTCGTTTAATTGAAACTGAAAGTCATTATATTTAATAAAATTATTAATATAAATATTGTAAATTTACACCATAGCACATTATATTAACATTTAATGTATTAACAACATATATTTTTTTTAGAGGAAACAACATATATTAATAATCATAAAAAAAAACATATATTAATTCTTTGTAACAATAATATTATTATTTATATAATCTACTATTAAACTGCTAATATAAGCCTAAAATGTTTATAAAATAATTTAATTTCTTGTAAACCAAATTTATACTAACAAAAACTAATATAGTTACCAAACTGTTTGCACAAAAAAACGTTAACATGTAACAATTTTTTAAAGTGGCTTAAGCACAAAATTTATAGGCTAAATACCATTATGGTAGACTAAACGACGTCGTCTTAGTATATTGGATTTTGACGCCACGTATCCCGGATCGTGTCCCGTAGCTCTCGAACCTACCAAACGTTTTTTATTTGCAAGATCTGATTAAAAAACCATAATCTAAACAACAAATAAGAGGGTTTTTTATTATTATAAAAAAGGTAGTAGTCTCTTTGGCTTAAACGAAGCCAGACACTAGACAACTCAATTAACATTTTTTATTGCTATGATAATTAAAATGTTTGTAAACAATTAACTATTATTTGTCAATTCCATATGGGTTTTTATTAATCCTTTTTCTAAAGATATTAATAAAAGAATCAATAATAAAAAATAGAAAAAACGTTTTAGGGATGCATCGTAAATTGAATTTATTTAAAATTTATAGTTCACTTTTTTATCTTATTATTTAATCATAAGTTGTCACATATAATAAAATAATTGATTTTTATAATAATTGTTTTAAAAATAGTATTTAAAGTAAATTTTAATCCTGATAATGTAAAAAATTTACATTGACATTGTATGAAAATTAGACTCTTAAAAATAATAACAATAATTTACTTCTAATTATTAACTAGTGTCTTAATTGGCCTTTACCCTTAATATTTATTGGAGCGAGGAATAATTTAAACTTTTTGACTCGCCCATCGTATAAGCCAAAACTGGACATGCTAAATTAGCAGACATAAAATCATACGAGAGCGTGTTAGTCAACAAATTCATGCTGCTAGTATTTACAAAGCCCTATTATTCTTATATTCATCTAAATTTGCGTCTAAATATTACTAGTATTTAGCACATTATATTTGCATCGTTATCAGTTTTAGTTGTTATTATTAATTTTGTTTGATGGGAGTAGTAAATTAATTGCAAATGTTTATTAATTTTAAGTTTGGGAAATCGTGTTTAATTTTACTGCTAGTAGTACTAGTACCTTATTTCAAATATGTGTCGTTCGCGAAAGAACAGTGTCTGGAAACTAACGTTTAAGTAGTAAGTTTATAGGCGTGTCTTGTCGTTTGGAAGAATAATTCTAAATTCTCTTAAAATATTTTAAGATATTAAATATTTACTTTATAAAATATAGTACAGTACTCATAATTTTTTAAGATCATTTATTAAATGGTAGTAAGCCACACAAGGAGTGACCAAACTAAAAACAAAATCAGTACTAAAAGTAAAAGGATACTCAATAAAATATTAGAAAAATTAATAAAATACTGAAACCGAAGGAAGCATTTTACGCATTGAGGTTTTGTCTTTCTTTGAATACAGTTGGCATAAAGTCATAAACCAATTAGGCTGTGATTAGCTACATGTTCCCAACGTTGGTTCAAAAAATAAAATTAAAGGATTTTTTTATTTATTTAGTTTTTAATTGGGTCTGATTGTAAATGAGCTTTGTTTTAGTTTTATCTTAAAGCTCAGTTTAAAATGAAAGGAAGCACACTTCAATAAATTTTAATTCAAACATGCATGTACTATAATAAATGTCATTGATCACTTTCTACGTATAACTCATTATTTAGTAGATTAATTTTTTTAAACATTCATATTTTTTTCTCTGTCGATCTTTTGCTTTTACTAGGAAAAATATGATGTAAATGTATCGCTATTTATTTATAATAGAAGCCTACTGACAAAACGTGTTCTAGACTCAATGCCAATAATATCATGCAAATATAATGAGATTATTTATCGAACTCGAGCACCCCACTATACACTATTCAAATAAAATAGTTTGCACAAAACTCTAAAGTGATATTAGATCTCCTAACATCTAGAATGCAGTCTGATATGGATAACATTTTAAACTTAAACATAAAGGTTAAATCCATTGCATTATTATGAGATAAAGGTATATGCTATGCACGCCCAAGCTGTCTGTCTGCTGTTCTAATTTATTCAAACGCTTATATATAAACAAACATAAATATTCAAAAGAGACAAAATGATCTCAATTTCATAAATGTCATATTTTATAAATTAAATTCACAGTCCGAACTCCGAAGTTTGTAAATCTTACAGCACAGCTTAATTTTCTAAGCCCTAAATTTTTCCTATGTGCTACTCGTGCTCCTAACCTATATTTAATCAAGAACAGTTAGTGATGGTTTGTAATTAGACGAACTACTCATATAATAAGCATCACTATAAAATAAGACTTAATGGCACGTACGTCGCAAAAGTAGAATGCTCACCAAAATGTGCAATGAAATATTATGTCAGTATTTTTCCGGACTCAAATATAACTAACAATATATACTTTCAATTGATTAAGAATGTTAGTTAAACTTAATTTTTTATTTCATATGAAAATTTTATATTTCTTAAAGTACGGATGCGAAATATTTGTTAAAGAAGCCAATCAACTACTTATGATGCTCACATTTAAATTAATTTAAGAATACTTTTTTAATCATTCATTGTCTCTATAAAAAAAATCATTCATTGTCTCTTACCAGTATTAATATAATGACATATTTTCATAATAGTCTTTTCTTGTTATTTTTTATACTTTTTAATTATATTTTTTTCATTTATAAGACTAAGATCCTAGATCTTGTTTAAGGGGACCGAGTTTAAGATCAGTACAACCAATAATTTATTGATTCATTTATTGTTCTTTGAACTTTATTGACTTTGCCTTCTTCAAATTAAAGTAAGTAGCGTCCATCTATTTCAAATTTATGGTTTTTTTTTTGTTAA
Source organism: Glycine tomentella (assembly GCA_007407185.1). Lineage (NCBI taxonomy): Eukaryota > Viridiplantae > Streptophyta > Magnoliopsida > Fabales > Fabaceae > Glycine > Glycine tomentella. The sequence goes on from PYAF01002247.1 coordinate 715,891, forward strand.
GATCAAATATATATACTTTACAATATATAGCATTTTTTTTTGTAAAGTTAATTATTATTTTTGTAATTTTGAAAAACATGTCTACTCTTTATTTTATAATTTATTTTTATTTTAACTTAAACTATATTTTATACCACCTAACATATGATTCAATTAGCATGAAGTTGTTGTAACTTAATTAGTAAAGTTGAATTTAAGTCTTAATTATACAACTGCATTAAATATTAAATGGAGATAAATTATGTGAAGAAAACTTGTGGTATCTAAAAGCAACTATGCTTTAATAGTATGATATAATTTACACTTAATACATGTTTGGAAATCCAACAAATCACTAAAAGCTTCTTCTACTCATATATATGTGAAAAATCTGGTCCATTGTGGTAACCAAACATTCCTATTAGAAGATATTATCTTTCCCTGTGTGCGTGGGTCCTACTTATGTTTTAAGTTTGATAACTAACACTAGAAGTACGTGGGTCATCTTTGATTATTGACTTGGAGTGGCTAATTTGGTACAGAATGCTGAAAATCGGGTCCTAACAACAAGATTTCGTTGTATAAACTTCTTTTCATGCAGGCATATATTGATTGAACAATTATTTTTAGCTTTATTGAATATCGTTTTTTGTACACCGTTGACCATAAGGTTTAAATATAAAATTAGGAGGGAACATGTTAGGTGTATTTGCAGGGTATGCTAAGTACCCATATGATAAAATCCACTAAGTTCTTTCTATAGTTTATTTGCAGTAAGCTGAATGGTGTGGCCTACTTGCACAATGCACAACTAGTACATGTTTTCTTTCCTTTTCTGATGCGATTGATGCTGGGCCTATCATGTGTACGTTGGGAGGACATGACAATTGTATGATTTTAAACTGTGCTAGCTTCTGTTCATAGGAATCTCGTTTTCCAATTTAAATCTGGTTTGGTCATCCCTGTGATCGTAAAAGTGGTTGGGCTGTTAAAAGCAAAAATGAAAATTGATGGTGTGTCATTTGGGAAAATTAAGACGAGCTCAAACATGAATTTAACTAACAATTTGATTGATCATAAAGGGTAATGGTCATTCAGATCGGAAACAAAAACAATCGCTAGTGCCAGTGTGCCTCACTGTGCAGCTAGATTTGTTATCATTATGTTATCAATAACTTTTTTAGTCAGGATTATAGATATCTTTCGGTGGAAACAATCTCTTTAGAATACTTAATATAACTGTATATTTATTCTTTGAATTCAAAAAATCTAGTTAAGTTGAAACTTTAAGAATATGCTGGTAATAATTTTAAGTTAGTGTTCTAAACTGAACCCTAAAGATAGTTTTCAAAGATATAAGTATTAATGATAATTTTTCCATATATACCTCAATTTTTATACCAACCTAAAGTCTTTTTATTTCTTCTTTTACATCACAATTATTTCATTTATAATTTTCTTATTGATTTCCTTTCATCTTGTTGTTCCTATTTGGGTTATATACATCCCAAGGTATGTCAACTAATTATTATTCTACAAAAATACAAGTGTAGCATAGTTAATTAATACTAAACAGGGTCATGTTTACTAACAAAACTTATCTCGATACATAACAGGGTCATGTTTGAAACAGCTAAATTACCTGATACTCAGTTTAATATATACAAGCCTAATTTGTTCGTGTTACTAATTTTCACCGTGTGATTTGGTAAATAATAAATACTTTCACAGGGACATGAAAAGGAAGGTGGAGAATGGAGGGATGGACCACAACCATATTTATTCTTCACATTCACTTATTCGTTATTGTGAATAGCTAGGAAACTTTGGTGCCAACTGAAATAGACTAATTAAACAGCTCAAGAATTTGCCAACCATCATCACCTTTTTTTCACAAACCTACCTCTTCTGCAAAATCCATTACAAGGAATATAATATTAAAATATCATAGAGAAAAAAAGGTCCCCACCAAAGTGTATCACAAACTCAATAATGCAAACCCTCATGGGTGGGCCACTTATGCCACATGAAATTTCTCCCACGTAGGGTGGGCTTGTTACATTCCAATATGTTCCACCTTGTGTCTATGAAATGATGAGATATATATCTGGGTCTCTCCTTCCCCCACAGAAGGACCTTTATTGTTACCTACACTTCACACACAACTGCTTTATGTCTGTCTCAATTTTGAACATGGTTTTGACTGCAATGTCAAGATTTTTGAAGTGTAGGCGACTATAATTGTGGCCGTATTAGCAGTATTTGTCCATAATTTCCTGTAATATCAATAAACACGAAGAAACTGCAATCATGTTTGCGTTAATTTAAAACCTTGAATTTCTGAGCTTAATGATTTCATGGAAATTCAAAGTGAGATCTAAGAAACATGTAATAATTAAATGTGGCCATCCGAGACTTTTTGCCCATGCCGGCGCTTTGTAAAACGCAAACCCAATAAGCACGTCAAAGTATCAAACCTTGTGTGCTTATTTGTGATTATCAAATGTTCTTATTCCAATCCTTTATGACATCGGTTGACCCTTGTCTTTTTTTGGTTTAGTTTTTTTCCCAATTCTTCTCTTGTTTTTCTTTTGATCAATTTAATATTTCGACCATCATTTCACTGTTATATATACTGTGCGAATTGGCTGCAGACTCTGCTACTAAGACAAATTCACCTCAGTAAAGTGACAAAAACATCAAATAAGTTGGCCAATGATCATTGTCCCTTAACCAAATTATTGTTTTCCCCCCAAAGTTTTTTTGTTATTTCCCCCCTTTTATTTGTATCATCTGCTTGTTTGGTCTATCAGTTATATTTAAAGTAACATTCTTTACCATAAATTCAGATTTGCAGTTTCAACTTTTAACAGACTTCAGTTAAATCCAGCAAAAAAATACAGGAAAAAAAATTTTCTAAATTGGCAGGAAGTTTTCACTATTTGTTGGATTGTATTGCATTTGTTATATAAACAAAAATTTAGGTGAGTGTCTTAGGGGCTTCCCAGGAACAAAACACACTCACAACTCAAAGAACACTCTTAGAAATATTTATGCTAATTATCTATCATCAAATTTTTCACATCAACAATGACATTTGAACTTATATCTTTAATGAATATAAATCCTACTTTTACCAATTAGACCAACCTTGGTTTGATTGTATTGGAAGCAAAGGGCACAGTGAACATCTATGAGGTAAGTTTTTCATGTGTTTAGGTTGGTTAAAAGAAAATCATTAAATTCCCCGTTTGTGTCAAAGACATGAATTTGTTGAGAATTTATCAATATCATCCTCCTATTGGGCCAATTCAATCAGGAATGGTGTCATATTTCTTGGGTTTTTCTTCCTACACTGTTCAAAAATCAAATACACCATTCATTTTATTTTTATTCCAAATTTACGCTTTCTCCTCTTTTTCTTTTTGTTTCTTCTTCGCCTCATTTTCGCTTTTTCTTCTTTTTTTCTCACCTGCTATGTTTGTTCTTCTTAGCGGACCTCCTTCTTTCGTTGGCTAACAGTGGTTTGGTAGCTAAATTGTTTTTGAATTCGTCGTCGTCATCGCGGTGGGTGTTGCAAGTGGCAGCAGAGGTAAGTTTTTTTTTTGTTTTTTTAACACTCATCCGTATGAAGCATACAGATTGACAATGAACTTATTAATTAGGTTAAAAAAATGTATTGAATTTGTATTATATTAACACTTTAACTTTGTAAATATAATTATTATCCATATGGTTTGTCATTGAATTATTTTTTTAATGGTTTGTTAAGATGGACAAAGATGAGTGGATGTGTGAGTTTGCATTACGTCTGAAAAAATTACTATGAATGAAGACAACGGGGAGGAACCAACTGCGTTTGAAAATATTGATTGTTCTTATGCCTTCAATGAGGTATTGATATGATTTTGTATTTAGTTAAAGAAAGTAAATGAATGACTTAAGAAGACTAAACATGTATTATCGCTTTTGTAGGTGTTTCCTTCTCTTGAGGACGTATTGCAATTGACTCATACTGTTGCATATGATATTTGTTTTGTGACTATGATAATGAGGTATGACACATCAACTAGAAAGAGGGGAAGAACCTTATTTGTTTTAATTGGTTGTAAAAGGAGTGAAAATTATAGAGCATATAACAAAGATTTAGTACAGATGGTGACTAGCCTTAGAAAATATGATTGTCCTTTTAAGCTGCTAGCGAAACCAGTCCAGGGAGGTGAAGGGTGGATGGTCAACTTAATTTATGGGACTCAAAATCATGCTTTGGCTAAGTCATTGACTGGACATCTATATGTTGGTCAACTAACTGAGGATGATAATATTATTGTTGGTGATATGACAAAGTCGATGGTCAAACTAAAGAATATTCTTCTCACTTTGAAGGATCACAATGCCAACAATTATACAATAATGAAGCAAGTGTACAATGCAAGATATGCATACCGTTCTTCTATAAAAGGCAATAATACTGAAATGAAACAATTGATGAAGCTACTTGAATGCGATATGTATATCCATTGGCATAGACTGAAGGATGAAGATGTTGAACGTGATATATTTTGGATACATCCGGATACAGTAAAATTAAGCAATGCATGTCATCTTGTATTCCTTATAGATAGTACATACAAAATAAACAGATACAAACTCCCTTTACTTGACATTGTTAGTGTGACACCTACTAGGATTTGGAGGGCAAACATATAAAAAAATGTTGTGTGAGCTCTTGAACGGTTTAGAGGTATTTTTCTAAGAAGTGATGCACTCCTGAAGTCATTGTTACTGACAGATATTCAGCATCGATGAATGCAGTGAAAAATGTGTTCCCTAACTCAACCAACTTGTTGTGTTGGTTTCACATTGATAAGCATGTGAAGACAAAATGTAAAACCCTTGTGGGACAAAAAATCGCATAGGACTACGTGATGGAAGCATGAGGAAGTCTTATGGATTGTCCTATTGAGAAAGACTATGATGACTATCTTATCAAGTTTGAAATTGTTTGCTCACCATGGATAATGTATGTTGACTATGTTAAACACACATGGTTGATTCACCACATACAAAGAGTTGTAACAACATGGACGAATAAAGTGATGCATCTAGGAAACACTACAACTAATAGGTATGAAAATTGTTAATCTATATTGATTTTTTAAGAACATATTAATTGTTGAAAACAATTATTTGCCCTTTTAAGTGTAGGGTTGAGTATGCACACTGGACCTTAAAGAGACTATATTGAATAGCCTTAGAGACTTATGTAATGTTTAGGATGCCATAAACAGTATGATCTCCTTGCAACACAGTGAAATAAAGGCATATTTTGAAAGAAACATACATATGGTCGGACATGTTTTTAAAGTTACCTTATACAAGAGACTAATTGGCATGGTATCAAGATATGCATTGAATCAAATTGTTGTTGAGTTTGAACGAGTTAATTATGCTAGCATTGACAGTTCTCGTTGTGGATGTGTTATGAGAACTACTCATGGTCTACCGTGTGCATGGGAGCTAGCTAGATATGTTGTTGGTAGCATACCACTTGACATAGTCCATATGTTTTGGTGGAGGTTAAGTTTTTCAGACCAAGGTTTAGATGAGTGTGAAGTCCACATAGCCGAAGAGATGCAAGTCATATCCAAGCGGTTTGAAGATCTTGATATGCGTGGCAATGTAACTCTAAAGAGTAAACTGCGAGAACTTGCATACCCTGGTCTAACTTTAATGTATGCTTCTTCTGAAAAGGTGAAAACAAAAGGTGCTCAAAAGAAACAGCTGACCAAAAATCAAAGATCAACGAAGTGTGATTTGTCTTACTTTGAGTATGTGGATGCATTACATAGCTAATGCACACTAAAACGGTCTGCATCATCATCTAAACAACAAAAATCGAACATAAAGATGCTAATGCTGGATCAACTTCATCCATGCATGCAAGATTTCATTGAAAACATTGTTGATGTCAAAGTTGATGGTAATTATGGATATCTTGTAATTGTCGTCTTATTAGTTTGTGGTGAAGATTCATGGTCGGATGAGTATATAGTCTTGTTTGGTGGCATACATAGATTTGAGCATTTACAAAAAAAATTCTTCGAAAAAAATAAAATTAAGAAATTTTCATGGTAACCATTTGTGCAAATGAAATTAGTAAAATTATTCGTAAACGCATTGAGTAATATAATACAGAAGTAAAAATTGTAAATACGGGTACCGTACTTCAAGTAGGCGACGGTATTGCTCGATGGTATATACTTTTTTTGTCACATAGCCTTGGATAAATATTTTATTTATAATACTAATACAATTTTTTACGTGCTGGTAATCATGGATAAGTGGATGGACATTACCGATATGAATTATGTCATTGCATCAAGGTATAACGTCATCGTTGTTTCCCTTTCTCTCCAACAAGCATTACGTGTTTCCCTCTTAAAAGTCAACCACTTAGAGATAGTGTTGTTCATCGCATTATATGTATTGGTCATGTCTATGACAATTATTTTGTTCAGGTACAATAATGACCGTCTTACTTTAATTCCATGATCAAAACACGTGTTATTAACATTTGAATGCGTACTGGTCATTGTAACAATTGTTTCTGAGAGATGAATGTCCTATGCCCTCAACTACTTTGCTATGGTCAACACATTGTCATTATGAAGCAAAATAGTGGCCTACTCCTTATATTAGTCAAATGCACCAGTATACTAATTTGATGAGGTTGGCCACATAATATGTTGATCTAGGAGAAGATTGAACATTTTTTTATTGTTTATATGTTTGTAACTTAGATATGCGTAATGAAGACAATTTTTGTGAAAAGAATTATAATAGTCATATATAAATTAAATGAATACATTAATCATAGTCGATGAAATAATACAACTATCCTTAACATCATCCACCACCATCTCTCCCTTGTGTATCCCTCCTTCGTCTAGACTGGACATAAATATTTTCGTGCTCAATGACACCCCGAGCTAATCTTATACATTGGTCTGTTATAGTTTATGCATCAGTGTCAGCAATAATCATCCTCATATCTATCATGTGTTGCAAGCTTTCTACTATTTTTTGTCACAAAACCTAAGACAAATAAAACAACATATTAATAAATATTGGAAAATTTAACACAAAATTTCAGTAACAACATTTTAAGTATATTATACCACTGCATGTCGTGGCATCTTAGCATCAACAACTGCTGTTGCAAGTGGATGTGTCATAGCTCCTGTATCGTCAGGCAACACAAGTGGATGTGACATAACTGGTATAGGATCATGCACCATGAGAGGATATATAGGAGGCTTCCCAAGTTGTGGTTGACTCATGAATGGATGAGATATGATATAAAATCACTTCATATAACCTACAATACACTGACTAGGAAAAGTAACAAACTCTACGTTCGATGCAAGGTATTATGAAAAATGCATCCATCTATCATCAATGTCCTTTGTGGATGGGGATGAAGAGCTTCAGAGTCGGGGAATCGGTTGAATATTTCCAAATTGTCTTAATACCCTCTCTGGTAGGTGTCTAACAATATACAGACCCCATATGATATATCTAGAAAATAGAGAAATAATTTCAAATTCTCTGAACCCACAGTGACCAACGTATGGTATCCAAGAAATAACATTTGTCGTCAACCTATCCAACCACTTATGATAGGTCATCACTGGTAATGTCTTCCCACACCTCCAACGACAGACATGTGGTTGGCTCTGATGGTAGTCCTCATTTGCAATCATATTCCCAATAGTTGGGAAATGCTCGTAGATCTAACACTATAATTATAAATACAAGAATGACAAATAAAATGTTAATAGTAATAGAAAGTTTTAAAAAATAACAATGGTATATGTCAACAGAATTACCTGCAAGGGAGTGATATATCCTGCAAATGTTTATCGTCGTGCTTTGACGCAAAATTTAGATTGTCATACATGTGAACGAGTGCAACCACTCACCGTGAAAACCCTCTAAACTGCTGCAAGTCACGAAATTCGTCCAAAAATACCACACCGATATGTATGACACTCTTGTTAGCAAATATTGTGCAACCTACAAGATACAACAAATATGCTCCAGTTGTTACAGTCCATTGCCTTGAGTCACATTTCTGATAATAAATGTCTCACAGCCAAGCAAGTTGAACACACACCTCGTGACATTGCTCTATCTCAGCTTCTGCTTATTCTATAGTGACTTCAAGCAACTCAACTAACAACTCGACTGCCTGCTCTATATCTATTATTGCATCATAGGTATGGAAGACACCTATAATGGGTAGATGTAACAATGATGCCACATCATCAAGGGTAATAATCATCTCTCCTATGGGTAGATGGGAACTACTAGTTTCCTTGTGCCATCTCTCCACAAAAGCAGATAAAAGTCCGCCATCTTTTGTCTCCATTAAACATGTAATTAGAGGGCTTAAGCCCGTATCAGCCATTAAACCTTCAATGTCAGGTGCAAGCCTTCCAAATTTTTGCACATTTCTTCCGTGAGAAGCCAACTTTAACTCAGCACGTTCCTACAAATAATTATAGTTAATTACGATAATTAAAATGACAAAAATATGTAAATATCTTATAATTAAACACATAAGTAGCTCTCATGCCCACACTTTGGGTGTCACATGATCAACATATGATGTCAACACAAACCTTATAATCAACACCTCTATCCTCCATAACTCGAATGTGAGGCTCCTCATAAGCCTCGTGAGCAGCAACATCCTCAGGAACAACTGCACTTGCTAGTTGTCTACGTGTCGATGTTGTCGGCCTTCGACGTTGAGTGACTTCTTCTTCATTACTACTAACCTCTGTACCTAAAGTCCTGCCTAAAACTTTGTCTAAAGCTCGACGCAATCCTCTTGCTCTAACCATAATCTAAAAAATTTCCCAATTATTAGTCTAACACTTAAAGTCAACCCACAACTTCAACAAAGTAGTCTTAAATTGAATATAAAATCATACCGCAAATGTTATACGATTACAATTCAAAATAATTTACATCTTACATGAAACAATTAATTTCAATTATTTTCACGAACACTCAATGAACAACATGTTAATTAAATTGTTTATCCAAATAGATCATAACTATATTTACAATATTTAAATATAAACAATTTATTATACACAATTACAAATATTTATTACTCTAATAAAATCATACTACTCAATCAACAAGATGTTAATTAAATTGTTTATCGAAATAGATCATAACTATTTAAAAAACTAACGAGTTGCACACTAAGCATAGTAATACTATCAATATGAAATGATTAATTTTATTTTTTAGTCTATTCAATCTTATAAAATTTATCATTTTCGAGAAATAAAAATCGAATGATTTTCATTTTTTGTTTTCTATAAAAAATAGCACGTTTAAGATAAAGAATAATATATTTTCCTTTATTTACAAAATATCCAAACTTTGATCCCTATAACTATATTTTACAAAAGTATATCAATTATCAAATGTTAATTTAACTTTAATTATTAAAGTAACAAATGGTTTTTAAAATCATAAGGATTGTCAATCCGTATGGTCTATACGGATTACCAGTGCGTATGGGTTAAACACAGTAAAAAAAACAAGCAAAAACATCAATGCAGCAACAATGATACTCACAATGGCAATTATGAAATGAATGATGGAATGACAAAGCACAGTGCAATGGAGGATTGCCAATGGGTGCATGAAGAAACATCAAAGGGTTGAAGTGAAGAGGAGGAGAAGACGACGAAATGAAGAGGCTAAATGGTGTAGGAAGCGTGCAATCCGTGTTCGAGGTTTTAAGTTAAGGTCAATTTTGGTTTTTCACTTTTTTTTTTTTTGCTAGATGTATGAGAGTTTTGAATGGTGTAGAAATAAAAGTCCTACCGCTTATTGTTGATGCCCCATTGTTCTTGTATTTTTTCTTCCCATTTTTTAGGTAGTAGCAAGTAGGAGTACCTAAAATTGTGCAATTTATTACCTGCATATTAGAAGAAAAAAAATATTTACACGCCACCAAACACATAATTATATTTGGATTTACAATTAAGTTCCTGATTTAATAAAAGCAATGAATTATAGAGTGGCATTATATAATAATAAATAAAAGGGTACAAAATCACTTTGCCATTTAGTTGGAGTAAAGAGGCAACAACACTCTAAGTCATATATATATATATAAAGAGGAAGAAATTCAAACTAAAATATTAAAGTATGAGAAATACTTACAATATATTCTTGTTGATAAAAAATATTAACAACATATTATTTAACAAATTCTAGCATATATTTTATTATTAATTGAAAATTATTAAAATTTACAAAATTATACGAGAGTAACTCCTCGAGAAATGAATATTACTCATAGTTTTATAATTTTTTAATGAATTATATTAGGTATAATTAGAGGTCCAAGTAGGTCAAAAGACCAAAAGTAACCAACTGAGAAAGCAAATAAATAAATAAGTATCTTTTGTCTTGTGTCCGAATAAGAGGAGTTGTTGTTTCCAACATCTTTTTTGGATTTTTTTTTTTTACCTTTGGGATTGATCACTTCCAAAGCCAAAATATGTAATCATTTTCGGAAGCAAAAGATGTAGAAAACAACATGGAGGTACAAGAAACAACTCCCGACGAGAGGTTATAGCAAAGATGTCCAACAATATGCCAAAATGAAGTGGTGCCTCTGGGCCACAATGATCGTTTTCATCCCTTTTCAAGACCTCTGTCACACCACAAACTTGTAACTACAAATACGTTACGGATTAATGTATTTTTTTATATTATAGAATAATTGATCTGGAATTAAAAAAATACATTATAAATTGGTCAATCCGTAATACATTAAATTAGGGATTGATGAATTGTAATGTATTTTTTATATTAAGAATCAGTCATTTCCTAACAAGAAAACATATTACAGATTAACCAATACGAGTAACTATATGGTGAGTTTTGTTTTGTTTTGTTTGAAATGACGAGAGAGGCGATAGAAAAAAGTGAGAGACAATCCAACGTGGTGTTTCTCCGATATCAATTTTTTGCTTTTAATCTTTGACTTTGGCCTTTCACTATTAACTATGGCATAGGAGGACGAGACTCTTAACAATTGCTAGGTGTTTCAACTTTACTTTGAGATGAAGTTTGAGCCACCAATTAATTGTTTTCATTTGATTATTTCTTTAAATATTTGTTAACCAGATTGTAGCTTATTCTGTACTTATATACTTGAAGCTTTCAGTGTCTTTTACTTTATTTGAAGAGGTAGGAAAATCATTTATAGTGGTCGAAGAGGGAGCATGCCACTCTACAATTCCATTCTTACTTTGAAGTCATTATTAATTAGAAGGAACTTAATTTACTATTATTACATTTTTGTATTGTTGTGAGTAGAAAGTTGAGTCCTTCAAACATTCACATAATACTTAATTATTTATATTTTAATTTCAGTCTAATACGAATACTTTATTTTTTTTAAAAATGTTATATATCCACCATGGTATTCATTGTTCCACTCATTTGCTTTCCCATTTCTCCTTAATTTTTTAACTAGTAAAATATATAAAAAAAAACAAAGGAATTATAGCAAGCAAACACATGTATGATAGATTGGTGAGACCACCCTTTTTGTCTCAAAACCGTACGATGACATTTCAATAGCTAGTTAGCTACTATGCTAGTAACCCAACCATTTCTTCCCTGTTTCTTTCTTCTTTTTCTGATGTCAAATTGGCTTCTGTTACTATGTTCAGGTTAGACACATCAATGATATATTTTGAGAATTAAAACAATCCAAGATCTATTCATATATTTTAAATATAACCATTCAACAAAATATACAACATGTGAATCATCTTATATTTTGAAAGGGAGCAAAGTTGAAAGAAAAAAGAAATTGAGAGAAAATAAAAACACAAATAAATAATATTTTTTATTTATTGAAGAGAAAATAGATGGGAAATAAGAAAAATAATTTATTTCTAGACATATTTTTTTTCCTTTCACTTTCCTTTTAATTTAAATTTCAAAATTTTATTTTCTCTCTTGTTTTCTTTCCCTCTACTAAAATTCAGAATATATTTGAAAAACAAATATTCATTTACAACAGTTGACAATAAATTTTACAGCAAATTTCCTACTACTTTTAAATTCACAAGAAAGCATGTTTCACAAAAGTTTTACCCGTGAAATAACATCCACAAATAATGTGATTCCTGTGAATTTTCAATAAATAGGATTTAAAATTGTATAATTGGTAATAAGAAATTAAAAAAGTGAAGCGGTGTACTTAGAAAAATTGTGCAAATAACAAGTGCGTTCATTTTTACGTAGGTAAGCTATTTAGTTGACGAGGTGGCCTAATAAAGGATTGGGCTTGGCCCAAATAATGTTTTAATTATTTTTTATTTTTTATAATTTATTATGTATATGTTTATCATAATTTATGATTTTCTTATTTTAATTTTATTTTACCATTAGAATGTGCTTATAAAACACGCCTCAGGGTTTCAACTTTTCAATCAACTCCGGGTTCAGCTTTTCGATTCTATCAGGTTCTTTCTTACTTTCTTCAGAAATTATATTTTCTTCTTCGTCATTGTTAGATTCTATTAGGTTTTTTCTCTATTGCATTTTCGGAATCATATTTTCTTCTTCGTCATTTTTAGGTTCTTTCTTTGTTATTTTAAGAGAATTCATCATATATTCTTCGTCAAGTTTAGATTTTTTTTTCTCTATTATCTTTATATGAAATCATATTTTCTTCTTCGTTATTTATCGCTTTCTTTCTCTGTTTTGTTGTTGGAAATTACCTGTTGTTCAATTTAATTCAATCACCGTGTTTCTGAATCATCATTGTAAATAGAATATTTTTATTTTTATTTTTATATTCTGAATTTCTTCATCTTTTCGTTGTGTTTTCTCCTTGAATTTTTATTTGCAGTATACGCTCATTTGTGCTTCCTTGGATTCTTGTTTTTGTTTCTTAATATTTAATTATAATATTTCTTGTGAATTTCTTGATTTTCATTTGCCGCTGCTATGTATGTACGTCTTATGAGACCTTAATTTTGTTGTTTATTTAGGTATTTTCCAATAGAAATTGAAATCTTGTGCTAATCTTTTTAGGTTTTGATTTTGTTTTTTATATATGTTCTGCAGTGATAATTTCAGAAATAAATTCACATGTCAGACTTCAGAGATTCAAATCGATGAGAATGAAAATTCTGTTACTTAGCAGAATTTATAATTTATTTATTTATTATTCTCTTGCTGAGCTGAATTATTTATTTATTTATTTATAATTCTGTCACTGAGCGGAATTCATAATTTATTTATTGATGATTCTTGCCGTAATTCCTAGGCACAGCATGATTTCCCGTGTAAGGTTCCAGGGGGCTGATAGTGATGGGTCCCTTCGTTACTCAGCAGAATTCATAATTTATTAACTTATTAATTTATCAATTTATTAATTTATTAAAAAAAAGTTTTTAACTCCGCCTATATTCTCATAGCCGGTCCCAAGCCCGGACAAAGGAGGAGGGTTTTGATATTAATAAATGGAAATCCATCATCTCTTGTATTTATTAAAGTAGGCAATTTAAGATCTTGTCGGTAATATTGCTGCAGGCCCAGTGAGCAACCATCTGTCAAAAGTTGATAACTGGCAAATAATCAGTTTCAGCCCTGCTTGAACTAAGCAGCATTAAGGTTGACAAATAATCAGTTTCAGCACTGCTTGAACTTAAGCAACAGTAAGGTTGGATTAATTCATTTGGTATTTATCATGTGATTAAGTCTCTGATAGTTAATTTTTTGTTTTTGAAATTGCCTTGTGCTCTTTATGAATTTTTGAGAATTCGATAAATCTATAAGTGAAGAGACATGATGAGTTTTACATTGCTCCATGTTTCGGAATCACAATGACTGATAACAATTGCCAATTTCTGATCTCCAAATGCAGATAACTTTTCTTTTTTTGAATTGCTAGAACATTTGGTTGCAGTAGAGAATTTTGCGTGTTAATGGCTTTGGTTTTCTGCTTTTTATTGAAGTATTGGTATTCTTCATAATGTGAGTGTAGATTTTATCATGCATTAGAATCGTTGCTATATATATTCTTTGCAATCTCAATTTTTTCATTTATGTAGATGTGTTGCAGTTGAAATTGAAATCATTTATTACTGTTTCAGCATTTGATTTTGGTTTCTGCAGTTCTGCATGTGAAAGTTAATCAAACACTGAACCTAGGCTTGACTTATACCATTTTCATATTCCATATTTGAGTTTGTACCTTCATGGAAACTTATTTTTACAGTTAAGAAACGATGGAGTATAGCTCCTTATAATTGGGGAAATCCCTCTTAACTACATAGTTTGGAGTGTAGGTTTTATTATGATAATTTATTCTTATATTGTGTCTGCTGTACAAGAGATTTCTTAGATAAAGGAGGCTATTTCAACAAATAATGCATGCTGGGAAATTGGAGAATCACCAGTTAAGGTAGTGGGCTGAACATTAGTTAATGACCTTTTTGGAATCCTTTTTCTGTTCATATTGTTTTTATTGGTCTAAAATTTCCCACGTAGCCTTCAGTGTGTAAGATTGAAATAACTCATTCTCGAGAGAATCTCACTTTCATGCTGGAGATGTCATTTTTGGTTCTCCGAGTTGTGTAATGGGAGGAGAAGGTAAAGGAATTGAATTGGCTAAAGTGGAAATTTTATTTTATATATATACATGAGCCTTGCTATGACTTCTTGTCTGCTTCTCAATCATTTCGTTCCAAGTAAATATGTTTGGAGGTCACTAAGAAATTCTATACGTTTAATTATTTAGTGTCCTTTTAATTGGTTTTATTCTATGCACTTTTTAGCCTAAAATATAAAAATAAGCTTCACTCAGCATTTGATTGATCCTGTTCTAATTAATTTTCAACCTAGTACTAGTACTTTGGTGTACAAGGATCACCTAAGTGTTTCTTAATATGATTTTGTGTGATATATACAATATATTGTTAACTATCTTCACATCATATATAACATTCTATGTGAAGACAATTCATTAATTTAAATTAGGAACAGTGAACACTTTGTTTATTTGTAAATGGTCACGAACATGCAATTAGTAATAATAAAAATCTACCCAGCGATGTCTATAAACATGCTACCTGAATTTTGGTAATGAATTTATGCCAGTATAGTCAGAGAAGCTTTCTGAGGCATCGTTATATCAAATTGAAAACTTATCATGCTGTATCTTAGGGGGTTAGATAGTAATCAAATGGGTCAGCATAAGATAGAGTTTATTTAACAATGTTTTTGCAACATGTCACATCACTTCGGAAAATTGGATATAAACTTAGACATAATGTTGTAGAGAAATTTTTTGAACAACTCCGATCTCCTGGTTTAATAGTCAGAACTCAGAAGCATCAATTTGCATTCAGTGTGAATGAGATATCTCTCATATGGTAAGGAACAGAATAGAAATAAAAGTATGATGGAAGTAATTATGGTCAAAACAGATTCATGTTTTATGTCATATTTTATGCTAATTTCAGTTCTGTACCAGCTAATTTTTCTCTGCCTTCTACTACTTCTACAGTTCTACCGGAGCAATTGGGTTGGTTGAAATGTTCAGTTGCTGATCTCATTAGACTATTGACTTGAGTCATTTGTGGGCAATGTTGTTAAAACGTAGTGTCAACGCCGAAACGGTGAGGGTGAGCAAAAACGTAAAAACGTGAAACGTAAACGAAACGTAAGAGTTTACTACATACTAAAATAAGCCCAAAAAAAGTTCGAAAACTGCAGAAAACAATAATAGGTGTGCAAAAAGAAACTTTGTGATCTGGCCCAAGTAGAGAAAAACCTATCTAATTAAAATTCGTAAGGTACTAAAGCCTAAAGCTCTTGCAAATTTATGCTTCTAATTTTAAATTCGTATGGTGCAATCATGGCACCTTCTTCACTTCAATGATATCAAAAGACGGTGCAGTCAATGAACAGAGCGAGAGAGAAGAGCCACCTACCTGGCCTCTTGATTCAGCGGCAGCGAGAGAGAAGGAAGAATGGAACCCGCCACAGGCCCACAGCGAACAACGGAACAGGGAAGCAGAGCGAGAGAGAAGCAGGCAAGCAGCGCGAGAGCCAGAGAGAAGCAGCGCGACAGCGAGAGAGAAGCACAGCGAGAGCGAGAGAGAAAGAAGCAGAACCCTAAGCGTGTGTAAAATAAGCTGAACTGAAGGGGAATTTTTTTTTTTATAAGCACTGAGTCAACTCGGTAAACTCGCCGAGTCAACCGAGTTTACCGAGTTGACTCGTCGTTTCAACCTGTTTCACCCAATTTCCGTTTCAACGCCCGTTTTGACACGATTTTGCTTGTTAAAACGTAGAAACGTCCGTTTCAACCGTTTCGAAACTACGTTTTAACAACAATGTTTGTGGGTGCTATAGTACCATTGGTTTTGTTTCCAAAGGTTGGCTGTTTTGTCATCTTATTAGATTTATCATGTCCTAATTTTTAATGTTGTTTTCTTATAAAATGATTGAAATGTATGGAAAGTTGAAACTAATTGCGGTTGCTGGATATTGTCTTAATTAAGAATTAGGATACGTACAGTTTCAAAAGCTGTGTTAGACATTAATGAATACTGTAGTTTGTAAACGTTAGCCATACATATGCTAAAAACAATGTATATGTGGTAGAGAAGCCACAGAAAGATCAACTACTCTTGCTGCTCACAATGTAGCCATCACCGGTTTTGCCACTGTCTTGACAATCTTTAGTGAAAAATTGCTTTTGAATCTCTGGTTTGAGGGTACTAATTTTTGTGTTACAATTCTGTATTTATAGAGTTAGGTGGTTAGTTATGACAAATGTCAACAGTTGTCAATAACTAACATACAAACTAACTACAACTAGCCTCTTAACTACTAACTTGAGAGAGTGGAATTGAATACTGTAACTCTTTGGACAAAACTCTAATACTCCCCCTGTCAAACTAAATGTGGGTGAGACTTTAGGGGAGTCTCAAGCACTTTGAATTTGGCTCTCAGAAAAATAAATTTGCTTGGAGAAAGTGACTTTGTGAGAGCATCTGCCCATTGATTTAGTGTAGGAACATGGTGAACAACCATCTACTTGGTTGGAACTTTCTCCCAAACAAAGAAAACATCAATGTCCATATGCTTTGTTCTTGCATGAAGGATAGGTTTGTGGGCAACAGCAACAACACTTTGGTTGTCACATAATACAATGGGTGTGTTGAAGGAAACTTGCAATTCATTCAACCAAGGTCTGAATCCAAGATAATTCTACAGCACTTTGTGCCAAAATTACAACAGTTTGCCTCTGTACTTGACCGTGCAACCACTTACTGCTTGCCGGACCACCAAGATATAAGATTAGAACCTAAACATATGGCAGACCCTGAAATTGACCTTTTGTGATAATGCCCAGTCTGCAACACAAAGGGCCCGAACAAAGTAAGTTTGATCCAAAACAACAGCTTGAAGTTGAAGACCATGCAGAACTGTACCTTTCAAGTACCTTAAGATTCTTTTCATTGCAGTTCAGTGTGACTCTAGGGGATTGGCTGTAAATTGGCAAACCTTGTTCATAAAGTAATTGATCTTAGGTCTAGTGATGGTCAACCATTGTAAAGTACCCACTACAGACCTGTATTAAGTGGGATTAGTGAAGAGATATGAGCCTATTTTAGTATGTTTAAAGTTGGAGGCCATAGGAGAAGAGATTGGTAGAGCTTCTGCCATATTACTTAAAACTAGTGCATGTTCAGGTACGATGAACAAGACAAATTATGTGTGGAGATTAATATTTTTTATTATTTTGAAAAATAAGTTTAAATTTTCGGAAGAATAATTAAAAGAAATAAATATCTTTTGTAATGAACAGGTTGTTCTTATGTATTAGTGCTGGTGTGTTGGTTGCACATGAAAGTAATCTTCACGTGGATTTAGATTCCTCATGTGATGCAAACTTGGTCTTGGTCATAGTCTCGCCACTTTGATAGTGAAATAAATAATTTTAATATTGTATAATATATTATTATTAATCAATTAATTAACATAAAAATAATAAGAAATCAAATCAGATAAAATTTAAAATTAGCATGAAAAGACTATATTGTAAATCCAGCAAGATATTTGGGTGTTGATAGAACTATACTGGTGATCTTTTGAACTTTGGTTTGGTTGCTGAGATAGCAAAATGTGAGGCTTATAAAGTAGAGGTATGTCTAGCTGGCTAGTGTTTTCTTATTGTGCTCTAAATAATTAAATATCTATTAGGTAGGTAAAGTATGACATGTATTTTGCCTATGCAGATTGTTATTGTTGGTGATGATTGTGCACTACCTCCACCTCGAGGGATTGCCGGAAGAAGAGGTTTGGCAGGGACTATTCTGGTTCACAAGGTACATTCATGAAGTCACTTCTTTCTTTTGTTACCAATGCATATAAAAATGCTCTAACCATACATTTTCATTAAAACATATGAAGGGATTATGAGGCCTATGTATTAATGTAATTTATTTTCACTACATTAGCATTATAAATTGTAAATATAATTATAACTAAATATTATTATTTTAGTTATAGTTGCTAGTTGTTATGTATTTCCACACGTTTAAGGATATTTTTGTTTTGTCTGAGCCAGGTTGCAGGAGCTGCTGCTGGTGGTGGTGGTCTTTCTCTTGCTGATGTTGCTGCAGAAGTTAAACATGCATATGAAATAGTGGGAACAACGGGTGTTGCTTTGACTGTGTGCACAATTCCTGGTCAAGTTGCATCATATCGTTTGGGGCCAGGAAAGATGGAACTTGGTCTTGGAATTGTAAGTGTTCTTTATTAGTTCAATCTCCTTTTAAGAAAAAGTACAAAACTCAATTTTTACAGCAGTAGTGCATATCTGTCATTCTTTGTTTTATAGCCTGAAATAAGCTCTTGCGTTGTTATTTTTCTTGTGGTTTTCAGATCACAATATTGGAGATAGTGTGTGATACGGTTCACAGCCCAATCCAATTAAGGTTTACAAGAGGGATAAGCATGGGAGAACCTTGCCATCAATTGCTGATGTTAGCTGACATGGAGGACGAAAATACCCTCTAACGGAATGCTAGTTGAGAGGTGGTTAAGAGGAAGGAGGGCTGGGTGGGTCTGGGATGGGAAATAATGTTTGAGTGGAAACTTGGGAGAGAGTGAGACCTCTCCATGTGTCTCACACTATCTTTATTTTCAGCATTGTACCTTCTGTTTCCGCAATTGTCATTTTAGTTATTTCGTGACTGTTATTTCCTTTGAATCATTTATATAAAAAAACGAAGTCATTCAAGCCAAAAGCTTAAATTCCACTCTGTTTTCGGTGGTTGTTCCTATTGTGACTTAAGGGTTGTATCAAATTGGTATCAAAGCTCCAATCTAGGAGCGCTGTGGAATGTTTCTGACGTGTACGATGGAGAACCGCTTGGAAAGCTTGGAAGAAGGGCTGCACAGAGATAGCGCTCATCAGGAAGAAATCATGCAGAGGTTGGAAGCTCAAATTCCACTCTGTTTTCGGTGGTTGTTCCTATTTTGACTTAAGGGTTGTATCAGTGTGCTTTTCTTTGTTATTTGTTCTTCTCTTTATTAATACATTCTTCTTTCATAAAAACTACTATATAGTTATTTGATATTTTTCTCCCTAATGCTTGAAATTGAAGTGCTTGTAGTCTGTCTTTATTAATAGTATATAGTCATTCAAATTCCAAATTATGCTCATTATGTGGTACCATTTTATAGCATGGACAACCTGGTGCAGATGTGGCTGATATTCAGCCCGTAAATGTGGTTTTTCATGTTCTACAGCAAATATTGTCCACGGTATGCCACGATAATTAAATTAAAGCTAACACTTTTGGATCATCGAATCAAGGAGCTTTACTTTGGTGATTAAGGTGATCAATTATCAGCTTATATTACCTTTTTTTTCTTTTATGTGTGTGTGAAACTTGACATTATATGCTGGATATAAAATGACCTAAAATGACCTGCATTCATTCCGAAAAATGACGTGAAAATTTATTTGAGTTTATTCATTAAAATTGCTTTTTTTTTTTTTAATTTGAAATTGATTGCAGGCAAAACCTGAGACTGGAAAATTGGTGATTGGTATTGTGGCTCTGTTGATTGCAGCCACATCAAGTATCTTAGTTGTATGCACCTTTTACTCCCTCCCTCTTCCTGGCCCTCTCACACACATAGATACTAAAAATTATGTTAGCATGTATATATATTATTTGTTGTCACATCGCAGGATGTAAGGTGCAAGCTGCTTTCTAATTAACATGGAAATGTTCCTGCTACAGCAAAACTTTGGTGGGAAGATAATTGACATTGTCTCTAGGGAAATGCAAACTCCAGAGGAGAAAGATGAAGCTTTTAATGCTGTTAAGAACACCATACTACTTATTGTTGATGCCCCATTGTTCTTCTTGTATTTTTTCTCCCATTTTTTAGGTAGTAGCCAGTAGGAGTACCTAAAGTTGTGCAATTTATTATATGTATATTAGAAAAAAAATATTTACACACCACCAAACATAATTATATTTGGATTTACAATTAAGTTCCTGATATAGTAAAAGCAATGAATTATACGGTGACATTATATAATAATAAATAAAAGTATATATATATATATATATATATATATATATAAAAAGAGAGGAAAAAATTCAAACTAAAATATTGTAGTATGAGAAATACTAACAATATATTCTTGTTGATAAAAAAAAGTAACATTCTTTAACAAATTCTAGCATATATTTTATTATTAATTGAAGTTTATTAAAATTTACAAAATTATACGAGAGTCACTCCTCAATAAATGAATATTACTCATAGTTTTATAATTTTTTAATGAATTATTAGGTATAATCAGAGGTCCAAGTAGGTCAAAAGACCAAAAGTATCCAATTGAGAAAGCAAATAAATAAGTATCTTTTGCCTTGTGACCGAATAAGAGTTGTTGTTTCCAACATCTTTTCTGGAATATTATTTTTACCTTTGGGGTTGATCACTTCCAAAGCCAAAATATGTAATCATTTTCGGAAGCATAAGGTGTAAGAAATAACATGGAGGTATAAGAAATAACTCCTGGCGAGTGGTTATAACAATGTGCCAAAATGAAGTTGTGCCTTTGGGCCAACGGTGATTGTTTTCATCCCTTTTCAAGACCTCTGTCACACCACAAACTTGTAACTACAAATACACTACAGGTTAATGTATTTTTTTATACTATATAATAATTGATATGAAATTAAAAAAAAAAGTTATAAATTGGTCAATCCGTAATACATTAAATTAGAGACTAATGAATTGTAATGTATTTTTTATATTAAGAATCAGTCATTTCCTAACAATAAAACATATTACAGATTGACCAATATGAGTAATTATTTGGTGAGTTTTGTTTTGTTTTTTTGAAATGGCGAGAGAGGCGATAGAAAAAAGTGAGAGACAATCCAACTTGGTGTTTCTCCGATAGTAATTTTTGCTTTTAATCTTTGACTTTGACCTTTCACTATTAACTCCAGCATAGGAGGACGAGGCTCTTAACAATTGCTAGGTGTTTCAACTTTACTTTGAGATGAAGTTTGAGCCACCAATTGATTGTTTTCATTTGATTATTTCTTTAAGTATTTGTTAATCACATTGTAGCTTATTCTATACTTATAGTTCTCGAAGCTTTATGTGTCTTTTAGTTTATTTGCAGAGGTAAGAAAATCATTTATAGTGGTCGAAGAGGGAGCATGTCACTCTACAATTTCATTCTTACTTTGAAGTCATTATTAATTAGAAGGAACTTAACTTTCTACTATTAATTTTTTGTATTTTTGTGAGTAGAAAGTTGAGTCCTTCAAATATTTACATAATACTTAATTATTTATATTTTAATTTCAGTTTAATACGAATACTTTATTTTTTAAAAAAAATGTTATATATCCACCATGGTATTCATTGTTCCACTCATTTGCTTTCCCATTTCTCCTTAATTTTTTTAACTAGTAAAAGATAAAAAAAAAACAAAAAACAAAGGAATTATAGCATGCAAACACATGTATGATAGATTGGTGAGACCACCCTTTTTGTCTCAAAACGTTACGATGACAATTGGTGAATGAATTTCTATAGCTAGTTAGCTACTCTGCTTGTAACCCAACCATTTCTTCCCTGTTTCTTTCTTCTTTTTCTAATGTCAAATTGGTTGCTGTTACTATGTTTAGGTTAGACACATCAATGATATATTTTGGGAATTAAAACAATCCAAGATCTATTCATATATTTTAAATATAACCATTCAACAAAATATACAACATGTGAATCATCTTATATTTTGAAAGGGAACAAAGTTGAAAGAAAAAAGAAATTGAGAGAAAATAAAAACACAAATAAATAACATTTTTTTATTTATTGAAGAGAAAATAGATGGGAAATAAGAAAAATAATTTATTTCTAGACATATTTTTTTCCTTTCACTTTCCTTTTAATTTAAATTTCAAAATTTTATTTTCTCTCTTGTTTTTTTCCCTCTACTAAAATTCAGAGTATATTTAAAAAACAAATGTTCATTTACAACAGATGACAATAAATTTCGCAGCAAATTTCCTACTACTTTTAAATTCACAAGAAAACATGTTTCACAAAAGTTTTACTCGTGAAATAACATTCACAAATATGATTTAAAAGGGTATAATTGATAATAAAAAATAAAAAAGAGAAGCGGTGTACCTAACTAACAATGTGTAAATAGCAAGTGCTTATATTTTTATGTAAGTAAGCTATTCGACTTGGTGGCCTAATATATGATTGGGATGGGCCCAAATAGTGTTTTAATTAATTTTTATTGTTTTTAATATTAATTTTTATTGTTTATAATTCATTATGTATATGTTCATCATAATTTAAGATTTTATTTTAATTAATTAGAAATTATTCTTGTTTTAGACTAATTGGGCTATTGGCCTCGGCTTACATTGAGCCAAGATATTAAAACTTTTAGACTTTTAGACTTTTAGTTTACCGTTATAAAAATACGCGCTGCGATTGCTAGTGACTCTCACTGTATCTCTGTGCCTCTTCCATCAGCTTCTTTGATTCTATCAGGTTCTTTCTTTCTTATTTTCTTCAGAAATTATAACTTCTTCGTCATTGTTACATTTTCTGAAATCATCTTTTCTTCTTTCGTCATTTTTAGGTTCTTTCTCTGTTATCTTTAAGTGAATTAATCATATCTTCTTCTTCGTCATGTTTAGGTTTTTCGCTATTATCTTTATGTGAAATCATATTTTCTTCTTCATTGTTTTTTTCACTTTCTTTATCTGTATTGTTGTTCTTGAAATTACCTGTTCAATTTCATTCAATCGGTGAATAGACATGATGATTTTTACATTGGTCTGTGTTTCTGAATCACAGTAACGAGCAACTTTTACCAATTTTTGATCTCAAATCGCAGATAAATATAATATTTTTTTATTTTATTTCCTGAATTTCTTCATCTTTTCGTTGTGTTTTCTCCTTGTGGATTTTTAATTGCAGTATACGCCTTTGTTGTGCTTTCCTTGGATTCTTGTTTTTGTTTCTTAATATTTATTTATAATTTTTCTTGTGAGTTTCTTGATTTTTTTTGGCTTTGACTCATTAATTTTCTGTCTTTGTTGTAGTATACGCTATTCCGATTCATAATGTGAGCCGCTGCTATGTATGTATGTCCTAAGAGACCTTAATTTTGTTGTTTCTTTAGGCATTTTTCAATAGAAATTGAAATCTTGTGCTAATCTTTTTAGGTTTTGATTTTTTTTTTTATATATATTCTGCAGTGATAATTTCAGAAATAAATTCACATGTCCGACTTCAGAGATTTTCAAATCGATGAGAATGAAAATTCTGTTACTTAGCAGAATTTATAATTTATTTATTTATTATTCTCTTGCTGAGCAGAATTATTTATTTATTTATTTATAATTCTGTCACTGAGTAGAATTCATAAGTTATTTATTGATGATTCTATTACTCAGCAGAATTCATAATTTATTAATTTATTAAAAAAAAGTTTTTAACTCCGCCTATATTCTCATAGCCGGT
The DNA here is from genome assembly GCA_007407185.1 of Glycine tomentella. NCBI lineage: Eukaryota > Viridiplantae > Streptophyta > Magnoliopsida > Fabales > Fabaceae > Glycine > Glycine tomentella. The sequence continues at coordinate 740,041 of PYAF01002247.1, forward strand.
CCCAAGCCCGGACAAAGGAGGAGGGTTTTGATATTAATAAATGGAAAATATTATAACCTTCTAGATATAATTTGTGATTGGAGGTAGGGTAAAAACTTTTGCATTATAATTACATTTTAATTAAATTCTATTCACAAGAGATTTATGAGAAGGAGTCTCATGCTTTTTGGAGAGCAAACAAATTGTGTTTAGTAACTGTTATAAATCAATGCTCACTGGTGTTGATGGCAACACCCTCATTGGTAGCGTCTCCGCCAGAGCTATCTCATATTCCATTGGCTTGTGGAGTGGCATTGCAGCATTTATCATTTGGGACTGGCCATGAGAGTACATTTCCATCCATGTGTTTTGTTAAATTTTGTTATTGAAATTGAATAGGGAGTTTCATGCTATAAATCTATTTTTACTGTTTCTTTCATGTATCCACTGTGATTCATTGATTATATTACTTTCCAGTCATTCGTAGGTTACTATTGAGTTATGTTTTTGCGAGTTTTGCTTAATTGTTTAATGTGCTTCTAGTCTATTAGATGCTAAGTTATTATTGAAAAATGAAGATATGAATGAAATGGGAACATAAAATATCTTCGGTGCTTGGTAGAATACAGAGCTTAAAGCTAAGTCAGTTACAAGAGTCTCACTATGAATATTATGAGTAAGATGTTAAACCATCATCTCTTGTATTTATTAAAGTAGGCAATTTAAGATCTTGTAGGTAATATTGCTGCAGGCCCAGTGAGCAACCATCTGTCAAAAGTTTATAACTGGCAAATAATCAGTTTCAGCCCTGCTTGAACTAAGCAACATTAAGGTTGACAAAGAATCAGTTTCAGCACTGCTTGAATTTAAGCAACAGTAAGGTTGGATTAATTCATTTGGTATTTATCATGTGATTAAGTCTCTGATAGTTACTTTTTTCTTTTTGAAATTGCCTTGTGCTCTTTATGAATTTTTGAGAATTCGATTAATCTATAAGTGAAGACATGATGAGTTTTACATTGCTCCATGTTTCAGAATCACAATGACTGATAACAATTGCCAATTTCTGATCTCCAAATGCAGATAACTTTTCTTTTTTTGAATTTCTAGAACATTTTGATGCAGTAGAGAATTTTGCGTGTTAATGGCTTTGGTTTTCTGCTTTTTATTGAAGTATTGGTATTCTTCATAATGTGAGTGTAGATTTTATCATGCATTAGAATCGTTGCTATATATATTCTTTGCAATCTCAATTTTTTCATTTCTGTAGATGTGTTACAACTGAAATTGAAATCATTTATTACTGTTTCAGCTTTTGATTTTGGCTTCTGCAGTTCTGCATGTGAAAGTTAATCAAACACTGAACCTAGGCTTGATTTATACCATTTTTATATTCCATATTTGAGTTTGTACCTTCATGGAAACTTATTTTTACCGTTAAGAAACGATGGAGTATAGCTCCTTATAATTGGGGAAATCCCTCTTAACTACATAGTTTGGAGTGTAGGTTTTATTATGATAATTTTATTCTTATATTGTGTCTGCTGTACAAGAGATTTCTTAGATAAAGGAGGCTATTTCAACAAATAATGTATGCTGGGAAATTGGAGAATCACCAGTTAAGGTAGTGGGCTGAACATTAGTTATTGACCTTTTTGGAAACCTTTTTCTCTTCATATTGTTTTTATTGGTCTAAAATTTCCCACATAGCCTTCAGTGTGTAAGGTAAATGAATTGGATTGGCTAAGTGGAAATTTTATTTTATATATATACATGAGACTTGCTATGACTTGTTGTCTGCTTCTCAATCTTTTGTTCCAAGTAATATGTTTGGAGGTCATTAAGAAATTCTATATGTTTAATTATTTAATGTCCTTTTAATTGGTTTTATTCTATGCACTTTTTAGCCTAAATTATAAAAGTAGCTTCACTCAGCATTTGATTGATCCTGTTCTAATTAATTTTCAACCTAGTACTTGTACTTTGGTGTACAAGGATCACCTAAGTGTTTCTTAATATGATTTTGTATGATATATACAATATAGTGTTAACTATCTTCACATCATATATAACATTCTATGTGAAGACAATTCATTAATTTAAATTAGGAATAGTGAACACTTTGTTTATTTGTAAATGGTCACAAACATGCAATTAGAAATAATAAAAATCTACCCGGCGATGTCTATAAACATGCTACCTGAATTTTGGTAATGAATTTATGCCAGTATAGTCAGAGAAGCTTCTGAGGCATCGTTATATCAAATAGAAAACTTATCATGCAGCATCTTAGGGGGTTAGATAGTAATCAAATGGGTCAGCATAAGATAGAGTTTATTGTAACAATGTTTTTGCAACATGTCACATCACTTTGGAAAATTGGATATAAACTTAGACATAATGTTGTAGAGAAATTTTTGGAACAACTCCGATCTCCTGGTTTAATAGTCAGAAGCATCAATTTGCATTCAGTGTGAATGAGATATCTCTCATATGGTAAGGAACAGAATAGAATAAAAGTATAATGGAAGTAATTATGGTCAAAACAAATTCATGTTCTTATGTCATATTTTATGCTAATTCCAGTTCTGTACCAGCTAATTTTTCTCTGCCTTCTGCTACTTCTACAGTTCTACTGGAGCAATTGAGTTGGTTGAAATGTTCAGTTGCTGATCTCATTAGACTATTGACTTGAGTCATTTGTACGTGCTATAGTACCATTGGTTTTGTTTCCAAAGGTTGGCTGTTTCGCATCTTATTAGATTTATCATGTGCTAATTTTTAATGTTGTTTTCTTATAAAATGATTGAAATGTATGGAAACTTGAAACTAATTGCGATTGCTGGATATTGTCTTAAGTTTTGACTTAAGGGCAATTTTGGTTTTTCATTTTTTTTGCTGGGTATATGAAAGTTTTGAATGGTGTAGGAAGAAAAGCCCTTCAGAGTTAAGGAGCTAAACTACACTCTGAATAGTAAATACAATGCTAAACAAATGAGTAGCAATGCACCTTTTCCTGCTTGTGGCATCCCTACCCCCATTCATATTCGAGAAAAGTCAAAACTACGGGGGCTGGACCTTAGATTTCAATAGCATTAGTATATAAATATTAAGCCAATTGCTATTTTCACTTTCCTTCTTTACTAATGCACTCCCCCTTTTTGTTTAATTTTCCTAAATTATCCTTGTAAATGAACACTCCCCCGTCATCACTTTTTCCTTCATGTTCTTAAAAAAAAACACTTCCCCTGTCTACAAACTTAGAAAATGCATCATAATAGAAATACATTTGTTGGGGGTTATGATGCAATTGCTAAATTTGCAGATAAAGGGAGTGTGTGTTTTTCTTCAAGAACATTAGGGAGAAAGTGGTGATTTGTCTTGTAGTGGCATTTTTAAATTTAATCATTTTTTACTTTTTACATATCAGTTATATATATAAAACCGATGTAGAAAATATTTTTTTTTTCATATGTAACTTCATTATTTTCTTGGTTTATTTTATGGTGAGTAATGAAGGTGAAAATTGGAGCATGGGCCAACGCCAATTATTTTGCCTTGGAGGGATTCTTCTAAAAAGTAATAGAATTTTAGTTCTAGATGAAGCAACGGCTTCCATTGATTCTGCAACAGATGCCATTTTTCAAAGGGTCATTAAGCATGAATTCTCTGAATGCACAGTTATAAATGTGGCTCACAGAAGTTCCAACTGTAATAGACAGTGACACGTTCATGGTTCTATCTTATGGTAAGCTTCTTTTTCTTTTATACATAGCAGAACACTTAAAGCTCTCACCCCATTCCCCCAAATAGTTATGGTAATGTTGTAACAAAATGTAGAAAATTCAAGCCATTTATTTTATTCTTGGTTGCTTGGTTTTAACCCTATCATGTTGGTATAAGTTGACATTAAAAAATGTTTGAGTCATACCGTTGACAATGAGTTTTATATTTTGATTGTAGGTAAACTGGTGGAGTAAAATGAACCATCAAAACTTATGGAGGCCAAATCTTCTTCATTATCCAAGCTTGCAGTTGAATACTGGTCCAGCTGCAGCAGGAACTCCTTATGAAGAAATTTGGGACTTTGCCTGAATACTAAGCCTGCCTTTATAGTTGCTTGTATCTTTTTTTTTTATCATTGGTTGAGACGAGAAATACAATGTTTATAAAGAAATGAAAATTCAACAAGAGATATACAATATTTATACAATTTTTATCATTGATGGATAAACATATATGCGGCAGTTGATTATTCTCAGCATAGTCCAACTAGCTGGCATGAATTTTAAATGAGATTTTTTAAAAGATAAATGTTAACCAATGCTCTATTATTAAAAAATTTAAAGTAAAAATATTTTTATTAGAAGGTAAAAGATTACACTGTTCATGATATTTTTGTACTCATGTAATTTTTATATCAAATATTTTTCTCTTTTAATTTCTTAACCAATATCTAAAGAGTCTCGTTAATATTTTTTTTTTTAAAATTAGACTCCAATCCTAACTCAACTCCACAAATATGGCCTTATATCGAGGACCGGGGACATCTAGAGTATAGATAAATGTTAATGATCGAAGAATAACATGTCCTTGAAATAGACATCTAGATCTAGATATTAGATAAATAATGGTGTCTTAATTATAAATTTATGATAGAATTTGATACAATTTTAGAATTTAACTTTAGAATTTAATTTAATCTTACAAAACTAACCTATATAAAGTGAGGAGGGAAAGCAATCCAAACCTTATCAGGATTACCTTGATCATATTCATATCTATATCACGTGGGATCTATACCACCAGTCGAATTATTTCTGGATCTGTGAAATTCGAATACAGACAGCAACAGCAGACAAGCAACTCTCTGTCTATCTTAGTTTTTGGCCTTGTCAGATTATCTGTCTGATGGCTAAGGTTATCTGAGACAGCTTGATGGCCTTGAATTTACGTACCCTTTTCACTTGTGAATAACTATTTGGCTTCTTTCATATGATGCGTACATATATTACACGACAAGGTTTCATGTCAAGCCATTCATGGTATAGGTATAACCAACCAAAAGTTCAACACGTACTAAAATAGTAATTACTGTAATGAAGTTTATACTAAAATAGTTTTAATATTATTTTGAGTTTTAAATTGGTTGTGCCTAGAAACATCATGCTGATGCAAGAATTACTCCATCTTATAAAGTCTCAAAGTCTGCAATACAAGCGTTCAAAATTAATTACAAGCAACATCCAAAGTATAACAACTGGAAACTAAAGTTTTGAAAATCTCTATTACTATAAACTTTGAAGTTTTACTCCAAATTTTCATTTTATGTTTTAAAGCCTTAAAATTATGACAAGAATATTTAAACTAATGTTAAAATATACTTTTAGTCCCAACCTTTTTTACTTAAACTCATTTTTTGTCTTATATCTTAAAATTAATGATTTTTATCTCAAATTTGAATATTGTATTTTTTAAACATTGAGTTTTTGATTTTGGGGTAAAATTCTGAAATTTTTTTTAACTAATTCAAAATATAAAATTTATTCAATTAGATTTACTTACGTGAAGACTATAAAAATTATGAAAATCACATGAAAATTGAATCTTACGAATAACTCAAAAATAGATTATAAATTAATTTTTTTAATGATTCCAATGTGATTGATGTTATATTTTTTATTTAGTATTTTTTTATTTCTTTATATATTGTTGCAAATAATTGTGAGCAAGCCACAAAGAAAAATGGAAGAGTTAGAAGAGAAATGAAGTTATTCGGTTATGGCTGTGCCACTCATGGATTTGTTTAAAAGCATGAGATAACTCTGCAAGGAGGAAAGTTGGAAATTTGAATTGTTTTCTATATACACTATGCTTCAAAAGGAGCAAACCACCCTTCAAGAACCAATTCTTTTCAAGTACAGCATCAAAACCAACTTTTCATTTTTCTTTCATATTACAAGGGAGCACATAATGAATATATACAAGGCTTTTGCGGAATCTTTCATAATTGGATCACATAAGCCTTGGTCTTAATTTGTTCTTAGTTTCTTCTTTGTTATGATACAATCCAGTACAATCAATATACTTTGTTTGCCTTTCAAAAAAAAGCATACAGCAGCTCCTAAGCAGGCTAGGACACGTGAGTCTCTCCATGCTATGAATTTCTTTGTAATGATTGATGAGACAAATCTTGAGTGATGCAACCAGCTTTGTTGATGCATATAATTTACATAAAATATTATCCTATTGACATCTTAGTACATTTAGGCATGTGTTCAGTTGTAATTTGTATCATTTCATCTTCTTAATTAGTTCATCTTATTTTGTCACATTGCTCTGAGTCTGGGATAGGGTGGCAGATAGTTTAGCTAATCAAACTTTTACTTTTGGTGAGATGTATTGGATTGAGGAGTTCCCTCATCAAATTTTTTCCATTATTAAAGCTGATGTACTGAATTTTTTAGTTGAATGAAAAACAATCTCTTTCCTAAAAAAAAAAAAAACCTTTAAGAGATCTTGTTTCGATTTGAAAAATAGAATTGAATAATGATCTTAACTTTGTTAGTTTTAATAAGTATAATAACAACTTGTAGACAAAGCATTGAAAGTACAAAAAAACCATTAATATGAAATTCGATCAAAAGGATTTAGAAAGAAATAAACTTTGAAGAAACAATGAAATTGTAAGTGATTTGAAATGTAAAATGCAACATAAAGTAAATTGCTCGAAAACAAATGGAAGTTTTTAAAGACTTAATTGAAATGTAAAGGCAATGAAAATATAAAAGTTTTGCAAAAATGTAAATGACGACTTGGAAGATAAAGTTGTTGAATTGTAAATGATCGAAGAGTAAAAGTAAATGTATGAGATAGTGCAAATAATGTAAATGAAAAACTTGTAAAATGCAAAAAAAAAAAAAAAAATGACCGTCAATAATTTAAGAGAATTTCATGCCAATAATTAGTTTCAAATCAGTTCATTTTCATAAATAGTGTGTCAAGAACCCAATTAATTTCAACATCTCATGATCATATTCAATGAATTGTTTGCAGCCATGCATCAATCAAGTTCGAATTAATTACTAATACCTATAGTAAACCTTCATCGTCTAACCACAAATAAAACAAACTACGTTACTAGTTGTAATTGCTTTTATATATATACTAGTATTATTTTTCTTCTGCCAGCAGTTTCTCCAATTTTAAGTTAAACATGAACGAATGCATGCGCCTTATTGATTAATTGGTGGCTCGCCCCCATTTCACCTTTCTTATGTGCATAGATTATTTAAACATATCTAGGGTGTGGGTATAGTGCATCTATAGTGTATGTTCTCTTTGTACATGTCTTGGACTGGTTGTTTTCCCTTTTATCTTTTTGCTTTTAATATAGTTTTTTTCTTCTTCTTTATTTTATCATGATTTGGCTCAAAAAATATTTTGTTTCCTACATATAGTATAAAGTTTGATTTTCTTGTGGCTTGTATTACTCAACCCTTGTGTGAATTAATTTATTCGAAATAATTATCGGAACAATCAAGAAGTTTTTACAGACAGTATTTGGAAATGCTTGTTAGAGGTAATATTGTGTGCAGCTTCTCGCTCTACTACTATTATTATATCGAGGAATGTTAGTTGATCGATTATCTATTATTATTAATATAAAAAAAAATTAAAATCCCACAATATGATTCTTAAAATATGGTACTTAATGTAAAAATGGTTCTGAAAGTATATTATTTATTGACATGACATACATGTTTTAATTTATAATAAATAAATAATTAGATTATTTTATCACAACATTTATTTATTTATAAATTAATTGATGATTATAAAAAATAAGAACTAATATAAAGTGTCAATAAAGACATAGTTCAAAGATTAAATAAACTATTTTCATTAGCTAATACATAACATATGCTGTGACACAATCAACATAAAAGAAATTATGATAAATATAAATTTTAAAATAATTATTATATAAATCAATAAACTTACCTTGAACCTGACGTACGGCCAATAATGGTATTGCAATGATGAAACCATTATAGACTAAGCGGTAGATATACCAACTAGTTATCTATGCCAATTTATGATTAAATGATTATTTTCTCACTCGAGTATTAATTTAATTTGCTAAAGCATTTTTTTTCATTTCTAATGATATAATTATGGTAGTTACTGGTAGATTCGGGGTTAGTTGATATTAGGTTGCTAATAATAATACTCTCTTCATTTATTTTTATTTGTTTTTTAAGGTCTTTTAAGGTTTTTTAAGGTCTTTTAATGTTATTATGTAAAAATCAATAAATATAACAATTTTTTAAATAAAATAGTTGTAATTTTTTTTTGTTTTCACCTCTTTTTCTTTCTATTTCACAATAATATGCATGAATAAATTAATTAAAAATTATGAAACAAGTGAGGATATAATTGATAAAATAATAATTAATATGATTTTGAATCGAGACAAATAAATAAAAATAAAATTCTCTAAAAATTGGAAAATTAAAAAGAAATGAAAGTAGTATGTAGTATGTAGTAACCCTGTTGCTCAAGCTAAAGATTATTGTATTGACATTATATGAATGAATTTTTGCTGATTTAAAAAATCTCATAAAATTTAAGAATTTTAAGATTTTTTTTCTATTCATAAGAATTGAAATTGCATCTTCTCTATCAAAAAGAAGAAAAAATTGAAATTGAATTCTATTAAAAATGTGGCTTATATCGCTGCTTCTGCTGGCTTCAAAGTTCAAACAAAAGATTTGGAACTTAGAAATTGTATTGCTAGCAATCAAATCACTCGGCAAACTAGTTCAAAAATGTTTACTTTTATAAACAAGTTCTTATTTACTAAGAATTACCTTACCATTGTACGTTCCAATAATAAAAGATAACATCGGATTCATAATGTCAAGAACCTGACATCACAATCGTCAAATCTCAAATTCCATTGTTGCAAATTTAACCACGACTCTTCTGAGGCATCTCAATCCATCATTTTCTGTCATCTTCGTTGGAAGTTGGATTATTGGGTAGAATTTTGGTCTCAAATTTTTCTTTTGAGCTTAATTCCTATAGTTTTAAAATTAAGAAATATATGTGGGTGCTTTTGTGGATTTTTTTCCACATAATACTCAAGTTTTTATTTTCTAATCAAAATTCTCATAGATGGTATTGATTGAAAAATTACTTGTAACCTTGATAATGAAGATTCCCACTTTTTGTCTCTACATTTTTGGGATTATTTTACCTCTTAACTAACATTACAAATTGCATCATATTTTAATTACAAATAAAAAAAGCTAATACTCCACTAACTTAATAAGTCTTAGAATAATTCTATTTCTCATTTCCTATTTAACCTCTTTTAAAAAAATTGCATATACAGAAGCACACAATATCTCCATTCCCATAATAATGTACAATGACAATATACTTTTTCTTTATAGACATTTTTACTCTTCAATTTCAGGTGATAACTAATGTCACTTTTCTAATGGCATAACTGCGCCTCTCATTTTTTTATTTAACTTTATTCCTCTTCTCTTCTATTTTATATTTATTGTTTTTATTTATTGTATTACCAGCTATGATTAGAAGTACTTGTACGACGTCTCTTGCTGCTTTTTTGTTTTGTTTGGTCAAAGAAGTATTTTTTTTCTTTAATCAAACAAAATTACAAAAGGCTGCAAGCCTGCAACAAAGAAAGCCAATTATGGTATACCTTTTGAACTGATCCGGGATTTTTGATAACTTCGAGTCACATAGGGCCACAGAATGATATAATGGTATTAATATAAGATGGAAATAAAAATTATCACATCTCAAGGGACGATGAATGTGATGATATCTCAGTTAATTAAATAATTTTATTAAGGCATACACAGTTATGGCAATGTATTAGGTATCTATATATTAAATGCAATGTCGTGCGTATAATTTAAGCAAGCGTAGTTTTGTAACCTTTTGTGATGTTAATTAAGAATAATAAGTTTTTATTAAAATCTGTATCTTGCAAATTATGATATATTTTCTCTTTTGACCATCCCAAATATAAACAATATTTTTTTTCTCCCTCAAATTTATAAACAAATATCAATCAATTATAAATTATTTAATAAAATATTTTCAAAATATTCTTTATTAAAACTCCCACAAATAAACCAACACTAGTGGAGTGGATGAAAAGATATAGTTAAAATAAGAAGTTTTATTAAAAATAATTTGTTAGGTTCTTTAATAAAAATTAGTTATTTGTAAAGTTTGTAAATATATCACACCAATCTTATGGTGAAAAAAAAAATTATATAACATGTCTGATGCCTCTAACAAAGGGCGTGCAGTATTTGTGCAGCTACTAAGAGGCTGTTTTGCAGCAAAAAAGATATCATTCAAATTCAAGTTCCAAAAAATGGCTTACTTTGGGAACATAATAGGTATGTTTATGTTATGATACAGTATGGTTTGTGTTTTCTTTGTGAATGCTTGCAAGTATAATATGTAAAGATTTCTTGCTTTTCTGCACCATTTTGATGTCACAGTACACGCGTTCTAATTTTATATGCATTAAAGAGATTTTAAAGCTCCCTTTTCATGTAAACAAAGTCTTTGTCTAGTCTCTTTCTGACAGTTCACTTAGGTTGTTGATTTTCATGGACAGTTTCTTATTAACTTTTGCAACTTTGAATTGCTGCGTGTAAAAGTGTTGATCAAGCTTTGATGATTTCTCTTTAATGGATATATATGCAGATGATTTCTCATGGATTTGTCTGAAGGATTTTGATTTCACTTCTTTCTGTTCTCAAAGGACCACAATGGATGTTATAAATCTAATTTTTATCTCTGTCTTCTACACCTCTATGATTATCAGTTTAATGAGAAGAAATTCTCAGTGTGGTAGTCCCAGCAAAAGCAGGTTTTTCATTCTTGTCTGCATCTGCTGTGCTATTATTAGCATTGTGTTTTACAGTATTGGCTTGAGAAATCTCATAGCCAAAACTGATAACTCTAAGCAGCTGAACTGGTTAGCTTGCATTGTCAGAGGATTCATTTGGACTTCTTTGGCAGTTTCTTTGCTTGTTCAGACACTTAAATGGATCAAAATTCTTAACTCTGTCTGGTGGGCATGTTCCTGTGTACTGGCTTCAGTTCTAAACATTGAAATTCTGTTTAAAAAGCAAGCAATAGAAATTTTTGATGTCATACAATGGTTGTTACACTTTCTTCTTCTCTTCTGTGCCTTCCAAAATCTTGGTTACTTTGTCTCTCAAAGTGTGCCACAAAGTTTATCGGAGCCACTCTTGGACCAAGAAGTTGACACTAAACAAACAGGACTAGGCCGTGCTAACTTTCTCAGCAAGTTGACTTTCTCTTGGATTAACTCCTTACTCAGTCTTGGTTACTCAAAGTCACTAGCTCTTGAAGACATCCCTTCCCTTCTTTCTGAAGATGAAGCAAACTTATGTTACCAAAACTTTATGCATGCATGGGAATCCCTAGTAAGGGAGAGGAGCAAGACCAATACCAAAAACTTGGTTCTTTGGTCTGTTGTTAGAACTCACTTAAAAGACAACCTATTAATAGCTTTTTGCGCACTACTCAGAACCATTGCCGTTTCTGTTTCTCCTTTAATACTTTATGCTTTTGTGAACTACTCATATAGTAGGGATGTCAAGAATACAAATCTCAAAGAAGGTCTTTCCATAGTTGGTTTTCTTATTCTCTCCAAAGTAGTTGAATCTTTGTCCCAGAGACAATGGTTTTTTTATTCCAGGAGGTCAGGATTGAGGATGAGATCAGCTCTGATGGTAGCAGTGTATAGAAAACAGCTAAAGCTTTCTAGCTCAGCAAGGAGAAGGCACTCAGCAGGTGAAATTGTGAATTACATTGCGGTTGATGCGTATCGTATGGGAGAATTTCCATGGTGGTTTCATATAACATGGACATCTACATTGCAACTTGTTCTATCTATTGGTATCCTTTTTGGTGTTGTGGGTGTTGGTGTTCTTCCTGGTTTAGTCCCTCTTCTTATATGTGGACTTACCAATGTTCCATTTGCGAAAATCCTACAGAATTGTATGGCACAGTTCATGATTTCACAGGATGAGCGTCTTAGATCAACTTCAGAAATTCTAAATAGCATGAAAATCATTAAGTTACAATCCTGGGAGGACAAATTCAAGAATTTGGTTGAGAACCTACGTGCTAAAGAGTTCATCTGGCTGTCTAAGGCACAGATCATGAAAGCTTATGGTTCATTTCTATATTGGATGTCTCCTACCATTGTTTCAGCTGTTGTTTTCCTCGGCTGTGCTCTTTTCAATAGTGCCCCATTGAATGCTGGGACCATTTTCACAGTTCTTGCAATGTTGAGGAACTTGGGAGAACCTGTTCGAATGATCCCAGAGGCTCTTTCTATTATGATCCAAGTTAAGGTCTCCTTTGATCGTCTCAATACCATTTTGCTTGATGAAGAGCTAGATGGAAGCGATGGTAACAGAAGAAATATAAACCGAAGTTCATTAAATGCGGTGGAAATTCAAGCTGGTAACTTCGTTTGGGATCATGAATCAGTGTCCCCAACTTTAAGAGATTTGAATTTAGAAATCAAATGGGGACAGAAAGTTGCAGTTTGTGGACCAGTTGGAGCTGGAAAATCATCTCTTTTGTATGCTGTACTTGGAGAGGTTCCCAAGATCTCAGGAACTGTGAGTTACTAACCAAAAAGAGTGTAGTTTTTGTCATGTCAAATTCATGTTTCTAATCTTTCTAGCTAACACTTTTTCCTCCCTGAATCTTCACAATAATGGAAAACAGGTTAATGTGTGTGGCACCATAGCCTATGTTTCTCAAACTTCTTGGATACAAAGTGGGACAGTTCAAGACAATATACTCTTCGGCAAGCCAATGGACAAAACAAGATATGAGAATGCCATTAAAGTTTGTGCTTTAGATAGCGATATTAAAGACTTTAGCCATGGTGATCTTACAGAAATAGGTCAGCGAGGGATTAACATGAGTGGAGGACAAAAGCAAAGGATTCAACTAGCTCGTGCAGTCTACAATGATGCTGACATCTATCTCCTCGATGACCCTTTCAGCGCAGTTGATGCTCACACTGCTGCTATTCTGTTCAATGTAAGAAGCTATCACCTTTAGATACTTAAACTTCAATGAAACTGTTATCCTCACTTCAGTGAATGAAACAACTTGCATTTACATACTTACAGGACTGTGTAATGACGGCTCTAAGAGAAAAAACAGTCATTCTAGTGACTCATCAAGTGGAGTTTCTCTCAGAAGTTGATACAATCCTGGTAAAGAATCTCATTTGGATGCCTATTACATTAAATTTGTATATATATTAATTAACATGAAACGTTATGAATCAAATTCTAGGTAATGGAAGGTGGAAAAGTTACTCAATCAGGAAATTACGAGAATCTCCTGACTGCTGGGACAGCCTTTGAACAACTTGTGAGGGCTCATATGGAAGCAATTACAGAGTTGGATCAAAATAATGAAAACAGAACCCATACAGAAGAGTCTCAAGGTTATCTCACTAAAAACCAAAGTGAGGGAGAGATTTCTACCGAGGGTAAACTTGGGGTACAGCTTACCCAAGAAGAAGAAAAACAGATTGGTGATGTTGGCTGGAAGACATTCTGGGATTATATTTCATTTTCCAGGGGTTCATTGATGCTGTGTTGGATCATATTGGGACAAATTACTTTTATTGGTTTGCAGACTGCATCAATGTTTTGGCTTGCTCTAGCCATTGAAGTTCCAAAAATAACTAGCGCCATCTTGATTGGAGTTTACGCATTAATTTCATTTTCTGGTGCTGGGTTTGTTTATGCAAGATCTCTCTTTACTGCTCACCTTGGATTAAAAGCTTCTACAGCCTTCTTCAGCGGTTTCACAACTTCTATCTTCAATGCTCCTATGTTGTTCTTTGACTCAACCCCTGTGGGAAGGATTTTAACCCGAGTAAGATCTCGTTCCCAATGGAAAAGAAAATCTAAACAATTTCCTGTCATTACTATTTAATCATGTTCAAAATTTTGATCCATTTTTTTTCTCTCTTGCAGGCTTCATCAGATTTAAGTATTTTGGACTTTGATATACCTTATTCCATCACCTTTGTCGCATCTGTAGCAATTGAAATTATGGTGACGATTTGTATAATGGTTTTAGTAACATGGCCAGTTCTCATTGTTGCCATTCCTGCAATGGTTGCATCAAAATATGTTCAGGTTTACCAACTTTCGTATTTTTCTAGGTCCCATCCATGCTTAGATCAGAGGTAGAATTTTCTGAATCTTTTTTTTCCTCCTAAAAGGGATATTATCAAGCCTCAGCAAGGGAATTAATGAGGATCAATGGAACCACAAAAGCTCCTGTCATGAATTTTGCAGCCGAGACATCACTGGGTGTGGTTACTGTAAGAGCATTTAACATGGCAGAAAGATTTTTTAAGAATTACTCAAAGCTTGTGGACACAGACGCAGCACTTTTCTTTCATTCTAATGTGGCCATGGAATGGTTAGTTTTAAGGATTGAAGCACTTCAAAATTTGACGGTCATTACTTCAGCTTTGTTACTTGTTATAGTTCCTCAGGGATATGTGACCTCAGGTAAAACTTAATCACCAAGTTAAGGCTTTATGCTTGCTATTAACAAGCTAATAATTCTTAACAATTCTCTTGGATTGTGCAGGTCTTGTGGGACTGTCTCTCTCTTATGCTTTCTCCTTGACAGGATCTCAAATATTTTGGACTCGATGGTATTGCAACTTATTAAACTATATTATCTCTGTTGAAAGAATCAAGCAATTCATTCACCTGCCAGCGGAGCCTCCGGCCATTGTGGAGGACCACCGGCCTCCATCTTCATGGCCTTCCAAAGGCAGGATTGATCTTCAAGCCTTAGAGGTAAAGTTTCGTCATTATCCTTCAATATTTTTTCTTCATTTTATTACTTTCAATTAGAATAGACACCACTTTGTGTCTTATGGCCATTTTTTTCTACATTGATTTCAGATTAGATATCGTCCCGATGCTCCATTAGTGCTTAAGGGCATCACTTGTACTTTTAAAGAAGGTAGTAGAGTGGGAGTCGTAGGAAGGACTGGAAGTGGAAAAAGTACACTCATAAGTGCTTTGTTTCGCTTAGTTGAGCCAGCAAAAGGTTATATTCTTATAGATGGGCTTAACATATGCTCAATGGGGTTGAAGGATTTGAGAATGAAGCTAAGCATCATCCCTCAAGAACCAACTCTTTTCAAGGGCAGCATTAGAACCAACTTGGACCCTCTAGGCCTGTACTCAGATGATGATATATGGGAGGTAAGTGAACTAGCTCTGCAGTTAAAAAATATGTTATTTAAATATAATTCTCTTCTATGTGAGCTTTTCAATAAGCACAGATTTGGTTTTGTTTAATTTGTATATAGGCTTTAGAGAAATGTCAGCTTAAGGAAACTATCAGCCGTCTACCAAATCTCTTGGACTCCTCTGGTGAGTAAACTTCTAGCCAATTCTCTCAGCAGCCTTGGGCAAGAATTTATTGCTGAGTTACTCTTTTGAGGTTTAACATTAGGAGGAATTAAAAATCATACTTGATCTTACATGTTGTACTTTTAAAGTATTCGATTCACAAATTAAGAAATCGGAACAATTTAGCTATTGAAATGTAATTCTGACAAGTTATACAGTGAGTGATGAGGGTGGAAATTGGAGCTTGGGACAGCGCCAACTGTTTTGTCTTGGAAGAGTACTACTTAAGAGGAACAGAATTCTTGTTCTAGATGAAGCTACCGCATCCATTGACTCTGCCACAGATGCCATTCTACAACAAATAATTAGACAAGAATTTGTAGAATGCACCGTTATAACTGTGGCTCACAGGGTTCCAACTGTAATAGACAGTGACATGGTCATGGTCCTCTCCTATGGTATGTTCATTACTTGTTCTTTAATTATTTTTTTTCCACCTTTTACTACTTCTCTTCTCTAGTTCACTCAGTTACCTCATTTTCAAAAGGGAAATTGGTGGAATATGAGGAGCCTTCAAGACTAATGGAGACCAACTCCTCATTCTCGAAGCTGGTAGCTGAATATTGGTCCAGCTGCACGAAGAATTCTTCCTCAAATCTTAGCAGACAGCAACATTGAATAATGAAGAAGAAAATCAAGAACACATAGTTAGAGAAAATAACTTCAAATTTGAAGTTGAACCCCAACTTGTATTGGAGCAAATTATTCATTGAACTCACAATAAATCAATTTCTGTCGATGTCTTGAAAGTTTGTTTTCCATTGTAACGCTTTCCCTTGTTTACTCTCTCTTTGCGTGTGTTTGGAAGAGAAGATGGAAATAATATAGGAATAAAAATTTCTACTTTTTTAGTGGAATCCA
The DNA here is from genome assembly GCA_007407185.1 of Glycine tomentella. Classification (NCBI taxonomy): domain Eukaryota; kingdom Viridiplantae; phylum Streptophyta; class Magnoliopsida; order Fabales; family Fabaceae; genus Glycine; species Glycine tomentella. Next base: position 756,450 of record PYAF01002247.1, read on the forward strand.
CACCTTTTACACTCTACTTTAATTAAAAAAAATCTCTTCTATTTCCATCTTTTAAATCAAACACATCATCTTGGGTTGAATATTTTTTCATCTCTCGTTTTTATTTCCAAATTCATCAAATATATTCCACAGTCAATGGACCTATTTAACAGTTGCTGAAGAAAAGGTGGTCGCTGGTTTCATAATGCTTCTCAAATTGACAACAGACAGACACACTATTACACCCTCTTATGATTATTATTATTATGTTCCAAGAAATGACTAAATTGTCCATATTATGCATACCAGATACAAACTTTAATGTCATCATGAATTTCTAATCTCATGCAATCAAATCACTTCTAAATCCCTCAGCATTGGCATAATTCTAGTGAATTCACCAGATAAAATAAAATTAGACTAACTTGGGACTTCAAAGCTAGGCTGTGATGATTGTGGTTGTGACCACGCTGAACTCGGAGCTCCTATTGTAGCTGCAGAGGAAGAAAACCAAGGTTGATATGATTTGTGGTGTTGATGAGATGATCCACTCCCTTGAGAGAACATCAAAGTGTTGAACTGATGCATGGAATTCTGAGGTATTGTTGAAGAATTGCTGCTTTCTTGGCACACATTTCCCTTAGGATGTGATGAATGTGGCTGTGGCTGTGAGGATGAATTTGATGGTCAAGAAAGCAGTTCTTCAAGAAGTCTTCATAACTCCAATGCCATTAAGAGAAAATTTGTCCCAGAAAGCAGCAATGCTTCAACATTACCTTAACAATTCTTTGCATTGATTCTTCAACTGAAACACAAAATTTTCATGAGTATTGATTCTTTGTATCTTAAATATCTTAAATTACAAAAAATTATGATAAAAGAAAATCAAGATTATTTCCATATTAGAATATAGTTACAATCTTGATTTTCTTTTATGAGATTTTATTTTAATAAAAATATTTAGCATACTTGATTGTTAGATGTTGATATGATGCCTTGTTTGACTTTTCCTTATAAAAAAAATTAAGATTGTTCCTATATTAGAATATAACTAGGAACAATCTTGATTTTTCTTTTATATGAGTTTTTTTAATTAATTGAAGATACTCGATATACTTAATTAAAATAAGATTCAAATTTAAAGTGAAGAATATCAAAAGGAGTTATTTGATCTATGAAATAATACATATGGCAAATGAATTGGGATTCTATTTAATATTTTTTATACAAAAAAAATAAAAGAAAGTCTACCAGTTAATCACTAATCCTTAATATCATTTTCCTCATGATTCTATTAATATTTTTATAATTTTTCTAATTCTTTAGAATCTTCCTAACAAACAGATTGCTCGTAATTTGTGTGATCTCATAAAATGCATATTGATATCAATCAATATATACAAAAATCCACCTCTTTCATTTCCAGCTAAATGGTTCGAATCCAAAATAGAAAAATAGAAAAAGAAAAGAGTTTAAATTTTAGAAAAAAATCCCCAACTTTGGATAAAAATAAGATACATTTTCAAAATGTTAAAAATAAACAAGCGATGAGCTTAATTTTATAATAATAAAAGCTTTTCAGTGTTTAGAACAATTGTATAAAACATGAATATTATTAAGACTTAAATAGATTTAAGATCTCTAATAAATGACCAAATTTTATTTTTGGTCCTATATAAATTTTTTCGTTCTTTTGAATTCCTAAGTAATTGATGTTGTGACACATTATAAATTGATTTTTTCAACATTATCAATAGTTGTGGTATTGCCACGTCATGGCTTAATTGGTAACCGGAACTTAAAACAAAAATTTTAATTTACCATAAACTTATAACAACAGAAAAAAGTATATGTTTAAATAATTATACTTTGTTATTAAGAACTTACGTCATTATTATTAGGGACTTACAACAACAAAAAAAGGTTATAATATAAAAAAGTTTTAATTTATTAGGAGCTTAAAACAACATATAAAAGTCTTAATTTATCATGGAATTACGTTATTATTATTATTAGGAACAGAAAAGGAAAATAAATATAAAAATAATAGAAAATTAGGCATTGACATTTGTGTCTCATTGCCATAAACCTGGTTATGTTCTATTATTAGTTATACAGTATGTTTAAAGAAAGTATATGTTTAAATGGCAACTTATATCCCAAGAAGAAAAATAAATATAAATGACATATTACATCAAAAAAAGAAAAGGAAAATAGCATAAGCTACAATCTCATTCATTCTCAACCATGAGTTAGCAACTGTGGGGAGCTTGGGATAAAACTACAAATTTTGATGTCACAGGAGTAGCGAAATGTCAGTGGCTTCCATTTCCTCTTTGACAGATAGAGAAATTCAACAATCTAGCCATCATTAGTGAATTCTACAAAGTACAATATTCCACACAATCCAATAGTTAATGATACATAAGTAATTTCAACATTATTAATGGGTTAGAGAATTAAGCCAATACATTTAACATCCTTCATGACTCTAAGAAAACGTGCTGGACTCTGGAGTGTTTGGTGGGGACTTTATCCTTTTGGGGCAATTCCTTATTCACTATAAATGGACAACTTTTTAAAGTAGTAAGTAATATAAGCAAGTTATATTATTAGTATAATGTTTTTATAAATATATTTTTTTGTTTTTTTCTATTATATTATTCATCTTATATATAAGATTTTTTCTCCTTTTATCTTTCTCTTTGATACAAAATAATTGTTCAAATAGAAAACCAAAGTTTGGTGAAAATTTATAGGGTAAATCGGTATGTATTTGTATTTGATAGATGTCCAACTTGGACCAGTTCCAATATTAGCAATTTTGGTGAAGATTTGATGAAGGCTTATCAACGAAATAAGAAAAAAACCGTTGAGTTATGATACATTTGAAAGATACTATAAACTAAGAAATTATGGTTGAACTTGGAGGACTTTAGACAAACCCTCCAAAGCAGATACAGACAGAGTATGTAACTTGCAATTAGATGCAATTAACTGAGCATTTTTCTCCATTGAAATTTTGTTGATTAAATGCAATAAAACTTGCTCCAACTCTTCTCCATCACTCCAGCCATGGATTTCAGCCTTAACAAGCAAAGGGTCTTTGCAAATCAAGTCCCACACTGGAAAGTTCTTCCTTGGCATCATAAAGTTTCTCTCTTTGAGCCTCAAGCTTGGGCAATAGTCACCACTACCATCACCAAGATAGATCATTCTCTTGTTACCCTCTTGTGAAATTGAATCTTGGATTCTATCTATGATCAAACCCTGCAATGGTTGAAAATAAAATAAGATTTTAGAATTATAATAGTTGTCACAAAATTCCAAATGATAGAAACTTCTTAATTGGTATAAGAAGCTTCAATCTAACATCATTTGGTAGATGATTTTATATTTATTTGAAACTATTGGTGGACCTAGGTCAAAATTATTCCTTGCTATAATCAAATTCAGTGGGCACAAATCAGAGACAAAACCACGATAGAGTGGTTGGTTGGTTAAGCAGAATTTTTAAAGGCCAAAAAATTAGGAGCAGCACTCCATTGTTATAGGATCAATTCATGACTCATGAACATGTTGAGTCACGTTAGCAGCCATCTTTGTAATTAAAAATGCAAAATAATTCTTTCCCGGAAGCTAGAGCAGGTTCAGATAAACTTGGAAGCAATATCTAAAGACGTGTATTGTTGCCAACTGTTTATAAAAATCGATTTTAGAATTTTTAAACTAACAAGAGTGTTTCAATTCAAAATTAACTCATGTATATTATTCAATATTCACGACAAATCAAAAACAGGTCCACGTTATTTATGAAAAAAAATCTCTTTTAACAAAATAGGAAATATATTTACCTTACACATGTTTGGAGGGCATAAACTGCAGTTATGAGAAGCTTTGTTGAAGTCATGGCAAGGTTGAATCGTTAACCTTCCTTCTTCATTAACATAACCCGGGTTGGTATTGATCTCCGAAAAGGATTCCCTTATTCCCAAGTGCTTCAGAATGGTCTCAATGAAAAACACGTTTGCATCACTCACAATCCTCAAATCACACCTGAAAAACCAAATCCCACAATAAATTCCCTCCCTGAATCATATTTAACAAAAATAAACTGTAAGAGATGCACAATTATGTACCCTAACGCATGAGCTGCTTGAATAGCAGGTATAACTCTGGGGTGCAAGGGAATCCTATGCAAAACCTTTTCAGTGTCCTCTATGGTTTTACCATTTGAATGAAGCTCCATCATCATCCTATCCTATAAATCCAAAACCGAAACACAAAAAAAAACTCAGTTATTCATGCCATTAAAATAAAAACAATGCATTATGCCAAAGTTAAATATTTGAGATTGGAAAAAAAATAAATAGCATGTGACATGACACAAAATGCTTACCATGAGAGAGTTCCATGGCATGGTGGGAAGGAGCTGGTTGAACAAATCGGTGAAACCCAAATCGTCGATGACCCAGTTGTCACTGTCGACATCGACGATGGTCTTGTCAAAGTCGAAAACAACCACAATTCCAGACTTGATTTTTTTTTTTTTTTTTGGAGAATGGAGAAAATCCCAATGACCCAGAAGAAGAAACCTCCTTCTCAAGAATTAGACTCTGTTTGGGTGTCTCGTAGTGATCTTAAGATCGGTTCTTGACTTGATTTTGTAGCCCAGAATGAGGAGGGTATTTATAGTGAATGTGTGTTAAGCCTAAACCTAAAACCCCTGAGAACAAAAGGTGGGAAAAAAAGAGAACATTCGAGCGGGGGAATTGAATTGGATGCATTTGTGCAGTGAGAATATTCTGGGTATAGTCCGGTTTCAGAGAAGGTTAATTCATGTAATTCATTTTTATGATAAGATAGATTCTCGGTGGTTATTTTTTATAGTTAAAATAAGATAAGATTGGATTACTATTTTATTATATTATATATTACCGGTAAAATGTTGATTTTTATCTCATTTTTTATTTAGTTTAGTTTTTTATCATTTAAAAGTTTAATTTGTTTTTTATTTTATATTTTTATTCAATTTAATTTTATTCTTTCATTTATTTAAGATTGATGTTGTTAATTATTTATTTTTTTATATTAAAAGTGAAGTGAAGGAATATGGGAAGAAAATAAACAAAACAAGTTTATTTTAAATAATTAATATGTTAATCTTAAGGACTAAATAGAACAAAATAAAAAGATAAATAATTAAATTGAATCAAGAAAATATAATAAATAACTAAATAAATTTTTTAAAAAGATAAGTGATT